>OX235279.1:85323625-85923625 GCA_944472155.2 Trichobilharzia szidati | reverse complement strand
TAAGAAAAACTCAAAACAAGATTTTTCCGAACGTTTCGCTGTGTAAGCCACAGCTAACACGACAGAATTATTTGGATTTTATTAGCCACCAAAACATATAGTTAAAAATTACATAAATTGAAGTCAGTTCCTTTCGAGGTCAACTGTTGGTAGACATTTGTTCCAATAATAAAGTGTAAATAGTCATCATTTATTTATAATTGATATCAGTTCTAGTGAGTTGATGTGAGAAGTCGTGACTAGTGAGGTGTATCCAGTCGGGAGTAGGGATGGATTTCCCACCGATGACATTGGTTGCTGGTCACGCTAAATCACGAATTGGTAGAAGTTAGAATTCGTGGGCCATTGAATCGCGTCACAATGGCTGAATGGTATACGAGCTTGCCTTGTAACCTGAAGATTCTGGGTTTCAAACCCAGTGCATACGTACTGCCAATGATTCCCAAACTAGGATAAAACAGCTGTCCAATACTCCCTGTTTTTCAGTGGTTCTCTAACTGATGTCAATCGGTGGTCAAATTCAAAAAAGCAAATCCCATCCTTACAAATCAACCCTTGAAAACATCTCATACATGTACTGACTAATGTCGAATTGTCATGTATGCATATTTGTCTGTGTGTGTATGTTGTTTGTTATGTGGAAAACACATTAAAACATGAAAATATTTCATAATATGGTCATAATATGGGATTGAATTTGTTTTTCCCCCTCATCTGTCCTGCTTCATTAGAGTCTGCCACATAAGCGATAAGTCTATCCCTTCTCTCCTATTTACTGCATTCGTGATTAAAATATACAAGGCTTCAGAGGTCAGTCGTACTTTATGTGAATGAAAGCCTCTTCCTAGAATTTCGACATTGTCGAAATCAGTCTTATGTCTGCCGTCTATAGCATCCATTGCTACGGCTGACCTTTTTCCTGGACTTTTTAATTCTACTTCATTCCTAGATGGGTTTTTCGTTCATAGTTTAGGTTCATTCACTCTGACCTTCACCTGTCTACTACTCTCCGTATATGTCTATCTTCACATTCTGAACACTTTATCTTATAGACACAGTTGTTTTATGTCATATTGGGAACGATATCTTTGACATTCACCAATGCTTTCTCTAGAATATTATAGGGATTGAAATAGACTTTAATATTACATGAAGCAAGTAGTCTTTGAAGTTATTCAACTGTCCCATTTCGATATGGAATAGCTGTCGTCAATAGCCAAAATTTTCCAGTTTTCTGTTTCCCCTTCTCGTCCTTTTTTGATAATATTACTTAGCAGCTTTTTCGGATAACCATTTCCGATCAAAATCCACTGTTACTGGATGATCTTATTGGAAATTCAAATATTCGTTTGAATGTGTCAGTTTCCTAAATATCATGAACTTTAGTTTCTCGTCAGTCTGACTCGGCGCTCAAATTATTCCAGGGAATTCGTTACATCTACAGTCTGGGAACTTATCATTTTATGCTATCGTTATTGTATAGTTGTGGACGATTATTTAATTGCGATTCACACCTGGTTTAAATAACTTGAGTTAGAAACGTTTGCAACTGGAGAATTAGGAAAAAAATAGTAATATGTCAGTGGTTTGTTTACACCATAATAATTATTTATAATTTGGTAACCTGTTGTGATGCATAAACTTCAACCACTTTATTCATTTGCCTCCTTGATCAATACCAATTACTGATGTATTACATGGCATCCAAATTTGAAAAGAAAGGCTTAATTTGATTAAAGGTACCAGTGATGTAGTTTTTGACATAACTAAGATACAAATTTCAAACAGCAGACAGACACAGACAGCTGTTTTGAATGTTGTCTGTCCAAATCAAAATGTTGTTGCTGTTACTTAGTTCTCAGTGGCGATAAGATTTGTTTACTAGCTGAGGCTGTGTCGTTGAGGCCGAATTTTCCACTCGGATTACAAAGAATAAACAGAAATAATCACGTTAAATTTCTGGAAATAACAATGATGATTAATGAAGCCTAGCGTTTCACTGTTTAGTCTATCAAGGGCTATATGTGTGTAAGTGTGTGTGTTTTAGAAACCATTTCAGAGGATATTATACTGAAAACTAAACACTGGCTCTTAATTTCGTGTAAATCCAGTGAAGCGAAAAGCAAAACCAGAATTTCTCTTCGTTTTGGGGAATAAATTAATTTGACGACTAAGATAAATAATTTAAAAGTAGTTTTGTCCGTAGAAAAACACACGCAGAAAGCAATAAAACTAGTGTTGATCGAAGATATAAATTTACAGAATTTTAATTACACAGAAGCATTTAGGCAGTAGATGCAAGGTAAAGCGTATCTGCACAACAGTGAATGGCTACTTTGAATTTTCTACCTGCCTAAATATTGAATGAGACAAAATTAACGTGTAGGTTGAAAAGCATCCAAAATGAATTTGATAAATATAGTGTCTAAAATCATTTACTGTATCCATAATACAGTTGTGCATATCATACTAGATAAGCTGTCGATGCCTAGTTGATCTCGGTATAGTTATTTTTGTGTCACGCATAATGACTGATTAAACACCAGTAGTGAGAATAAACAAGCATTAATGCCCCCCTCCCGTTTTCATTTCACACTGAGATATTATTTCCGGTCACTTGTCATTTTTGATGAATGAAAAGAACAATTTTCTAAAGAATTAAAATTTAACTCTGAAAAATGTCTTTAAAAATGTTTTTTAAAAAAACAGCAGAAAACCGCCTAGTACAATATTTCAAGCAATCAGCATTGATTAAAATAAATATTGAATAGGTTGGAGGATTTCATCATGAGGTGACATCAGTTAGAGAACTACTGGAAAACTTGCAGGGAGTACTGGATAGCTGTTTCGTTCTAGCTTGGGACTCTTCATTAGTACGCATCCATTGAGGTTTGAACTCAGGACCTTCTGGTTACAAGGTGAGCTCGTATACCATTCAGCCACTGGGACCTGATTCCATGGCCCATGAATTCTTACTTCTAACTGATGTTAGCTCATGATGAAATTCCCCAATTAATCAAACAAAGTCCCAACAAACCAGTGCTTGAAAACTAATCTTCTGCTTACTAGTGACTGGCCACATTCAGGCAATTACCTGGAGTTCTACTACAAAGTCGTGACTAGTTGGGTACAGCAGATTGAAGGTGAGGCAGTAACTCATCGAAGAAGATATTGCAAAATGGTCACGCTATGTCATGAATTGGCAGAAGTTAGAATTCATGGGCCATTGGATTGGTTCCCAGTGGCTTAATAGTGTATAAGCTTGCCTTGTAACCAGAAGGTCCTGGGTTTGAACCTTAGTGTGTGTGTGTGTACTGCCGATAATTCCCAAACAAGGATGAAACAGTTGTCCAGTACTCCCTGCAAGTTTTGCAGTAGTTCTCTAACTGATGTGATTTCACGATGAAATCCTCCAACGAATCAAACAAAAATATCCATACAAAACCAATATTTGAAAATAATGTTATATATTTTCACAATGAGATGGAGGCATGTTTATCTTAAACTCAAATTTGAATGGCTTTCATTTATCTATTTCATATAATATTATAATCTGAGTTGCTTTCATTGAATTCAGAAATCTGGGTAAACTGTAGTATAAAGAGATCATGCTCAGTTCAAGGTTTGTAACCAAAGATCTGTCTTCTATCACATAATTGTGTTTCAAATGATTGTATGTTGATGTGGCCAATACCGTCTACCAAACACTGTATTTATTGTCCGTATTTTTGTAGTGGTTCAAGTCAACCTTCATATTCTTTGAAAATGTTGGTGATAATAGCAGCCTTCTATCATTATTGTTCTTCTTCTACTCATTATTATTATTATTATTATGAGATTAAATATGTGGTAACTAGCTGATTCTGACTGTATGAAATGTTTTGTTGAAAGTACTCTATATCACCGCGAAAAAATCAGGCCTTTCAATTTATTTTACTACTTCTAAAAGGCTTCCGCTTATTCCCGTTTCAAAGCAACCAAGGTTATATTTTTATGAGATTAAAGATAATAACTGTAGTCAATCCGTGCAGAACCTAACTACTGGTAAGGTGAACTATGCCATTCATTGATGAAATAACACACCATTCTCTACCGTTTTTGACTACAGCTTATGTGAAAGTAGACAAATACTTACTGGATAAATATAACTGCTTTAACGTAAATGACACACTGTCCAGCATACGAATGCTTGTGATCTCAAATATTTTAGTCAAGTCTTTGTAAAATGAACAGATTTTAGTGTATTATAAAGCTGCATGCATATATACTTAATGCGGTCCTGGCTGCAAGGATTGCTCTGAAGCCATTTCGCTTATTACTTAATTCGATGTGGCTGTATTAACAGTTATGATTAATTGTAGTGTGAACTTGTGAAAGTCACTGATACCGATAATTCCTGTTAGTTTTATTTGTTTCATATTTTGTTTAGTTTGTGTCATGAAAGATTTCCTAAGTTGTGTATAAAGCCTGGAGAGATACACGCTTTGTTTAGGGAGTAATGACTGCTACATGTGTGTGTCATACTGAAGGAGTGCTCTATCTATTCATGCGTTGATTGTGTATGACGCACACTCAAGACACACGAGTATAAAAATCATACAAGACAGAATAGGATAACTGCTGTCAATATCTTCCTTTAGCACATGATATTCTCCTTTGATTCCGACTGATCACTGACCTGAAAATAAATCCACTCATATTTCAGGTCGGATAGTTTGTTCTCTGCTTGTGGATGATACTATATTCATCGCAGACTCAACAGTATGATAAAGTTATCTACTTTGAGCAATACTGCTCAATTTTAGTGAGCAGGTAAAAAAACGGTTGCATAACTCATTCATTCGAAACATATATTGGGAGAAACTGGAGAAAATCCTCAGAGCTATTTTGAAAGAAGAATAAAATTCTCACTCTTTAAAATTGAATACTTTTTATTTCTAAATAGTCATCACATTTGAAGAGTGGAGTGTAATAAGTGCAATATATATTTTAAGTAAAGTCCAGGTTTTGTAATTTTTATTTGTCTTACTTTCACCTGCGCGTAATATCGCGTCAGAGTGCCAGGTTATTGAAAATGTCATTTAGGTTAAAACTACTATCTTCTTATTAAAATTCAAACATAATTTGGTACTGTGGCAGGATATAATTTTATATTCGAATAGGTCATTTGGTGTCACATATAATGATGCAACTGGGCGACATTCTAGGCTGATTTTACTGCTCATAATTCTATCACTGTATTCAAACAACTTTACACAGTGCTTTATGGAATTCTAGTTCTTCCAAATGAGCGGCGTTTTTCAGCTACAGAGTTACTCAGAGGCAAACGTTTTTTTCTATAAGGAAATCACTGACTTTATCAGACTAAATATTCCAGTTTACCAGATACTGTCTAGTATTTGTGAAGTGAAATGAATAAGTGTAAACTGTAGATCAGGATCAATAAGGTCATCTAATCAGAGGAATATAACTTGATTGAAAAAGACAGACTCCAATAAGATGCATAAAGTAAAATACAACCCAGCCGTTGTCTCACATGCACTTGTACACAAACATACAGTAAGGGGAGACAGACTTTAAGTATTAAAAAGTAACATAGTAACAACCGTAAATTCACATAAAAGGAATAACATAATACCAATTTTAGGCAAGTAGAAAACCGTAATAAGACAGGAGAAAGTGAAATTATGTAAGGCAAGTTAGGAGGCCATATGGATACACTGACAGGAATATAAGGAGAACGTCATTACGTTGTACATTCTAGTTTAAGTCAAATATAATCTCTTAGTATCAAGAGCATTGATTCGATAAGTGGTAATTCCACAGTTTGCAGAAGAAGAACTGATCTGCTTTACACCACGAGGTAAACCCTCAAACTTTAAACCGAGGCATTTTTTTTATCATGACCTGTTTCCTTCCAGGTGTACTGTTGTTCGGTATGAAGTACATTACTCGTTCTTGTTAATCAAATTGACGCATATATATTTATATTGTTTTAAATGATTTACAAAGAATAAAGCTAACAGTCTCCTCTGATACTTGGTGGAGATAAATTTTATAAATATAATTGCCCCCCCGAACAACAAGGCAACACCAATAAAAAGTTATGAAAAGATTAATGAGTTCATAATTCGGCACCAATAACCTCCAAATTTGAAAAAAATACTAATTTTTTAGCAGTGTTGGGGTTTTCAGGTGCTGATGTAACTGTCATATCAGAAAATGTATATCTGATTCGCAAACTTAGTCCGCTTTAATCTTTCACTACAGCTTTCTCCTTAAATTTTGACAGCGCATTTTCCGTCACGTGAAATTAGTTTAGTATTCATCATGCGGTGATATTTTGATCAAGTGGCAAAACAGTATCTATCCTAGTTCGAAGCCATATAGGTTTCCAGAGGGAAACTGGAAAGTGAAACAAATCTGAAATACTTATTGCCCTTCGTTGTTTTCAATTTCATAAGGTGAGACTATTATTCTTCAGTTTCTCTGATGCAGTTTTTTTCTTATTCACAGAAGATTTGAAGTTACAACACCTCTACGTATGCAAGCTGTGCCTAATCAGTAAGTCTGGTGAATAATTTTAACCAAAGAGATTTATTTTTACGAGTTGACCATGGATTGATATCAGTTAGAGAACCATTGAAAACCAGGGAGTGCTGGACAGCTGTTTTATCCTATTTTGGGAATCATCGGCAGTACGCACCCACTGCCAGGGTTCGAACCCAGGACCTTCCGGTGACAAGGCAAGCTCGTATACCATTCAGCCCCTGGCTCGTGAATTCTAACTTCTACCGATGAAACAGCTGTCCAGTACTCCTTCCTGGTTTTCAATGGTTCTCTAACTGATATCAATCCTTGGATCAACTCGTAAAAACAAAACTAACCCTTACAAACCAAACTATACAAAGAGATTTATGTCTATGACATTATTTATTTATCATTATAATTCCCTCTGACTCATAGTGGGACATGTGGTTTCAGCAATTCACCAGTAGTTCACTCTTTTCTCTGCAGGCTTTTTAGCTGGTTCCACGCTTGCTCATAAGCTTTCACCTCCCTTATCACGATCTCCTCCATGATACACTCGGTTGCCTAACTCATCGTTTCCCTTTCTGGTTCCACTCGTGTTGTCAGTCGGCAGTACCCACAGCTTATGTCTAATCCATTTCAATTTCCTGCTGTCCGTTACATTAAACTGTATTAAATTAATTTAGTCATCTGAATCCATACTGCCGATGATTCCCAAACTAAGATGAAACAGCAGCTGTCCAGTACTCCTTCTGGTTTTCAATGGTCCTCTAACTGATATCAGTCCGTGATCAACTCGTAAAAACATAACAAACCCTTAAAAACCAAACTTTAGAAAATGAATCCATAACATTGGAAGACATTAAGATCTGGTTGAAGAGATTTGATAAGTCCAGGTTAACACTGAGTGTACATCAAAACCAGCGTTTTCATTCCTTTAGAAAGCATATATCTGAGGCTAAATCTGTGGATAGAAAATTATTTCATTTTACAGAGAAGTCTATGTTATTCATGCGACTGTTACGCTAAAAGAAATGTCTTGAATTGGACAGTGTCTGTAGGCAGGTAGTGTTTTACTGTTTCTCTTACTTTATAACCTTTTGAGAAAGAAATATTCCTATGATTTCAAAAAGCGTAAATTGAAATTTTACATTGAATCACTGGAAAATGTCGATAGTGTCGATAAGACTTAATCCATCTGATTTATTTTTGCACTTCTTAGAAAAATGAGTTAGTGTTTTACTTTCATTTACTGAAGCAATATATATACAGGTTATAACGTGACTGATTATTCCATGCAATCGTTTTACATCTCAGTTAACACAGCTACATTCTGTTTTATGAAGTAAAAAGAACATCGTATTTTCTAAATCATTGCAAGTACCACTTAGTTCTTTCCGGCTAAAGTATAACCATCTTTAAATTCAAAGCGTCTGTTTATCTTCCACTATATGATTACTATTACTCCGTATTTTTCTAAAAAAAATAATTTCTTAACTTATTTGTCACTTCCATTTTCCCTAAGATTGTTTTTCTAAACCTGCAATGCTTATTTATTTTGACTAGACTATCTTGTCAATGATACTGAATTTTGGATTTTGTGTGTCTATGCGCGACGTCTGAAGAAATGAGTAATTAGGATTTGATTTAGTAAAAATAATGTGTACACTTCTAGGCAAAGGCTGAGAACAACTTTTTCTCATTAGCAATTTTAAAGTAAATTTACTTAATTTTTCGCTTTTTGTTGATTTAGAACAAACGGGTACATATATATATATATGAGGCCGAAAGAGAAAAGTAACAATCATTTAAAAAATAAAATCTGCCCATTCTTCAGAGGAACCAGTTCATAAGACAAATTCCACGTATCGTACAAGATAAAGTATAAGCAGCATAGTATAGGATTACTTACTGAAACTGATGGACAGTCACTTTGTGATATGCGTTACCACTGTCAATCAAAATAAAATAATATTTAAACACAATCCTGCTGACATGATAAACTATGTGAATAATACATATCTTTATAAATTGCTTGCAAACTTGAGAAAATTATTGTACTTAATACTAATTGAAAATATCCTTAATATCAGCTGGCAGTCAGGAGAAGCCTCCGTCTGCCTATTTACCACCTTGGTGGAACTACTATATTCTCCAAGTTTTGAGCCCGAGTTGCTCAATCTTTTGGGAATAGACGTTACTGACTATGTATTTACACCGTTGCTGACCTCATGTAGGAGTGTTTGGAAACACTGATCCATCAATAGAGAGTAATCAGTGCCATCTTATCTATTTCTTCACTCTGACAAATCCTAAAATTTACATTGTGGAAAGTATTCTGAGCTTAAGCATTTGCCATCAGTACTTATTAAATATAGCAGTAAGTAACACATTCAAAGAAGTGATAAGAAGCAACTGTAAACCAGTAACACGCTCACTCTAAATGTTACCGCAAACTTTTGCTTGGCAGTGTGATATACAACTGTCTACTGGTGTAAAGATATATTTGACCTTCTAATATTCCATCTTGAGGAAGTGAGAACTCTCAGACTAACACTGTAACTGTGTTTATGACATATCACTGCACACCTTATCTTGATTAATCTATAATCTGTTATCTCGAAGACGTCTTTGAGATTTATTTGCAGATTCTATCGCACAAGAAACATTTGTATATGAGTCAATTATATCAAACCACCATAACACAGAGTAGAAATTAAAGCTGTGATCAAACATCAGCAGAATGATAGTAAGGTATTTTACCTTGCTAAGTTATTTATAGACAGCAAATCCGAATTCTCATTGTGTTCATAAGATCAGTGTTTTTGGTTTCTAGAGAAATGCAGAAATTACTTGCCTTCTCATAGCACTAGACCTGAAAACTGGGACCTACTTTTCATCTTTCAAGACTGAAAAACCGGTATTCGCCTCCGTGTGTCCTTCTATATGAATCCGTTATTCACTCAATAACTGCTTAAAGAGAATTATGTAAATAGAAACAGAATAGCATTTATTCGTTTCAATCAACTACTAAAGTGTAAAGAGTTTAGATGATGGATGCTGACGTTTGCGCAAGATACGCTGTATACAAATGCAGGTTCTCATGCTATAACTCTCAAAGTACTTGTTCTCCTTAAACTAAAGATAAAAATAATAAGTTAAAATTCTGAAATACGACATATGTTTCGGGATAAGAATCGTAATGCGATGCTGATTGCTTAGTTAGCTAGGGATCGTGAACGACTAGCAGAGAGCTGAATGGTGTGCTGAATGCCTGACTGTGTCAGCATCCAGTGTTGAGTGAAGAATGCTGTAGTCTAATAATTTTGGGAAATTATTTGCCGCTTCAAAAGTTTTACTTGAGGTGATTTTATGCTCCAGATTTGACAAACAATAATTCGAAAAAATTAGTCGCCTTTATGAATTTCGATTAAAAATAAAAGGGACACGATTCATCTAAACTGTGATATTTATTCACAATATACACTTCGCACAGATTTTGCACACACGTACGCGTCATAGGAATTTGTATGAAAAATAAAGAAGCGTAAATGGACGACTGGATGTATTAAAATTCACATCTAGTACTACTGAATAAAGCAAACTTTTTGAATACATCAGTGGGAGAGTTCTGTTGGAAACCATTATGAATTGAATAGGTCTGTCATAGTATACTTATCGGGAACTATTCCTGTTCATTATTTCACAAAATGAATTAGTCCAAATAAATGAACATGAAGTGAAAAAAATGTGAAGGTGCATTTTTGGTTTCATGCTTTGAGGAAAGCTTATCAAACTATCGAAAAGTCATAAATGTTCGCTAAAATTTTTTTAAGGTTTATTTGGACTTTCGATTAAATCCTCATGGAAACAGTCTCCATTTCTATTTTCTGTTATTTTCACCGTTTGTGAAGCGCAGATAGATTAAGTGTGAAGCTGTTCGAATGGACTACAATAGCCAAAATATGTGCAACATGGTCTGCGTTAACCACTTCCAATTGCAAATGTTTTCATTTATGATAATATTCACATGTAAATGAAAAGCTTCATGGAAAATTTATTGATCAACCTCCTCAATGTCATCCAAATAACCATGATTAAAATGCCTCAAACATAACGCTGTCTACTATGGTGGACCGGTGTGACACTGGTTGAAAATAAGGTCATTCAAAGCGGTAAATTCAAGGGCTGTTTATAGAATGTATAAAGATATTTATTCTCTTTCGCTAAATGTAGTAAAACCACTGCTGCTTGGCGGTAGCGCAACATGCAGAAAAGCTGAGGAAAGCAACATAAATACAGTGAAAAGGATCGTTATTGAACTAGAAATTCATAAAGTGAGTATTAAATAAGTAAATACGAAGCAGAAAGCTCTAATATATTAACAACCAATTTTCAAGACTGTTAAAAGTGAGATAAACTTATAAATAAAATGTTCATTGTTAAGGTATTTTTAAAACTTGTATTCCCCTCCATAAATTTAAACAACTGCACACTTAACACCGATAAAGAAACCAGCTTTGTAAAGCAAAAAACAAAAATTAGATAACAGAATAAAGGAGGTTTGTGAGAATATTGATTTACCATAACTTTTGAATGTTTTTTTCTCAGCAACGTAAGTGTTTAGAAAATTAAGGCATTAAAATGTTATGAATATGTATCTTGTACTTTGAAGAAATTTACTATAAATATGCTGGTTAGACTGTACAGAGATGATGAAAAAAATATGAACTGCTTTTGACAGCAAACAATGTCTTTCGAAATCTGACAAAAAATAATAAACCGACAAGAAAACTGAAGGATCAAAGCAAGACCTCATTGTTGTATTTCAAAATAAAGCTTTGTCCAAGGTTATGCTTTTAATTCATATAAAGGAAAAATAAAACAAAGTCACTGTCAACTAAAGTGGAAATGAGACAGATGTATTTTAGTAGTTCATTTGAGAACGTTTCAAGTCAAATTATTCAGATTTCTCTTGTACAGTGCACCATATGGAAACTTCGTTCAAAAAATTTACTAATATGCATTCGATGGTTATTAGAAAATACCATTGTCAAGTACTTAGTTAGGTATGCAATCACTTCGGCAAGCCAAGTGACTCACCATCCCAGTGAATCTTGATCTGATGTTGGTTAGATACAGGCAATCAATAAGAAGTTCAACACCTTGCTTTCGTAGTTGTTGATGTACATTAGTAAGTTTCTTTTGGAATGGGTCTGTGAGTTATATTCAGTGTTTTAATAGAAATATGAATACCACAGAATACATACAAACAAATGAGGCACACTGAATGTAAGTAAGTTCAACAGTTGACAGATACAAAAAATATAATGACAAAATAAAGACATAAGTATAAAACTTGGGCACTGTGGTAGAGTATAATTCCATAATGGATAAGAATTTATTTTTAAATCACACAGTGTAGTACAGTTATATTAACTGATGACGTTTCGAGCACAAACTATTGCTCATAATCATATCAAGTTACTCACACAACTTCTTTATTTCATTTATATACATGTGTGGAATCGACTAGATATTGGAATAAAATTCAATATGAGATAATGTACATTCAGAAATAATAGTACGAATGTTATTAATTCATTGCAATTAGATGGGAAATACAACGAGTGTTTTTACAGTCATAATAAGTTGATTGATAGAATGTTTTTGATGTGTTTGAATGGAAATAGAATACAATTTAAGATTATTTATTATCCGCTTCTGATTTGACTGGTGGCAATAATACGAGTGTTATTAATCCATTGCAATTAGATGGGAATTACGACGAGTGTTTTTATAGTCATAATAAGTTGATTGTTAGAATGTTATGATGTGCTTGAATGGAAATAGAATTTTAAGACTATTTATCTTCTTCTGATTTGACTGGCGGTAATATTATCTTCCATATTTCTGGTATTTGCATTGAGTCACTTCTGTTGCATGTGTTGGGTGTAGACTCGATGAATAAGGATTCCGTAATCAACCTCTCTTTCCACCTACCTATATTACTTTTTAGAATTTTAACCCTATCCCACCCTATTGTGTGGTTGTTTGTTATTGCGTGAAGTGCAATAGCTGAGCTTTTTTCTAAATTACTTATCTTTCCAGGGTCATGAGCTGAACAAAATAATATAATTTATAAAATACCTTGCAATGACTGTGAAGTCAACTACATAGGTCAAACTAGTAGGTCAGGGATAGTCAGATTATCAGAACATAAGAATTTAGCTAAAGGGAAAATGATTGACCCTGGAAAGATAAGTAATTTAGAAAAAAGCTCAGCTATTGCACTTCACGCAATAACAAACAACCACACAATAGGGTGGGATAGGGTTAAAATTCTAAAAAGTAATATAGGTAGGTGGAAAGAGAGGTTGATTACGGAATCCTTATTCATCGAGTCTACACCCAACACATGCAACAGAAGTGACTCAATGCAAATACCAGAAATATGGAAGATAATATTACCGCCAGTCAAATCAGAAGAAGATAAATAGTCTTAAAATTCTATTTCCATTCAAGCACATCATAACATTCTAACAATCAACTTATTATGACTATAAAAACACTCGTCGTAATTCCCATCTAATTGCAATGGATTAATAACACTCGTATTATTGCCACCAGTCAAATCAGAAGCGGATAATAAATAATCTTAAATTGTATTCTATTTCCATTCAAACACATCAAAAACATTCTATCAATCAACTTATTATGACTGTAAAAACACTCGTTGTATTTCCCATCTAATTGCAATGAATTAATAACATTCGTACTATTATTTCTGAATGTACATTATCTCATATTGAATTTTATTCCAATATCTAGTCGATTCCACACATGTATATAAATGAAATAAAGAAGTTGTGTGAGTAACTTGATATGATTATGAGCAATAGTTTGTGCTCGAAACGTCATCAGTTAATATAACTGTACTACACTGTGTGATTTAAAAATAAATTCTTATCCATTATGGAACAAAATAAAGAGATTAAATTGTGAACTGTAATCAAATACTAGAGAAATGATAAGTTCAGTGTAAACCACAAAGATTACCGAACAAGAAGCGCGTAATATGACGTGAAGGTGTGAGATGATTGTGTAACTGATGACCTCCCAGCTGGCCAGGGTACACAAAGAGGATGTGTGCTGTTTTTGCACTTAGAGATCTAGTTAATTCTTTTCAATGTCTATCGCTTCAACTTCATCTAAGAGACGTAATTGTGCGCCTTTAGTTCCCGACACACAAACGCAAACGACTCATCTATTTTGATGCAGGTTTCACTATCCACTAGATGACATATAATGGCACTGTTTATTGATTTAGTTACTCCTTTTCCAAACCAGACTGGGACATGTTCATGAGTGCGTAAAGATAATTTCCTCTGAATACGACCTATATAACTAGCTCCACAGGAGCTGATGTGGTCATCATCAGTATAAGTATTACTCAGAAGTAAAACAGTTATGGCCTTTTTGTAGTACATTTTCTACAATCACAATCTGTGTCAAATTTTATTAAATATATAATTTGATAGTGCCCACACTTAAATGTTGAATAACTACAATCTGAATCCTACATATTTCATACTGTTAGGTTTTTTATTATTACAGGCTGATAAATTCAGTACGGAGAAAGAATGACAAGTATAACTGAATTATATGAGTTCATTTTAATTGCTTGTTTTCAACTGTTGATAACCTAATCAATATATATATTCAAATGTACAAATAACAACAAACGGCTGAACGTACTTTTATCATGTTGACAAAGTTGTTGTTGATAGGAACTATAATTAGCATAAGTCTGGAATGCTATAAGTGGCTAAATTATTAAGTATTAAATAATAATTAACAATTTACAGGGTAATTTGATGGATATTCTTGAACAAAGAGGAGAAGTTTTTCAAAATTTTGACAGGAACGAACTTCAATCAGATATTATTACGTATTATTTGTAACAGGTTGCATAACTGCAAACAAATAGTTTGGATTAGTAAGATGAGTTAAGTGGGCGATGTTCACATAGAGAAAAAACAAACAAACAGAATAGTTCCACTTGCATGACACTGTTCAGGATGAAAAAACAGACGATAATTAAGCTTACCTTAAAAAAGTTATTGTTGAGTAGACTGGTATACGCCCTTTCTTTTTTGATCAATTAGTTTACTAATTTACCCTGTAGTGTTCAGGTTAAATAAGTATTTCATTATAACACAGTAATAAACCGGTTGTTCTTCATAATAAAACAGTGTCATCTAGTGTGATGCAAAATTATGCGAAAATCCAACTTCCTTTAAGTTTTCTTAAGATAACTGCGAGTTGTACTGTTGATGAATATTCATCAAGTTTTGCATACACAGTTGATTTAGTTTAACAGTGAACTTCAAATTAAATTCCTGCTTATTTTTATTACCCTGAAATAAATTGAAATGTTCAAAGATTAAGACACTTACTAAGATACACGTAGAATGTTGGTTGTAATCACAAATACCAGTAGGCTTTAAACATCATTCATTTCACTATGTGAAAAGTTTACATTTCATCCATATTATATTATTACCTTTAATTCCTAGAGGAACATAGGACTTCAGCTGCACGTCTCCATTGCGTTCGGTTCTCTGCTAGAATCTTCACCTGGCTCCAAGTCTGCCCACATGCTTTCATCTCCTCTTCACATGACCTCCTCCAAGTCACCCTCGCACTGACGACCAACTCGCAGCTTCCCATTCGTCTGGGTTCCACTCGAGGGCTTATCTAGTGATGCCACTTGATGGTTTTCTCAGATTATGGCCAATCCACCTCCATTTCTTCCTGCTTATTTGTTGCACAATCGGCCATCTGATCTTGAGTAGTATTGAGCAAAGACAGCTGTTAATGAAGGTCTGTAGTTTGCTTGAGGTGCTCTTTATGACGCACTGGCCAAGTCTGATCCGTAAAGTAGAACTGACTCCATCTTATTTCTCATGCTGAGTGCTGTTGACCTCCACACAAACTTGAGAGTAGTGAAAGCTTGTCTTGCTTTTCCGATTCTTGCTTTGATATCCTCGTCAGTTCCGCCTGTAGTTGAAACGATGCTTCCCAGGTAGGTAAAGGAGGTTGTTTCTTTCAGGTTCCTCCCATTTATGCTGATTGTTGTCTGTTGTAGTTGTTGCTGTTGGTGTTGCTCAGGAATCTTCATCACTTCTGTTTTCTCTATGCTTGTTCTGCCAACTTGTTGCTTTTCACTTGCATCTCTTCCAGTTTGTGGAAAATCAGACATATATCATCGGTGAAGTCCAGATCCTCCAAGTTTTTCGTGAGGGTCCATTTTATGCCTTTCTCCTCGTTGCCCGTTGTCTGTCTGCCGCATTATCCAATCTACCGCAATCATCATCCATATAAGCATGGAATAACAGAGCCAAATATGCATTTAATATCAGGTAAGCCCAGTAGGATACATGTTGTGGTGGTTATTTTAAAGTTGTACTAGAATACTTTTCCTTGACTGTTGGACCAAGACACCGGGTTACTCCCTTAATCCAATTATTGTTGAATTCAATTTTTATATTTTTAATTATTCAAAAAGCAATTTTAATATAAGACTAATAGTTCAGTAGCCAAGAGGATAGACACTTTAAACTTCATACTTAACATGGATCATATTTCGTCCTTTTTTAAAAATACACGCTTATTCAATTTAATATAGGTTAAAGTCGAACATCACAAACGTGAAAGGTTTTGTAGAAAATATTTAGAGCAGTATCTTAAACTCATAATTGTGTATGAGTATTGCCAGAGATAATTTAGTAAATAAATTTTTATTTTGAAAGTAAATTGCGATCACTAGTCGATATAAAGACCCAAAGCTTTATTTTTTTAATTTTAAGCATCATAGTTATCTTTACACTCCCAGCTTTCCAGTTATCTTCCCCTATCTTCATCAATTATTCTGCTGACATTTCTGTTCCATCTGACTTTTGTACTTCAAATAGTTGAATCAGAAAAAGGAATATTAGTGATTTTAATTAGATCGCAGTGTTCATTTTTTAGTGTATGCGTTAACGTTGGCGAAAACGAAAAGTGAAAGGTGAGATATTTGTTGCACGACATTCTTATTCTCCGTGCTTCGTCAAAAATGAATGGTGATACACTGCGCATAAGAAAAATATATTTCGAAGAGAGAAGCAATTCTTTTGATACAGTGGAAAAAGATCTATTAATAAACTGAATAAGAAGAGGTATTTCGACGTTAACACCAGAACACAAATCTATTTTCCAGTTGTGCGATAAGTTGTATTTTAAATTCAGATTAGTAAAATAACTCATTATGAACTTGCTAATGTGTTAATTGAAGTCTTTTGAGATTGAAGTTTAGTAGGTATTCTATGCGAATCAGTAGACTAATCCAGATATCGAAGAAAGATGGCTCAGTAAATAGATACAATGCCTATGTGTTTTATGTATCATTTTCGCCTAAATGATAACATGGAGTGCAGAAAACAAGCTTTGTAATCTGGTTCGTGTGTTTATAAGGCTTAAGCGCCTTGGTTTTGTCTATTAAATGAATCGCACAAACAGTATTATTTATTGGGTGGAACATCGAGTTAAGTGTGGCTAGGAAAGCAAAATGTTGTGATCATAGTTATGAACCATTTTCGAAACACCATCCAGTAAATAATACTACTTGATGAAGTGATATAACTAATGAGGATTCTGCAACATAATCAAAAAAATACATTATTCGTAATAATTTTCGGCTGAATTGTGTTCACTACTAATATGATGAACTAACTGTCTTTATAAAGCCGATCAAATGCCCAAAACCAGTTCAAGAAAGCGTACCAGTCTTCTTCATTTGAATTGGGTCGTTTTCTTTAATCTAACAATGAACAAGCTATCACTTTGTTTTTACTGTTCACTAGAACAGTTTTGGTTGCGTGAGCATCTATTCACTACCCACTGAAACGAAACATGCACATGGTCCGGGGTTCGATCCCCTGCCGACACACACCCGATATCTATGTTTGGCCTGCAAAATTTGGGCTACCGATATCCATGCTGAAAATTCCATACCTGTAAAAAAAATACGGTGTGGAATCAAGCTGTAATCAACATAAAAAAATAAATAAAATAATAAATTTTAACGAGTTGATCACGGATTGATATCATCTAGAGAGCCATTGAAAACCAGGGAGTACTGAACAGCTGTTTCATCCTAGAATCTTTTGGGAATCATGGGCAGTACGCACCCACTGCCAGGGTTCGAACCCACGACCTTCCGGTTACAAGGCAAGCTCGTATACCATTCAGCCACTGGGACCCGATTCAATGGCTCATGAATTCTAACTTCTACCAATTCGTGATGATTCCCCAAAAAACTAGGATGAAACAGCTGTCCAGCACTCTCTAGTTTTCAATGGTACTCTAGCTGATATCAATCCTTGGATCAACTCGTAAAAACAAAACTAACCCTTACAAACCAAACTATAGAAAATAAATTTTAAGTTTCATAATGTAACGTAAGTAAACAGTTTCTCGTTCACGCTTAGCCTGTTCCGGCTTTCTTTCACCTTCTCAAACCCTGTCAAACAGCAGATTACCAAGTCCTTTTGAAAGTGTTACTTCACACTGTGCTGTATATTATCGGCGAGATTGTATGTATGAATGCGATCTAAGCATATTTATAACCTAATTGTACCCTGACAAATTTAAAATAAGTTCAGATTTTTCTAAGCTAAATCACTATAGAGTGAGGCAACAGTCTTGTAACATAATTAACCCAAGTGAATAATTCAAACTCATGTGATTTATCAGCTAAATTATCTGTTCTACAAAGAATCGAATTTAATTATTATTTTTCAGAAAGTTGAAACCGGTAAACAGGTAAACCTTAAACACTTCTAAGCTTAATCTAGTTGTTAACCAATAAAAATAAGTATAATTGACTGTAAATAATATCATAATAAAAGTCTAATCACTATGTAGAATCAAACTATGTGACTACTGATGTATTACCTTAGCAAACTGTGCCTAATGAGAAATTATTTGTGTTTCCGTCCTCTGTGGCAGAATAATTCATCTGAAAATCCACGCATAAGCAATCTGTTTACAACGCTGATACTTATTTGAGTACTTCACCTAATTTGGTGAGTTTTCTCGTGAACAAGTTCGTGCACACGCTGAACATGTATTGGCACGTGTAAGTCAAGTCTAAAAAATTCCTGGTTTTCTTTTGTTTTGGATCTAAAATTCATATTGGTCTGTGCGAACGTGATCTCCAAGTGGAGATTGGATAGTTCCTACTATGCAGATGTGCTGTCCATTGGTGTGAAGGTGCTTGATTTCCTGTTGCTTTGTCATAGGATAGCTTTCAATCTCACTTCAACCGAAGTTTGGGCAGTTAGGTCTTCATACAATATTATGTATGACTTATTACCAACGGCATGAAATATTCTGGTAACATTTCTGTGATAAACACCTATCATTATTTTTAGGTTGATAAATGATCTCAACCTTTTAGTAATTTATTTAAGGGATTAGATATGGAATTCTGTATTGCAGTGACAACTTAACAAATGGCACGCCAAGTGATTTTGTCGTTCACTCACTGTTGATATACTAACATGTGAAAGTAATTCTCATGCTGAGCCATCGCCATCCCCGACAGACAAAGTTACCCGCCATAGAGTTAGGTTGGAAAATAATTAGAGGTGGTCAAATCAAAACTGGAATCAGTCCATGAAATCTTTGACACTTAGTTTAAGTCGTGTCGGGAGATGTAGACTGTCTGGTTGAAGCCCTCAGGATTCTAGGAACCAATGTCTGGATACGATTGGGGGTATGGCTGAATATTGTTCTTAGTGGTATGGATGCATTTGTTCCTTGTTATATCTGAAATCCATTAAACGTTAATGCTTTTCTTTGCTACTATTCTGCTTATAATAGTACTTTGAATCTACTTTTTCTCTCTTTTGTCTACTTTGACTGTGCTAAATGAAGTGTGGCAACTTGAACGGCTATACTTCTGTGCAATGTTCCATGTTGAAACTTAGTCATCAGTTATGTTTAGGTGTCAAAATAAAGGACAGTTTTTTGGATGGGAATCTGAGAAGTCGTGATGTTACTCTGTGTGTGTGTCGCATCTCAAAGACATATATGAAATTAAACTGCTACAAATAATTTCATCGGTCAGTTTGAAAGATGACTTTAGCGTGTGGTTATCCAGAAGAAATATTATGGCAATAACACTTAGTCTTGTTGGTGTTAGTTATTACACTGAGAGGTTGTACTACTTGACTAGACTGGACTGTGGAACACTTATCACGTGAAGGCTGATGAGGATACCTCTTATTTGTCCAGAATTGCAATAAGTGGAACATAATTGAACTCATAACCTATATGCACCCAGGTAACTACTAACAGAACCAATGAAATATGCCCACTTGTGATCTTTTAAGTCAGAAAAATCCGATTTGAGTTGAAGATAATTGGGATAAGAAAGAATGCCTAAGCATTGACTGATGAGAATCTGAATGCTACTACAGATGAATTATACCTCCAGCTGACTGACCTTACAAACTGCAATCTGTCCACAGACATTAGCTAGTATCTTGAATGCAAATATTAGCTATTTAGGGCTCAGCACGTGGTCTTCTAAATGGACAGTGGAAACTACTTTGACACAGATGTTACTGGCTGACTGACTGACTGAAATTAAACGTAGAATTTTGCATAGAAGTACAGCACTTCTACCTGCCACAATGAATGAAGCACACAAAGCATAGGAAGACATAAGAAAAAAGCAGACTCGAAAGAACTATACTAAGCAGAAATTTGAAGTAGAAGGAATAGTAACATTATAATTATTATTCCTTTGCGTTTCGAGTCGAACATAAGGCTTCAACAACACATCTCCACTTTCTTCTATTTGGTGCTGTCCTCTTCAGCTGGCTCCACGATTGTCCATAATTTCTCATCTCCTCCAACTCTCACGATCTTCTCCATGTCACTCTCACACACTGACAACCCACTCGTTTCCCATTCGGGTTCCACTCAAGCAATGTCCTGCACTGTACGCGATGTCCTTCGACATCGTCCTCAGTGTGTCCCCGATCAATCCATCTCCATTTTTTCCTACATATTTGTTGAACGGTAGGTTCTCGATTGGTTTGTTCCCATAGTTTCTTGTTGCTATTTCTCTCTCGCTGGCCATTTGATCTTAAATATGGAGCTAGAGAAGGCAGTTGTTGATGAAAGTCTGTAACCTGTTAGATATCCTTTTCATGAGGCGCAAGACAAGTTTCAGACCCATATAGAAGAACTAACTGACTTGACATTGGTGTTGAAAATCTGAATCTTCTTTTTTATACTGAGTCTGTGGAAGAGATTTCGAAACCGATTTCAGATTGATGAAGGTGTATCTTGCCTTTACGATCATAGCTGGATTTTACATCATCCGTGCTGTCGCCTGTAGTTGAAACGATGCTTCCTAGATAAGTGAAGGAAGTAGTCGCTTTCAATTCTTTTCCGTTGATGGTGATTGATGCTAGTTGTTGAGTTTGGTTAGTTATCTTCATCACCTACGTCTCCTCTGTGTTCACCTGGAGTCCTGTATTCGCTGCCAGTCTCTTCTGATAGTTTGTTGGTTTTCGCCTGCAATTCTTCGAGTTTGTGTGAGCGACATTCAACATAAATCATCCTCCGCGAAATCCAGGTCTTGTAGAGTCATATTATCGGTGGTCCAGCGTATTCCTGTCTTCTCAGTTCTTGTGCCCAGTCTGACGCATGATGGAGTCCACCATAATTAGGAGTATCACGGGTGATAATAGGCAGTGGTTTTGTCTTACTCCCCTAGTCACTTCGAAATAGTATTAAGCATTAAGGTTTATTGAATATGGGTGACTATAAAGAGTGAATTCTTCCACACCATTGTTAATGATTTTGAGCCATATCCCCAATCGTATCCAGACATTGGTTCCTAGAATCCTGAGGTCTTCAACCAGACAGTCTACATCTCCCGACACGACTTAAACTAAGTTTCAAAGATTTCATGGACTGATTCCAGGTTTTGATTTGACCACCTCTAATTATTTTCCAACCTAACTCTCTGGCGGCTAACTTTGTCTGTCGGGGAAGGCAATGTCTCCACATGTGTCCTAGCCGTCACAATCAGTTCACCTTTACAACTCCATCGATCGACTTACCATTCTTACCTAACACTTCATGCCTAATCGCAGTATTACTCACCGTATCATACCACTAAATACAGGCGGTAGAACCACTGTCAAGTGTATAATAAACGTTTGAGGTGATCTACAGCGTCAGTATTCATAGATCAGCCTAATAAACCGGAAACAAAACACGTAGATCAGCGAAGAGTCTCTTCTCGGCGAATTTATTTTCTTAGCTGTACAATCGCAAATATATATGTGTTATTTTGTATGTGTGTACATTAAGTTTGTCAAACAAAATTACAATTGGTTATGGTTATTTTAATTAAATAGGTGAAGTTTGGTAATACAAGTTAACAAAGTTAGGTGTTAATGAAATTAAGGTAGTAACAAAGGTGATGAGTTGTCATAAACAGTTGTTAAAAAGAAGTTATGTAATAATATGAATAGTTTGATGAGTGAGTTTTACTCAGGATGCACATAGGAACAAAGCAGATATACGAAATTACGTAAGAGTTCTAAATGAATAGAAGAATTATAAGCAGTTAAAGAACAGGTAAACAAACAAAATTAAGTCATCAATATCAAAAAATCAAATCAACTTTTTTTTATATGAATTGATGGAGACGCACGACTGAAGCCCTTTGTTCCTCTAGGAATTAAAGGAAACAATAATAATTAATAATAACCTTATTTGGTGATTATTACCCTAATTTTATCATAACGATTATTTCCCTTTTCCTCTGATATGTGTATCAGTGTTCTATCTTCTGTTGGCCCACTCATTATTTGTCTTTGTTTTCGGTTGATTTCTACTCTGACTGCTAGACATTGTTGTTGTGAGGTGTTCATAATAATAATGTGGTGTTTTCAGATTGTGATTTTATTTGAATAAATTAAAAGTTACACCATGAAGTGACTACTTGACCTCGAAATGTCTGAGAGGAACGTGCTTTTTTTCTATTTGATTCTTGAAAACAGAGTTTTGATCCTACTCTGTTGGGATTATTCTTAATGATTGTAAGACAGCTCACTGTTGTGTTGGGTCTTTTACCTTTTTGGTATAGCAAGTTGCCCGATGCTATTATTGAGGCAGTTTTGCGATTTTGATATAAGCTATTATTACTGAATAGTATCATTGATTCTGTTACATCAAAAATATAGTTTTGAACTGCGCGTCACCCACGAAGTTCAGTAAGCTATGCAAAAAAACATAGGTTGACTTTCAATCATTGTAATCTCTACATGCATAATTATATATATGTAGTCTGCTGCTTCATACTGCTATAAGAAAGATCAAATATTTAGACAACTCGGATAAAAAATCTGTAAACGTCTGTAAAAGTAATGATGGACAGTTTAACTTTCTTGTTTTGCATTAGTAAGCGTTTTCCAGTTTTACATAAATACAGCAAGAATATTCTAAGCATGGAACATGAATTTTACAAAGCATAAAGTTCCCCACAAGCGATTTCCTTTATTAGTTTGAATAAAAAAAGAACGAACATATTTGCAGACAGGATAATACTAGCTCGTTTTATTTCGTAGATTCTCCTCAAATGTTTACCACGGAAACAATATCAATTTTAAGTTGCAAAATTCCTGAACATACTGATTACAATTACTCCGAATTGTACATGGTAAGTATAGGCAACATAGTTCCAAAGATGATGTAAGCAGATGAATTATTCTAAGTTTAAAGAGTAACTATTTATGTGGTGATTAAACAACTGAGTAGAGTTCAGATCTCTCTTTGAAGTGAAGTCCGGAAGCCAATATTTTCTATCTCTCTTTATTCAAAAAAGTATCTTTACGCTCTAATTATGCACTTTTACATATGTTTGTAGCCTCTGAAACTAGTAGCACATCGACAATAAAAAAAGTGTATTTAGTTATCTATAATAAAATGAGCTTTGACTCTAGTAAGAAATAAAATCCATTATGGATAAAATTTTATTTTGTTAAATCACACAGTTTTTAAGAGTTGATCCAAGGATTGATATCATTTAGAGAACCATTAAAAACTAGGGAGTACTGAACAGCCGTTTCATCCTAGTTTGGGAATCATCGGCAGTACGCACCCACTGTGATTCGAACCCAGGACATTCCGGTTACAAGGCAACTCGTAAAAACATAACTAACCCTTACAAACCAAATTATAGAAAATCACACAATGTCATACAGTAATATCAACTGATGACGTTTCGAGCACAAACTATTGCTCATAATCATATCAAGTCATCAGTTAATATTACTGTATAACACTGTGTGATTTATCAAAATAAAATCTTATCCATAATGGAGTTATGCTATACCACAGGGCCCAAGTTTTATACTTATATCAATAATTAAAATCTATGCCATTCCAACAAATTGTAGTGAAATTTTCGAAAAATCCCCTGAACTTTAGGTCAAAAAAATATGTTCGGTGACCATTATACCCGTGGAAGGTTAAAGTAACGAAATTCGGAAGGTGAAGAGATTAATGTTGGTGAACCAGCTGTATATCAGTTTATTTATCTAGATACTATCATTGATTTCGGTTGTTTGATAGGAATGTTTAACATGTATCTTTCAACGTGGCCAAAACACCTTTTTGAAATCCATTGTCAATAACCTATACTCTTAAAGCTAAGAAAACTGCACTTCCGATATTATCATATATGAAATATGAAAATAATAAACGGATAGATTTTACCTCAATGGATATGCAGTTCATATATTTCAAATACTGTGTTTTAATAATAATAATAATCCGCTTTATTCCAAAATAGTACTTGTGATACAGAATGGAACTCTCAACATTTTTATTACAGTATTGCATCCAGTTAGTTCATTATCAATAAATAAAATTCTCCTTAGATTAAGGAAATCTCAGTTCATTATGACAACAACATATTGGCATGTCGGTAGTAAAGCCAAAGTTGAACAGTGTTTGAAGGTGTTAGAAAAGTAGGTGCTACCATATTTACTGGCGTAAGCGGAAGGAAGAAACAAAGCAGCACATAACAGAAAAAAGAGAGAGACAGAAAAGGAAAAGAAAGAAAGAAAATGTTGTACCTATAAATGATATGAGTTGGAAAGACGAGGTCCAGTTGTTCTACTGACTACTTAATAAGTAATAGGTATCACGCCTAATGCTTTCCTTATCGCACAGAACACGAGCTGAGTAGGGTATGGATGAGTTTTTATACTTGCTAGTGCGAGCATATAGTTTTCTATATAGGCTTCTGGTTTTGCCTGATGAGATGCAAGGGGAGAGTTGTGAATGAAGAGGGTGGTGTGAGTTAGATAAAATGGATTTGGCCCATTTTTCACATGAGTCCATATGCCTGTCAACCAGAATATTAACAAGCTGGTTAAGTGGCACGTTGCATACCCTGCTGACAACCTTTAACATCCTGCGTAATATGTTACAGGCTTTCTTCAGTAGCCCGGGAGATTTGATTGGCTACAGGTTTGGCCACGACCTAGTATCAGTCACTGAGTGCTGGATAGCTTTTTCGTCATAGTTTGGGACTCTTCAGAAGTACGCTTTCACCAAGGCGAAGTCGTAAACCATTCTGCCATTCGGGCCATTAGATGGTAGTTCTATATCAGGAATTGCCAGAAGTCAGAATCTGCAGGTGATTTAATTTCAGCCAAAGTGACTGTATGCTCGACCTGAAGGTCCCGATTTAGATCCCAGATGAGTTCGAAGATTTACAAACCAGGACGTAGCAGCTGTCCAGTGCAGCCTAGTTTTCAAAAACCCTCTAACGGCGTAGCTTAGCGACTAGGTCTACTTTAAAATCTATCAAATCCATGATATAAATCTTATTGTGTGGTTTAGAAATATATAGCCACTTAATCAAACAAATCACCAATTTTAAATGTACATGTGGTGATTGGTTATTTCTATTGATGCACTGTGTAAATGCTCATTGTTATTTGTTTATATTTACTGTGAATACACAATACAAATAATTCAGCCGAATACGAATTCCTGACTTCAGGCTTCTAAGTGTAGTTGTGTAGTTTACTGGTAATCCGTCACTGAGGATTAGAATAATATATATATTTGACAGTACAGAATGTTGGAACTGAACATATGGCGTTTTTATATGTAAGTTATATTCGAATTCCCTGTCAACATCTATGCTTCATCAAAAAGAAGAAGACCCAATATATCATCCTATCAACCTGTATTTCATTGTTAAAGCTAATTTGGTAAACACTAATTGAACCACGCACTTGTAATTAATTAGACGTTGTTGTTTAAATGATTAATTATTAGAGTCAAACGAAATCATGATTTCTAGTGCTTATTGTGATGTACCATTTTAATTAGATGGCGTGTTAGAACCTGATGTGGGTATTGGTACAGTTCTTTTCATGCTCATTATCCAGACGAAAACTCCCTTGATTTAATAATATCCAGGTGTGTTGTGAGTAACACTTTATAAATGACGAATATTTTTGAAAAGTAAAGAAAAACGGTACGCCTTTCACACTTTTTTCTTTCTCTTTTCAAGCGTACAAAAGAGATATGTTTGCGGCACGTGCTACTGGCAAGATTTATCAGCAGTATCTAAAGTGAAGTTCATCAGCACAAAAACATCAAACGGCGGAGAGATAAATTCTGACACTGAGGGGAAGAAGTGGACCAGTATTGCGGCAAGCAGTCACGTCAAATGACTGGTAAAACTACCTCCACAGGAGCAGGTGAACTGTTAAATACTGGTCAAGCGCGGGAACCTATCGTCTGATTGAACAGTGAGTGCCTACTAGAAGACACTCTAGATTTCCGGAGTATCTGACTCTGTAGTCTGTTTTGGTCATTATTCTTCTCCTTTGTGATGAGATATAACTCAGTGGTCTGATCTGTGATGCCTAATGATACTGATGGATTCCCATTGGACATTAACGTCTCTACAGGAGAATACCTCTGACTGGCTAATTAAATCATAATTGTTTTTTTATCTTATCTGACCATCGTTGATATTTATAAGCAACATGGTTAAAAGTTAACAGACCATCCAGATTATTGGAGAGTGTAAATAAAAATGGCGTCATTTTATTCGTAATTTTAAAATTAATTAGATCAATCCTTTCTTTTTTTCACTAGTTAAAACCAATACGTGTGTCGGTGGCATAGCGTTTAGGACGCTGGCCGACCATGCACATGGTCCGGGGTTCGATTTCCGCCCGACGCACTCCTTTACCTCGCTAAGCCAGTAATAAAGCTGGTAAATAGGAAAGGTTGGGCATGAGGCTAGCAACCCCATCCTTTAAAAATAAAAACAATGCTATAGAAACTTCAAGCCTCTAGCTTGAAGCCGTATCTTCCACTGGGAACGTGAAGGAATAAAAAAAACCAAATATATTAAAGAATAGCATCATCTTTATCCGTAAGACAATGAGTGACAAGCATTGAACCAGTAAAAAATTTGTTTTGAAACCGCTTACTATTGCAAAAGGGGAGCTAATATTTGTTGTTGATCAGGAGAAAGTAATTCAGGATAAGCTGTGCTCGTTATTTACTTTAGATTTCGTTATTATGGTAGAGGCAGAAAAGGGGGGATAACTTACGGAATACCTTTGAAAATTACTATGGATCAGCATTCTAGGGAAACGTCTGGACGGGATGTACGATTTTCCGCGTTAGATATAAGCAAGACTTGAAATGGAGAATGAAAATCTCTTTAGAATAGAATAATTTTCTCGTTGATTCTCTTAGTACTATGAAGTGGATTTCAAGCAGAAGCGTGTTTCAGAAGGCTGAGCAATACTTAATTAAACCTTTACTCAAGAGTGTGATATGCCAGTGATATATAAGAAAAGCTCTTACTGTAACAGTATGTGGTTTTACATTCTTTCTCTTATTCCTGATACCAGTTAAAGGATGTTTTTGACACAAATAACTATTAACTGCCATAAGAAAATAACGCCATTCTCTTGAGACTTGCTGTGTTTGTCTGTATTTCTTCTCCTTTGTCTTTAATGGATTTAATATCCTTTTTATTTTAAGGGAACTCATTTAATGTATTGATCAGTTTCTTTTTCAAGAGTTTGTTTGCAGGGATTTGATTTGTTTCAAGTCTGATCATGGACCGATATCGATTAGAGAACCGATAAAAGCCAGGGAGTTGGGCTCCACCCAATCAGGAGTGAGGACAAATACTCGCAGATGACATTGGCCGGTTGTCGCGTTAAAATTTACGAATTGATAGAAGTTAAAATTCTTGGGCCGCAAGTTTTAGCCCTCAAAATAAATGATAGGAAGCATGGTTGAACCTGTCTCTGTTACAGCTTCATTGCATGTAGATCATGTACTGAATATGAGACTGATAACAGAAGATAACAAAATACCAGAAAGTTAAGTACGTTAACAGTGAAACTCTTCGATATGGTATGCATCAAAAGCAGATTTACCATGGCAGGTAGGAAAAATCTATTAGTGTCAGAAATGCATGAAGAAATATAAATAATTCAAAATGCTTTGCAAGAATCATCAACGAGGTCAGAATTCTCCTACTTCGCATGCACCACAATGACACACTCTAAACTATATTGACTCTGTATCTTCTTGACTACCTGATTTTGCACATAGACTAATTAAGAAATCCAGCATTTCTTACGAATTGTCTACTGAAGAAAGAGAAATGTCTGAGATATCCGCCACCACTATTACTTTGAGGAGAACCAGTGATGTGAACATTAGGTTGAATATGAGCCTAAAATTTAAATGCATCAAAATCTGAAAAGCATGCGTTTAGCCAATCGAACAGGTAATTATTCATAGTCAAATTGCACACATTAGTAGTGGAATGCAAATACTGTATGAAGTTTCCCTAGTTTAACAAGAAGGAATAAACCATCCTTCTCCTTCTCTTAATCTATTTTCCACTGGAAAAATATCTGTGAGTGTGTGATATCAACTTTATCCATTAATTATTTCCTAACTTGTCTTGAATATGTAAAAATGTTGCTTAATTTCAGTGACGATAAATAATATCACTGTGACCTGTGAATAATCCAACTGAAAACAGACATTTTTTCCCCTCTTGAATGATTGTAATACACACTTCAACTCACATTTATAAAAGTCCTAAACATCAAGGAATTAATCTTTATTTCTATTTTGTCAACTTTGAAGTGACAGTGACCTCATTTGCAGTTAGGACACAATAGGCATATGCATTCGTTTTTCAACAGTCTGCCAAGGCAATAATGAAAGAACAATTTTGAAATGTAGCTTTATAATTTTTTCGGACAAAAATGTGATAATTTCTCCTTTTGGCTTTTTTGTAAACATGCAGTAGGCCTTAATTTATCCAGCCATGATTAAACACTCAACTACTGACTAACTGATGACACGATAAATGGTATATCGTTCGAATACTAGTCATCTGTGAAAGGCTAATCTTCACGTATTTCAAATCTTCGGGTTGAATGAATTTTCACGCTCATATATGTATATATATCAAAGTGGTTTGAGTCATATATTATTCAACTTCATTTTCAGTCCTATTTTTTGTTTTTTGGTAACAAATGACTTATATTTTGTCTGTTAAAAATAGAAATGATATAAATGTAACAATAATGGTACTAATCATAAATTTTGAAACACGCTTAGGGAACGTGAAATAGTGTTTAGATTTTACTGAATTTCAAAGAGTAAATAAATAGCAAAGGAAATAAATTTCGATTCTAAAATTCCAGAAGATATAATAGGAAACTCACTTTCAAATATCTGAACATGTACTCTAACAAAATGATAGAGCTTTTCTTATATATACATATATATACATGGAGAAGTTGTTTCATCCTAATTTTGGTCTGTAAGTGATAGGTGAAAAAGTGCTTCGAATAGTGTAGTAATCCTAGTTGAAATCGATATAACAGTAATCACTCTTATCGCATTAAAATTTATTAAGCGATCATTACTCATGAGTTTTTAGTTTACCACTTGACTCATTATCCCTGGTAATGTGATGTCATGTGAAGTAGTGTTCTTCCGTATCTGGTACATTAAGCCAACGCTAAAACCTCCTCACATGTATGCAACATATGTATATATAAAGCAATAAATTCCTTGTGATGAAGATGTTCTCTTGTATCCAGTACAAATTGTTTCATTGGATGAAAATAAAGGCTTGATTTGTAGGCTTTTAAAGAACCAGTGAAATCCTGGAAGAACTGGAAAATTGTTTGCTTTTAGTTTTGGGGGCTCTTCAGAAGCACACACTCATGACGTCACTGTGAAGTGAACCCAAACCTTGAGGTTACAAGGCGAGTTCGTTGATAATGCAGACACTCGTGGCAACTTTCGCCAATTCACTATGTACACAGCAACCACCAGCCAGGGTCACTGGTTGGTATTTGTCTTTGCACACATATAACTTTTTGAACCCCATTGGTCACGCCTTTTTACTAAAACTCCAGATAACTTCATTCGGTAGTTAGTCACTTATGAGCATGAGATTAATTTTGAAATGTTAGCTTGCGAGGGTTTGAAAAAGTTAGATCCTTCGTTTTTAATGGTTCTTTAACTAATGACAGTTTACCATTTTACTTGTAATATATTCTTGCCTGGAATATCCAGTATTCAGCAAACTACTAATTATGAATAGCAAAATCCTTTAATGGTAAAATGGATAACTTAAATTGTTTTATCTTCCAGTAATGCCTTCGAATTAGTGGTTGTTGTATGATTCAGTTTCAGTCAGCACAAGACTAAAATTTTATTAAAAGTAGAGAGCCTATGACATAATGCGTCCGTCCGGTCCCATTTCGGAACACATGTCATCATACAATGATACAACTGTCCGAATATTTCTTCGAAAAAATCATCAGCCTTCATGAAAGTAAATTTTAAAAAAAACAAGACACAGGTTTAATGTTTTCACTTGATTAGTGTTATTAGAAGACGGAGATTATCTAAAAAATGTGAAGTATTTGCGCAATGTACTACTAACAATATGGTCAGACATTCACTTGCCAAGTCCATTCATATGAAAAATAAAGGCGAATTAAAATACACATAGTGACGAAAAGGACTTAAGAATAATAAGAATAATTAACACTGCATTTGTTTATATAATCCGATAAGGGTTATTAAGGTAGGTTAAGAATAATAATAAATTGTTTTTGCACACACAGGAGGTTAGAGATCAGGTTTACGAATAGCTATCTCTTCAAAATACTTCCATAAGCACCCCTGACCGTTTATAAAAGTTAACGTAAAAGCTGTTTTGACGTCAGTCTCGTGGTTCATGCTGATCAGGTTTTAACCTATGGACGAAATTGGTAGTCTACAGCCTGCATATATCGATTCCCCAAAGTTCTTCTGTTTTTCTAACCATTTCGGAATATGCTCTCCCACCCTTACAGGCGAAACGCGATCACTTCTCCCTATATATGTGTTCAAACACGTAAACTGACATACAATGAGGGATGTGATATAATCACTTGTGCACCTTTTTGGTTTTTTTATTCATTATAAGCCAGGCTGCATAATAGGTTCTACGGATGACCGAGTTTTGTCTCCGTCTTAAAATCCTACTATTTATTTCCCCAGTGTATGGCAATTTAATAAAAACACTTAAAAGTTATTAAAGACATCCGTTTCAGTATTTTAGTTTCATGCCATATAACATCAGCTGTATGAAAACGTTGAATCCTATTGGTTAGGCACTGCACCAAGCCTCTTTTATATTGCAGTGGACAGAAGCTGTAAAAATTTAAATACTACCCTGTTCAAATAGGCTTTCTTTAAAGTGATCACTTTAATGAACCATCATCTCTCCGATTCAGAGGTATGCAATTTTGTTGCTATTTTCTTCCTTGCATTTAACACATGACTTTGTACAGAGTCGAGTCTAGCCAGTAGACAACTCCCATCTTCATGATCATCGCATATCCAAATAATGTCATTTACATATCTCCTTTAGAAAGTCACTTTAGCAATTAAATCAGCGGAGAGGTTTTAAATATAAAACACGTAAAAATCCTCTAAAAGGGGTCCTGATGGACTTCTCATTGCAATTCCATCCACTTGTCAAAGTGCTCACTTTTAAATAGAGGTTGTCAGTTCATAATAGTAATAAATCTTTCAAATAAGCGGAAGTAAAAGGGAATAAAAAAGAACTAGAAGAAATGTGTTAACAAAGAATATCAGCAGTCCTAATCAGTGGTTCATTGGTAAACAAGGAATTAGCTTCAAAAGAATACGCTTTCATATCTTTCATATTTATGCCTACAAGACAGCCAATAAGCTCAAATGTATCTTTCAAAGGGAACTCACATAATTCATTGCGAAATGTACTACGTAAATAGATCAGATTTTTCAGATAATCTTCGTTTCCTAAAAAAAACCATACAAATTTATAAAAGGGAGTAATTGTTTCGCTTGGATTAAAATTAGTCGTGTGGAATTTCTGTCGTGCTCATTCATTTGTTTTTCCCTAGAAAACTTCGCAATTTAGATTTCGTATAGCGAGGTCTTAAAGCAATTCTCATACACATGGTTGGCTCTGTTTCGTTGGACTATTCAAGCTGATTTTTGATTATAATTATAGTCATTTTTGATGAATAGAATTAGTGAATCTGTATTCTGCGTTATACTTTTTAATGCTTTTCACTCAAGATCAAACACTCAACCCATAACAATACTCTTTGTTGTCAACTGTTCCTCAAAACGTCTTTTACAAATGGCATGAAAGTATGATAGAATCGGTGGTTCAGTGGTAGAATGCTCGCCGACCACTTACGTGGTCCGGGGTTCAAGTCCCGGCTAACATACTCCCAATCCTCGGTAAAGAGAGGAGGTTGCACGTGGGGCTAGCAGCCATGCTCAGTAAAAATGGCATCACTGCTACGGAAACTTCAAAGCTGAAGCTGGAAGTCATAAGTTTCACTGGGAATAGAAAGGAATAAAAAAGAGGAAAATATGATTGCAAATTTTCAACAGTATGGGAATGTTAGATAGTTGGAGGCGATCGGCAGGAAGCCTTGAAACTAGGACAAGACACGTCACACTAGTTACAAGTGTCCAATCAAAGTATGAAAATGTGCCACATGTTTATTGTGGAATATTTACATATTCACTACCAATTTACCTCCTCTTATTTGAGCTGCCTTTTTAATGTCCACATTAGTAATTGATTTTGTAGATTTGAACTACTGAGAATTTCGCTTTCTTGGTTTGTGAAAGATAGGACTTCAAGTTTTGAGCTTAGGAGGTCCAATATCAGTGGTATTGTTCTTTCTCACTGGGTGGGTTTGTTAGCCTCACACCCAATCTTTTCTATTTACTGAGGTTATTACCGGATAATCGAGGTTTGAGGAGTGCGTCCGATTTTTTCAAAACGGTGTCCGTAGGTATTGTAATCAGTTGTTGAATGTCAACGTGTATAAATAAAAGACTAGAATCTTGAGAGGAAAGAAGTATTAAAATTTTCGGTTCACATTTAGTAAATTTAAAACATCAGCTTGTCCACATATATTTCATTTGTTTTGTATTTTAAGTGGAAGTTGAATGTACTGCACGAAATCAGCCCATTCATCTTGAAGTTGCATATTCTCTTGGTTTGATTTCACTAAACCAACTTTCGTGTACAAAAATTGAAGTGAAAAACCAAAATTTAACATAAACAACAAAAAAATATGGTGGATTACTTTTTAATATTTGCTTTATGTTGTTACTATGAATTAGTAAGGAAGTTGCTTACTTTCATTTTGAAAGTGTTTTTTTCACTTTCTTCTATACTTCTGAAATGTTCTTGGAATTGATATGATTTTAAAAATGCTGATCAGCTTAAGATCTGTGCAAAAGTCAAATCAGAAGAGGATAATAAATAATCTTAAAATTCTATTTCAATTCAAGCACATCACAATATTCTAATAAGTTACTTATTATGACTATAAAAACACTCGTCTTATTTCCCATCTGATTGTATTTGGTCAATAACACTCGTATTACTATTTCTGAATGTACTTTATCTTAAACTGATTTTTATTCAAATGTCTAATCAGTTCCACTCATGTATATAAATGAAGAAAAAGGTTGTGTGAGTGACTTGATATGATTATGAGCAATAGTTTGTGCTCGAAACATGGTCATCAGTTAATATTACTGTATAACACTGTGTGCGTCGGTGGCACAGCGGTTAGGACTCCCGCCAACCATCCACATGGTCCGGGGTTCGATCCCCTCCCGACGCACAGCCGATATCAATGGTCGGCCTGCAAAATTTGGGCTACCGATATCACATGCTGAAAATTGCATACTTGTACCAAAAATACGGTGTGGAATCAAGCTATAATTAAAATATTTAAAAAATTATCCATTATGGAGTTATACTCTACCCTAGTGCCCAAGTTTTATACTTATATCAAAAATCATTTAACCATACCAATATACGACTGTATGAATATTTCAAGTAAATATTCGAAGATTATGTTTTGTATCTGGATTAGGTTTACCATAACATAGGTAATTTTTATTAAAAATATAATACTCAACGGAGAGGCTGTTTTCAATTAATTTATAACCTGGCTGTACAGCCCTAGTATATACATATATATATGCCTTTTAAGAAACTATATCCTTCATGGAGTTTTTAAAAAAAGACGTAAATACTTATAATAACAATATGAAATGCAATAAAAATGTTTATGATTATAATTTTAGTTCGATAAGAAACGATAAAAGAAAAAAGTGTCATATATAGTGGAGACGATTTTTAGCTCAGGCGGATAATTCTGATTTAGTTGTGTCCTCTAAGCTAGTTGATTTAATTGGGAAGCTTTCGTCACCCACCTAGACAACATCTTCAGCGAAGGTTTAAGTATAAAAAAAACCTATTTGAATTCCATATGAACAATATAATGTCATGTGATTTATCACACGACAAGAAAGTTCAAATCAGAAGTCAATAAAAATAATCAAGACAGACGCAAATTAACAATCAGTCATGACAATGGTTGTCAGGAGATACAATGATGTCATTCATGGAGAAGTTATAAAATGTGCGCTGAAGAAAGACAATGAATGCCTTGCAATCGAATCAACCACCTCAGAGAAGACAATTAAATCAAAAAGTGTCATATATAAAATGTTTCATATAATTTATAGATGTAAAATTAATAGGATTCATCGGATTAACAGACAAAAAGGCCATAAAGTAAAACGAACAGAGGTTTGATAAAATATACTTTAAGATTGCATGTTGGCTTAAAAAAGTGAGATAAGTGATGTAATGCCAGAAACTGTTCAAAGTGAAGACAAAATCAATAGTGATCGTAACAGTACGGGAAGGCACATTTTAGATCAATTAATAATTGCCACTATAACATTAAGAACACAATATTCAGTGAAGAGACTCTTTTCAACGAATTTATTATCAAGCTGTTCAGTCGCATATATATAAATGGCTTTTTAAGAAATTATATCCAGTGAGGGAATTACATCAAAAGTGTGAACACATGAAATAATAATAGTAGTATGAAATGCAATTAAAATGTTTGTGATTAGAATCATAGTTAAATGTCAAGTAGCAAAACAATTAATGTCATATATAGAATCATACATAAGGTGTATAGATGTTGGAAAGGCGTGCATAATTATAGGATTGGTAGGCGAATAGAAAATGTTACATAATGTGGTGTGAAATTTGATACGATAGAATTCACTATTGTAAAAACAAAAAAATAATAATTTTGGATTTAAAATGACAAGTAGGACAAGAGGAAACAATGCAGAGTGAGAATAGTAATATTACCATTCTACTATTTTTTACAATGTTGAATTCCATCTTATCAAATTTCACATGAATTTCACAAATTTATTATGAATTATTCTGTATATGACACTACTTGTTTTGCAACTTGAGATTTAACTATGATTATAATCACAAATATTTTAAATGCATTTCATACTTCTATTATTATTTCATGTGTTCACACTTTTGATGTAATTCCCTCATTGGATATAATTTCTTAAAAAACCATTTATATATACGCGACTGAATGAATTCTTTGGGAAGAGTTTCTTCGCTGAATATTGTGTTCTACATATTCGATAAGCAAAAAATATGTTTATCTCTCCTTTGTAATCTTTGCTAATGCAGATAAAAAGCCTATAGATACTTCTTTTGTACACAGAGGCATGGTTTGAATTCGTGGATGGCCAAGTCTTCCTCTGCCTTCAGATGTTTGAAATGAAGAAACGTGGTACTTGATTACCGGCATGATTATGGCTGGTTGAGTGGCAGAATTTGATCAAGTATTCTAGAATAGAGCTTCTTACCCTTTTCCCTTCTCCCATGTAGAATCATACTGGAAGAGACGCTTCACTGAATAGTTTGTACTTAATGTAATTTTTAAATTGTTTAAGTTATTGATATAAGTATAAAACTTGGGCACTTTGGTAGAGTATAACTCCATTATGGATAAGATTTTATTTTGATAAATCCCACAGTGTTACACAGTAATATTAACTGATGACGTTTCGAGCACAAATTATTGCTCATAATCATATCAAGTTACTTACACAACTTTTTCCTTCATTTATATATATGTATGGAATTGTTTAAGTTATCTAAATCTTCTTGAATCTTTGAAATAAAAGTGCACAGTAGGCGTCCTGAAATAACTAATACACTTCAAAGTCAAGTTTCATCTTGACATGTTTAATGCCTAATACGTCATGGCCTCGTGACCTACTGGCACTGGGTTCAAAAGCTATTAAAGTCACAGATGTACCCTGTTAAAAAGCCTTAGACCAGGGAAAAAGAGCTGCACAGTGGTAATTTGTTTTCATTCGTTCTTTGGATATCGTTTACTTCTGACAAAATCGGCTTTGAAACCAGCTAAATCTCAACGAGTCAAGCATTTGAAAGTGTATGGAACTCGTCTGAAAAGTTGATATTTAATTTTAGAATATATTGTTCCAAACTGAACTCGCAGTGCTTATACACCCGTGCTAAAAGCTGTTGGCCTGTTTATTGCGCAAAAATGAATTATTCTTTGGTTACCTTGAATACTGTTTTCGTTGCTTTGCGTACAAATTGGCCAATTTCAATTTAGTAATTTTCAGCGCATAGGAAAATCTCAACTTGATTTCGTCCTCTTGATGTGTGGTGTTTCCCCTCAAATGAGTTTCCAAATAGTTTTTGATTTTATTTCAGAGTCTCACTAATCTGAAAGGAAGAAGTCACTGAAATCTGGACCGATATCTGAGGCAGTAATCCACAAAATGTGATCACTAGAAGAAATTAAAACGGTGGACCAATTGTAATATCAGTCTTTGGATTTCGTCTTGAACTTGAACAAACGAAAAAGTTAGGGCATACATTGTGAATCTGAGTAGAATAATAAGGTCATTAAACAAAAAGGTAGACAGAATCGGTAAAAGTCTAGTCAATATATAGCTTTTAGCAATGCTAATTATTGTCTTTTAGAGACAAACGGATTATCGTCTTATAAACAAAGAAATTACCTTTCACGCATTGTCATTTAAGGACTTTTCAAGTGGATTCTTTATTGTTTACAGTAAGCTACTTAACGTTTACATACAACGAATATACGAAAGAATACTAATGAACACACTTATTGATTCTTTTATTATCCTTATGCACATATACGTTGAAAGATAACGTGTAATATTAGGGGTATCTTAAGCAAAACGTCCAGTAAAATAAGCACAAAATATTTGTAGTGGACTTGAATTATTGAGGCAGCATTATCACAAGGAAATTATGCATTACACATAAAGCAAACGAGCTAAGTGACATGAAGGTGAAACCTTTGTGTTTACCGAGGTGTCTGCTATGTAGTCACAACTGGCTTAGGCAATTCTGTTACATTTTATTTTTAAAAAATCTATTAAGTCTTACATTTAAGTGTTAGAAATCACTAAATCAACGGTGTTGTAATGAGGTCGTTGGAAACCGGAAACTATAGTTTATTTTTGTTCCAGGATTTCATCATGGGGTGATATTGCTTAGAGAACCATTGGAAAACCTGGGAGCACTGGACAACCAGCTGTTTAGTACTAGTTTGGGACTCTTAGTCAGTACACACGAACCACAGGGGTTCAAACCCAAGGCCTTCCGGTTACAAGACGACCTCTTACACCATTAAGCCTCTGAGACCCGATCCATTGGTGCATGAATTCCAACTCCTGCCAGTTCACGACATAACGCCACCATTAGCTAAGGTCATCCGTGCCGAGTATCTGATCTCAAACCCGACCTGCTCTACCCCACTGGTCACGACTTCTCACTAGAAACCACTTAATTACCTACCCGAATAGTGCCAATTGCTAGTGAGGATCCATTTTTTTTCACTGTACCATGTATGTTGAATTGGTTACGAGTATTTGATAAAGAAATTCTGTGTAACGCATCTCCGAAATAATGTATATTCAATGTTTAGTTTTTTCAATGCATTTATCTTTTACTAGTGAAGTATAGACAACTTTTGTCGGAACATTCTCTCCGTCTAAGATATTAAGCCCGATTAGTGGATTCTTGTGGGGAAAGTCTGTCGACAAAAATTAAATTGAAATATCACAGTTAAAGGAAAAATATTTGCGAAACTATTAACAATAATATAATTTGGAAGGAGTCTCAGGCATCTGCAGTCTTACTATATAAGTGGGAGACATCCAAAACCCCACGTAGGATTCTTGACAGAGCAAGAACTAAGGTTGCATTTAAACCTACAAACTTACTCAGAGACAAGCTCTGTATGCTAAAAAACACTGCTAACCCAAGTAAGCATTATAACTTAATCAACAAAATATTTTGGAATAATTAAAAGATCAACTACATATGTCAAACCGGTAAATGGGGGGCAGTCAGGTTATCAGAAAATAAGAATCTAGTTGATGAATAGCTTAGCAAAGAGTTCAGTAGTCCCAACGCATGCATTAGCAAAGAAATGCACAAAACGCTGGGACAGACCCACAGTCCTTAAAAGTAATATAGATAGATGGAAAGAGATGTTAATTATTGAAACTTTGTTCACTGAATCTATACCTAACATGCACAATACGAATGACTCATTGTCAATACCAGAGACATGGAAATAATATTAAACTATGAGAAAGAGTTGAACTATATCAGCGAAGCTTGAAAGTTATGTGATCATCTTGATATGATTATGAGCAATAAACCATGCTGGAGACATTATCAGTAAATAATACTGCATCTCTATGTACATTTATCAGATAAATTTTCTCTATAGCAGAATTATACTCTATCACAGGACACAAATTCTATTCGTACATTGGTAAAAATAAATTGTTCATCGATTTATAAATCCTATCTTTTTGTCGCCTATTCTCATATAGATGAAACTGAACCACTTGGCATTATCGAAAGCTTGCACTTCATCAAACGTACATTACAAAGTTGATTTCTTGTTTCATTCCTGATTATTCTGATTTATTTTCAAATTTATATTCTTCAGTTTCCATGTTTTTTTCTGCAAAATATCACTAGCGTGTAGTAGAGCAAATTTATTTTTGAAACACAGCATAATCTGGTTTGTTTTACTTATGGTGTTTCAAATGGCTGAGGCATCTTCGAGAAGTTGCAGAGGTGTTGTCATGAAATCTTCATGTAGTTTGAGACTCAGTTTAACTGTTTTCAATTTACGCACTTGAAATCAGTTGGTATGGTACTTAATTCCTTTATTCACCGTGGTCATCAGTTGGTAAAACTGATAAAAATATAAAAGGAAGATTTCAGTTAGAAACGAATTATTGACGACGGATTTATCACAGCTGTAGGTTAGCATAATGAATAGCATGTGCATCCATTTGTATACTAAAATTATGGTTCTGAGTGAAAATGTAAAACAGTTGAATTGGTGCCCACCGCTGTCTTATTTTTTACGTATGCACTGATCTTCACAAACAGTATTTTTGTATTCTTCTCTTTTATTAACTTTATAAACTTGTTATATCTCAGCATTAAAGATAAATGTAATATTCGTATTATATATGTATAGTGAGTCTGTAATTTAAACCAGTTCGACATTTTTGTGATCACAAGAACAATATCAGTGTCCAATTTTAGAATATAATTTATTGAGCGATGTTGTGATCTGCATCACTTTAAATGATGAATTGTGATATATTGCGTTTCCCCCCATCTCCTTGAAACATCTGACTCCAGGTACTAAAGTGTCTACTTATTTCTTCTTCTTCTGTTCTTCATTATTGTGGTATCCTTAGTAATTTTTAGTAATTTAAATATATGCTCAAACATTTCTTATTTATGCAGGCTTGTTCTATAATTAGTGTTTCCGTGATACATTTATTATGTCGAAGTTGTAATTATTGCCAGAATAACTATGGATTCATTCTGTGTAGAAGGTAATAATTATTTATCACTGGTTATAACATAAGTCAAAATCAAAAATGAAATTACTATGATTTGAATGTGTAATTTCGCATATGGCACAAGATTTCATTGACTGGGCAATCGTTATCAACTAATGTAATGTATCTAATCCTTTGTTTGGTGTCGACTGATTTCTTTCCCATTCAAGTTTGCAATATATGGTCATCATGCTAGGGGGTCTTCGGCAGCGTCGATGGAGAGGGGATTTGGTAACTACCTCGTTACTACGGGGTGCCGAGGACAATTATACATCTGATTGAGAAGAATAAGAAGTTCAGCAAAGATATCTTTTCGTCGATTTCATTTTCAAAAGCTGTACAATCGCATTTAAATACATAATTTCACATGGAGACAATTCTTGTTTAATTCTACATAATTATGACGGCGAATAAAAGGCGATAATTATTTCAAACTAGATATGGTTTTACGAAACAGAATTACGCAGGATTAGAACGCATATCAAGTGTGTAAAAATGAGCATGGATACAAAATTGAAATAATAATTTTCAACTTGAGATGGGAATCAGGAGGTGCGAATATAGATTACAAGAGCCTTAGAAACAAAATTACATGGGATTTAGCAAATTACAGGTGTGCAGAAAGTGAGCATGCAAACAAAATTGATATAATAGTTTTAACTCATAATGGAAGTTAGGAGGTGTGAATATAGATTACAAGAGCCTTAGAAACACAAAAAAATTGCACAGGATTAAGATATAATTGCAAATTTTTAAAACGGATTATAAATGTGAACAGGAAAAGCATGGAAACAAACTTAAAATAACTGTTTTTTTTGTAACTGGAAAAAAAATGGGGTGAATCGAATGAAGACTGGGGGAGTAAGAATCACACACATAGCGAACGAAAAGGGATCAAAAAACAAAACAAAAAAACAAAAAAAAACAAAAACGGAAGCTACGGTAACATACCGAACTAAGTCCATGGTAGTTGTAGAGGTTGGACTAATTTCTTTTGGACACATATATCTAGTTTGAAATAATTATCGCCTTTTATTCGCCGTCATAATTATGTAGAATTAAACAAGAATTGTCTCCATGTGAAATTATGTATTTAAATGCGATTGTACAGCTTTTGAAAATGAAATCGCCGAAAAGATATCTTTGCTGAACTTCTTATTCTTCTCAATCTAATGTTCCAATGGGTATTTTCCACGATTTGAAAAAATTATACATCTCATACAACAGTTGTACGACAATGCTGCATGCCAAGTATTCAACAACGGGAAATTCAGGGAATCCTTAGAGGTGAAGACAAGAGTAAGAAAATGATGGCTGCCTACTATCTGTTATGAATTTCCTGATTATGGTAGACTGGATAATGCGACAGACAGACAACGGGCAACGAGGAGACAGGCATAAAATGGACCCACACAAAATACTTGGAGGATCAGGGTTTCGGCGATGATATATACCTGATTGCACACAAACTGGAAGATATGCAAGCGAAAAGCGACAAGTTGGCAGAAAAAGAATCAAAGATAGGACTCCAAGTAAACACAAAGAAAACAGAAATGATGAAGATTCCTGGGCAACACCACCAACAGCAACAATAACAGCAGACAACAATCAGCATAAATGGGAGGAACCAGAAAGAAACAACCTCCTTTATCTACCTGGGAAGCATCGTTTCAACTACAGGCCGACGGAACTGATGAGAATATCAAGGTGAGGATCAGGAAAGCATGGCAAGCTTTCATTTCTATCAAATCTGTGTGGAGGTCAGCAGCACTCAGCATGGAAAATAACATCCGGATTTTCAACTCCAATGTGAAGCCAGTGCTACTTTATGGATCAGAGACTTGCACTGGGCGTCATGAAGAGCACTTCAAACAAACTACAGTCCTTCATCAATAGCTGTCTTCGCTCAATACTACTCAAGATCAGATGGCCAGAATAGATCAGCAATAGTGAGTGATCTCTGGGAACGAACCAACCCAGCAGGAACCGATTGTGCAACAAATATGTAGGGAGAAATGGAGATGGATTGGATTGGCTATACTCTTAGAAAACAAACCATCAAGTGAGTGACCTCGCACTCCAGACCATCGCTTGAGTAGAACCCGAAAGAGAAGCAGCGAGTTAATCCTCTAAGGGTGACTTGGAGGAGGTAGTGTGAAGAGGAGATTAAAGCATGTGGGTAGACCTGGAGCCAGATGAAAACTTTAGCAGATAACTGAACGCAATGGATACGTGCAGCTGAAGTCCTATTTTCCTCTAGGAATTAAAGGAAATAATAATGATAATAATAATAATGCTAGGTGGCTCGATATCACGGTGTACTGTGAATGGTTGATATTAGAAGGAACCTCAGTTCCTTCAAGGTTGTAGATACGCCTTGCCGACGGGTGACACGCAGCACGAAACCTACGTCCAAGACTTCCTTCCGACTGCCTGTAACCATCTAACAGATGCGAGATTTCAGCAAACTATCACACTGGAAGCAAACTTTTTGCTTGATGTGACGAAAAATAAACAGTTTAGACATGAAAGATTTATTGATAGGAAAACGGAAATGCGATAATCTGAATTCATCGTTTCGTACGACAGTGATTAGTCTCATTGTGTCTAAACATTCAAAGAATGTATTGTAGTTAACAGTCAAACTGACTCCGAAAATAGAAAATTAATGGTTGAGAGAGACAGGTGAAACCATGTCAACTTATGAATTCAGATGAGCCGTAGAAAATATTTATCAGCAAAAAGAAGTATTCCACAGTTAAAGCCTGGAGATTGTTGATATGACCTGATGAACATCTCACGGAAGAAACAATGCAAGCTTTTGTAAAAATGGATGGATAGGACACACGCTGAAGATATATTGGAATAGTTCCAGAGGCTAGATAGGCTATTGAGAGGAACCAGAGTAGAAAGCGACGAGTGGGGCATCATAGGGTAACCTGGAGGAGATCATGTCAACAGAATGCAACGAAATCTCGTGGACAGTCGAATGAAAGAGATAGCAGACAGATAAATACAACAGAAATCTGTCACTGGGACTCCACATTCCACTAGAAATGCAATAAATGAATAGTAGTAACAACAGCAATACTTGCACCCAGTGAATTATGTCCATACTGAAAACAATTCATTCACAATATTTGCCAACTGTCTTGATTTCAGTCTTTCTAATATTTTATTAAATGTTTGAATATGCAGAAACTCACAATAACGTATCAGATCATATGCGTATCAGTTTAAGTAAGATGTATGCAATAATAGTAGAAATTGCCTTGTATCCACCATCGCAGGTTCATGTTTCGCGTCTTTTAAGCAAGTCAAGACTCACCTCCTGGATACCTTGATACAGCGGTATAATTAAAAAACATTTCAAATGTAATCAGTGCGCAGAAGAAATACTCCATCAAATATACAATTAAAACTCGCATCCACCAAATTTATTAATTAGCTCGCTACTCATCTGACTTCCTATTTTATATGCACAAGTTGTAGTTAGGTAAATATTATATAAAGTTCAGGCTTTCGTCTTTCGTGACGAACGCAATCACAGTTCTCTGCTTATATATATCTATTCCATTGAAAAACATTGATTTATCACAACATATGCCCATATTAACCAGCATATTTTTAATGAGTAAAATATGACATGATGAAAGCAACGTTAATGCACTTTCATACTGAGTATTTACTCATATTTGTGAGGTGAAATTACAGTTATATTTAATTGATTTGACCTTTTTCCACAAGGGTAAATTAGTTCAACCGTTCCTGAAATCCCAAAAATTCATTTCATATGCATGTTAACAGATACGTCTTTCCAACTCTGGTTTACATAAATAGATAGCTCATTATGTCATTTAGTTGGTAGTGCCTAACAGCTGGATCCAGGATGCTGTGTTTGCCTTATTTGAAACTGATCAGCTGAGTATATCTGCGTCCCCAGTTTGTGATGATATTTCCCGCTGAGACTGACACTTACCAGCAGCCTTCAAAAAACACAAAGAATTAACTACCAGACCACTAAGCCACTTAGTTTAGTTCTTGCATGATACTTGTCATTAGTATTTCCACATACAATAATTGAATTCCTAACGAAGCGCGGGTAATATTAGACCAATCAAAACAAAAACAGTGCATTTGCCAATGTAACAAATGAATTTACAACGAGAAAAACAGAGTTTCAGGAATCCACATCATCCAAAAAGAGACTCACTCAGTATGCTGATATTTTCTTTAGCGAAATGATGGCTATTCATGCCGACAAGACTTCCGAAAAGTATCAGTCAGATAAAAACTCATAAATCGAAAGCCAAGAAATTAGTAAAGTGAGATAGGTATATGAAAACATTTACATATCTTCAGTCACTAAACATGTAAGTAAGCTCAAGTGTGAAGTTGGATTTGGAATCAACAGAGACATCTTTGCTGTTAGTCTTGGAAATCACTCAAACAATTAACGAAGCAACTTTATTCAGATGGGTTTTATTAACTACAAAGGAGTGTCAACAACATTTTGATGTTTTTCATTGAGCACTAGTAACTAGTGTTATGCGTCTAGTCCTTTCTTTGGTGCAGACTGAATGTGTGTTCAATCAAATTTTCCTATACAGTCCTACAGGAGGTCAATTGCCAGTGGTAACGTTTCTGACTGCAGCACTGGGTGACGCGGGTTCGAATCTCAGAAGGGACATGAGTTCCTTCAAGGTTGCAGGTACGCCTTGCTGACTTGTGATTGCCAACTATCACGAAACCTAGGTCCAAGGCTTCCTGCCGATCGCCTCCAGCTATCTAATATCATCAAATCATTTTGATGTGTTAAAAACTGTCAGTGTTATGCTTTGTGCTCAATGGCAACACCTAACCAATAATTTTCACCAACGTATTACGTGAAAGCGTGGAGAAACAATCAAGTCCGTACTTTTTCAGTTCCCAAGCATTATTCCTATAACTTTATGATCTCCTTAACTAGAAAATTTGTCAATGTTTTGAAAATTCAAGTGACAAACAAAATAGAATGTAATATTACTGCATGAATATTACAGAAATAACAGAATGCATTTATTCAAGTGTAACTAGATGAATTATTCAGACCTTGAGATGTGTGTCTCAAATGGGTTTAATGTTTCCATTAAACTACAACTAAGCTGAGAGAAGCCTAGATGTTGCGCATATATATACGTTTTGAAGGGTTAAACACTTCTCTTCCATAAAGCTTTTATTATTATTATCAGTGGAAAGTATTACACAGTCGTCCCAGGTTGTTTGATATCAATAAATAGTCAAGCTTCATTCGACGTTCGTTAACTCAAACTTCCAACTTCTTCGCATTCATTCGCAGTGCATCTTTTCTGTCTGGATACAACTCATTTTGGAATGCGTGCAGCTAATGAGTCGGTGGCACAGCGGTTAGGACTCTCGCCGACCATGCACATGGTCCGGGGTTCGATCCGCTGCCGACGCACACCCGATATCAATGGTCGGCCTGCAAAATTTGGGCTACCGATATCACATGCTGAAAATTCCATACTTTCACAAAAATACGGTATGGAATCAAGCTATAATCAAAAAAAGACTTGTTAGCATATTTTCCTACTGGGTATATTCCTCTAATAGCATACTTGATCGTTTTACTGTGTTGCAACGCTTGACTCAATTATCACATTACAAACGTCATGAAAAAATTTGTTAATCACAAAGTACTCGATAGCCACATTGGTAACGCTATGGTGACCTACTTGAAAAGTGAGAACATATACAAATAAGCTATCCTACTGAGAATATTCCACGTTTAACTGATAAAATAAATGTGCGGAAAGATTATAAATATGTTAGTATGTATCACCATGATTCATAGTGTATATCAACAAAAGTGTTAATAAGCAGGTGTGAATAGGTGATGTCGTGAATTTCGTGCGTGAATTAAAATTTCTTTAAAATCGTTGTTTTCGGCGTTAGCTCTACCTGTGCGAAAAGATCACTATTATTTTTTTAAAGGTGATTGCATTCGCCCTCCTAATTATTTCTATTCCTGTGCAACAGTTTATGCAGACAGTGTCTTATCTGATGGATAAAATTAAACGTAACGCAGTGGTGCTTGCAACTCTCTAAAGCTTCTGTAGCTAGGATCGAATCCTACTCAAGTACTTTTTTACAGGATATATATTTGACTATTTTTGAAACTATATGAAAGAAGTGAAGTAATGAAAAATATGTACTAAGAAATGAACAGTAGACGTTTAGAAAAACATTCCTGAAAAATACTCATACAAATAAGTGAGAAAGATTTATTTGATTGGATGGAGGATTTCATCATTAGCTGACATCAGTTGGGGAACCACTGGAAGACCTGGAAGTAGTGGACAGCTGTTTCGTCCTAGTTTGGGACTCTTCATCAGTACGCACCCACCACAGGAGATTCGAACCCAGGACCTTCTGGTTACAAGGCGAGCTCGTAGACCATTGAGCCAGTGGGACCCAATCCAATGGCCAGTCCATGAATTCTGACTTATGCCAATTCACGACATAGCGCGACCATTTCGCAATGTCTTCTTCGATGATGTCAGCTCATGATGAAATCCTCCATCCAATCAAACAAAATCTCCACAAAACCAATGCTTTATTCTAGAAACTTTGTTCGTTCAGATTCAACTGATAACCAGTGAATTCTCGCAGGTGTTATCTTGTGAATACTTGGGCCATATCCTATTTTCTCGTAATTCAGTAGTGTAAATTGAATAGTAATTTGAGAAAACTAAATTTACAATAAGTTGTAGTATTAAAATTAAGGGGAGAGATCAACAGAATCACTCATAATTTAGACAAAAATATTATTATGAGTTGATCAACAAGAAAATTAGAGTAATTATTGGAATCGTGGTATAAATATAAACTTTCAAGGACCAAACGCAAATTCCAGTTTATGCATTATTTAGGCGTGAATAGAGTTGCAAGCACATACCTACTTCGGTGGATTCGATGTGCGTTGATGAAAACCATGTTCTTTCTCAGACTTACAAATAATTAGGATGTTCCCCGCTATATGCATCCAACACGCATAATATTATGAAATTTAGCAAATTTCCTTTCAGTAAAGCAGACAGTTGCTCAGTGTAACTTCTCAAAATGTTTCGGTACTCATTTAAACTAATGTGTGTAATACTCACTGGTTCAACAGTTCTGATACGATGTACTTGGTGATTGAAGCATTTTTTAAAATTTCTTGAATAACCTCGGGATTTTCGTTTTAAAATGAGGCCGAAATTTTCATAACACATTGTGTATTGTCAAGCGAAATGTTTTAAATGAGACACTGACTTTATTATTTTTCCTGCCACTGTTTAACTTCTATTTGTTTCTTATTCACACTACGTTTTGCTGAATAAAATTCTCTCGATTCCTTTTGAAATATTACCGTGATTCAATGGCTTCCAAGTTTTGTTAAAATCGCTGAACTTTAGACTAAGCAAATTTCAGTGACCACATCTTTAAGTCAAATTATTTTAGTCACATATTTAGTCTAACTTTAGCTACAAATTAATGAATACCAAATAAGATTATGCATGTGATGATGAGTGTATAAGGTTTGACCGAAATCTCATGGGGGACATGCGTTCCTTCATGATTTCAGATACGCCTTATTAACTGGTGAGTGCCAAAAAGCACAAAACCTAGACTTCTTGCCGATAGCTCCCAACCATCTAATACAAACATTATCTGTACTGGGTACAGATTAGAGCTTATGATGACCTGTGCCTCACTTCCACTCAAGGGAATTTTCAGTTGAAGAGGACAGAACCTGTGAGGCATGAAATCACGAGTTCACCTGTTCTAGTAGAGCGAATTATATTGGTCGTTCGATGAGTATCCTGTCCAAAAGGATTCAAGAAAACTATCCCGCATGGGTACAGAAAGGTAATAGCGGCTCTGTAAGCAGTGAGGTAATCTAACACCTTGTCAACACTAGTCGTTCCATTTCAGTAAACGTCTCCTTCAAAATAACCTGTAAAGTGTTGAATAACCTACCAAAGGCAACACGACTGCGTCTCCTTTGCATTGCTGAAGCTTTAGCGATTCAGCTACAGAAACTTGATACATGAATACAAAAGAAAATTATTCAACGACCACTACTATCTTGGTAGCAGCCATGTTGATTTCTAATGACTTGATTTTTGTTTGTTTGTTTGTTTTCCTGACTCCATTAAGTCATGATAGGATGACTTATAGACAATTAAATGGAGTTAACAGGCCTTTGTTTGCTTGTCTGGATACTCACTGTTTTCAGAGGGGCAACAAATTTTGCAATACCAAAATATTTAACTGAAGCAGTTCAATACTGCAAGATTCATTTACTAAAGCTACATATAGTCTACACTGTCGCAAAATTCCAGTAGTAGGTGAATAGTAGTTGACACGGTCCTTCCAAATGAAGCCGTAAAAATGCATAACAATGAACTAACTATTGTGGCAATCAGTTTGTTTATACCTTGACCGATGTGAGTAAACATTAATTATGCATTATGTTGATGTCTATGATATATGACCCCAGAGAATATTTACTGTCTCATTTGATGTTCACTTACACCCACACTACTGTTTACAATCTAGCTAATTATTTTTATCCACTGTTAAAATGAAAGTCTGGGAAAGATATTTAAAAATTAAAAATAGACATCGGACTAGTCTCTTATAAGCAGGATATAACCGCTCACCCTATTTTCAAAATATGTATAAACATGTCACATAAATAAACGTCTGTGTTTAACGGAAGTCGACATACACCATCTTGGTAGGTATGAAAAGACTTTCAGCTAATGTAATTTTAACTAACTCTGCAGTCAGTACGTGGTATTACTAATTTCTCAATCTCAGTCCGCATACTACTCATGATGCATATTTTATAAGACACTATTGTGCTAGTTACATTCTGTCTTAGTCAACATCTAAATTACAATTATTATTCTTCAGTAAATGTTCATGTATTATGAACAGTTTGAAAGCTTCTTCCATATTAGTCTGTTTATTAGATATATCACACAGTGAAACAGTATTATTTACTGGATGACAAGGTTTCGAACAAATTTATTGTTCATAATCATCAATTATAATCACACGACTTCAAAACTTGAGTTTTATAGTTTTCTTTGTTCTCTCCTATTTGTCGTCGTTGGGGTAGTAGAATTTTCCAGATATCTGGGACAGGTGATGAATCATTCCTTTTACACGTGTTCTTGCAGTTGATTTGATAAACAAAGCTTCCGTTATCAATCTTCTCCACTCGCCACTCTGTTACATTAGATTTTGAAACTGTCATCTTATTCCATCCATCCTATTGTATGGTTGTGTGTAACTGCATGTAGTGCTATAGCTGAACTATTCTCCAGATTTCTTATCTTATTAGGATCAGCCAATCTAGATTTTGCTAGGATTTTATGCTCCACTAGTCTGACTGCTCCTGTTCTACTACTCTGACCTATGTATTTGACCTGACAATCATTGCAGGGTATTAGATAAACTAAATTGTTTTGTTTTAAAGGCTCCACAGGATCTTTTAACCGACGTCATCCAGTAAATAATACTGTTTCACTGTGTGATATATCTAATAAACAAACTTATATGGAATAATAGAGAAGATTTGTAGCTCAGTTGGATGATTTGCAATTAGTAGTGTTCCTTCTGGACTACGAAAGCTCCACAACTAAACCAACCAGCACAGAGAACACTACTAATTGCAAACTTATATGGAATTACTTACTATCACAGTGCCCAAGTTTTACACATATATTGGAAGCTTCTGTTTTGAAATGCGTGGTGGCACTCAAAATAGCAGACATTTTTGGCTCATAACGCAAAACCATTGCCCATAACCAATATATAAGGAATGGTTATACTGTTCAAAGCTATCTGCTGACATGACAGATAGATGTAACAAGCGTAAAGAATAAAACGCTGGAATTTTGAATGACAAGTAGACATTTCATAAGAACACGCACACACATCCTTTTGTACAAAAATCTTAATTAATTATACCACATTTTATTAAAAGTATTTATCGAAAGATTGTTCTATTAAAAACATGACTGTTCATAGAGTTTGATGAAGAATATTTGAGGTGAATACTGCTCTTTCGGTGAATGGTGTTTCCAACTGACTTCAAGTGAACTGAGTAGTGATTCTTCCAAAATGAAATTGTGGCAATCAGTATTTGAATGTTATACAAAAAAAAAATTATGCCACTTCTGTCTCAGTGGAATTCTACTAACTGAAATCCGTCGGCTGTAATTTAACATCATCAGGAGAAACAATATGATATGTAAGGAATAAACACTACACTTTATAGCACAGTGATCAGTAAATACTTGCAAAATCGTTCGAAAATAAAATCATTTCATGTTTCACTACATCTGATATTCCCTGATGTAATTTGCGTTAACATCATCTTACATTATACCAAAAACTAGTTATTTTATCAAAAACGTACACTATACGGTTTACTCATTTTAAAAAAGCTTCTTCAGGGCATATAATACTCATAAATACTGTCATCTCTGAGTATTCTACTAGGAATCAAATGACAAATATTAAGAATAAGACAAGTAAATTTACTGGGTTTTACTGTGTACTACTTACAACGACTGCTTTAACTGAAATTATTTTCGTTTGCCGAGATTTTTATAGAACTTTATGAAAAGTAAATTTATTTTTTAGGTAGAATCTTAGAACTTTTTTCAGAAAGATGGTTACAATCCTACGTATACTAAATAAAGACTTACTTAAGAAGTGATTTCATTGTTTCTTTTCAAGTGCTACTTAGGGTTTTCTTCAACAAAAAGTATCTAAATGTCTTTGGTTTCTGAAATATAGTTTGCACACTTCATTTGCTCAAAAAATTAGAAAAATAATATGTAACGTTTTGACATGTTTCTAAAATTATCCAAATTAATGAAGCGGGTTTTTTCAAATTTGTGAGAATCAGTTGTGTTGTATATTAGTAGAATGCATGAATCACATTTAAGGAACTAAGTGACCTAGTCATAGGACTTACTATGCAAGGAACTATTTGATTTGTAACCAACCTCATGAACTTTGAGCTTAGCTATAAGTTGCTGCTGTTTAAATAAATTAAACGCAAATATAGACTAATAGCCTTATAATAACTTGTTCAGTTTTCTGATGGCCATTATCTGTCCAAATTAGGCAAAATAACTTAAAAGGGTTTAATAAAGTCAGATAACTAAATATAAAGAGGTTAATTATCCTCAGGTGTAAATGTTTTGAAAAGACAAAATATGGTTTGGTCAGTACATTCTAGCGTAAAATAGTTCCAAACTAGTGCAGTAAGATAACTGGAATTATGGATTACATCGTAGACTGATACGTTGGTACAAGTGGAACTGAGACTCAACGGCCAAGAATTATTTACACACAGGAATATTCAAATACATTTTTCGTCTGAAAGCGGGAGAAAGAAATGCGTTAAAGCACATATCTGTGACACTGTGATTTTCAACAGTAACACCTATTGGTCAAAATGCTTGCTAAGAAGTATTGTTCACTTGTTCAGCTGACGTAATACAATTTGAAAGTAATTGTCAAACTAAATTTCGGCTTCTCTACACTCTGTCAGAATTGAGTCAAGAAATATTGTGTCTATCCTCCTGAACATACGCATTTTACAAAGATGGATACGCACCTAGTGTTAACTTCCGGACATGCGTTTGAATATTTTCAGAAAAACTTAAAGGAAAAGCAGTGACATACATGAAAAAAATATTTCCTGTGTTTTAATGGAAATGATAAAGTTTTAGACATGTTTCATAATAAATATATTTCACAGTCTTTTAAATAGACAAACATAAGCTCAATAGAAGTAGCATTGCGCTGTTAAATTACTCTCTGTCTGATGTATTTGGCTCAAAGTTATACACTGGATATACATTTCATTAACCCATGCAAAATCTAAAGAGTTCACTCATTCTTTATCCAGGAAACTGAGTGAACACTTAGTATAAACTTCACGAACAAAAAAAACAGTAATTTTTTGATAGAACTGCACTTTGTCAGAAACCAGCCTCATTGTGTCTAAGAAGTTAATTAGTGGATGGTGACTAGCAGTGGAATCGAGGATGCGCATTTCGTGCTATTTGGGACTCGTCAGCTGGATGTGCCTGCATTCCGCACTGAGTGATGATGTTCCCAGCGTTGGTCAAACCCAGTGCCCATAGTTTCAAACGCCAAAGCGTTATCCACTAGACCACTCGGGCGACGACAGCCACCTCTTGTGCAACGGGTCATATTAATTATTTAATTCAATTTTACATTTTCCCGTCGATTGATTGGAACGAACGAAGTGCTTGGTTTCAGGTTGACATGTCGGCTTCTTGTGTGAAGTGCGCATCCTGGATTCCACTGCTAGTCACCATCAACCAGTTAACTTCTAATTACGTGCCTAGACATTGTCGAAGCATCTGTACAAAGGGACCGATGTGTCAACCTGAGACCGAGCACTCCGGTCCAATCAGTCAACGGGAAAATCTAAAATTGAATTAAATTATAGTGTCTAAGTTGGAAATTCAGTCGTTTGTATATGTGATCAGTAAATAAGTGGAATCATATTTCCTTTGTATTTTAATACTTATGTTTCCACTTCTCTTACTTATTCTGCTTACGTTAACTATATCCATTTGACCTGCATAAATGAAATGATGTCATCTCATAATACGCCTTATTAACTACAGAACAGAGCAACGACGGAAATATCTCGATGAGATGAGTTGTGTAATTGTAATATTTCATAATAGCAAACCTGTTTTCTGTTAATTAAAGCATGATAGTATTTTATGTACGAGTACAAATGTTTTCACGTATGTCAGACAACTTCGTGTGAAAAATCTGATGCTAATCCACTCTAGATTACCACAGTACAACGCCTTTCATACTTTCATGAATGCATTTAAATAGTCTTCAGAGTGTTATGTAGAAGAAAAATGAATTTAGCCAACAAACAAACCATGATAATAATCTCTATTACACAGAATAGAGACCGGTGTCACTTAAGGTATTTTTGTATCAGATAAGGTGATGTTCATCTGAAACACTCTCTGAACAATCATGAGAAACAAACAAGTTACAACTTTCATAGACACTTATGGCTGAAAGACAAAATAGAAAATTCAAATAAGTATGTAAATTAGTGACATTATTTGAAACAGCATACATAACGTATTCTAGAGACGGTAGACAGAAACTTGAGATGCAGAAATATTTATAAAACTTTAAGTTCCTGAATATTCACCTTTCGATTCACAGTTTTTGGCGATCCGTGAATGGAAATATAATATGTTTCTCACTTTACTGAATTTATTCTCAACTGCGTTGGTGGCGCAGTGGTTAGGACGCTCGCCGGCCATGCACATGGTCCGGGATTCGATCCCCGGCCGACGCATACTCGATATCAATGGTCGGCCTGATAAATTGGGCTAACGATATCACATGCTGAAAATTCCATACTTGTATCAAAAATACTGTGTGGAGTCAAGCTATAGTAAAATATAAAATAAAAATAAATAAATTCTAACTGACAAAGTAGTTTTTGACTTTTGTAGGAAAATAACATTCTCGAATTACATCTCTGTAATAAAATAAAAAGTCTCAAAACTTTGGTGTGTTTGTGAGTTTCTACATTTCTAAATCAAACAGACGCATAAATCCTTCCTAGTTGACAGCATGAATTTCTTAATGATGCAATCTGATACAAATAAAATTAAACATTCTTCAACTGAAATTTCTCCACCCTCACTGATTCTTCCTCTCTCATTACATTTTTTTCAAAAACACCTTTGATTTTGTCAGAATTGCTATTATTTTTTCGCGTGCCTTTATCTTTCTCATAAGTATGAATAAAGAGTTGTCGTTAAACTACAGACGATAAAAAAATTGAATTACTTTTCACGCTCAGCAACTGAAATGGAGGCACTAGTCAGCTATATTTATCAGAACCAGATTGTTCTGATTCATCATAGATTCACGCCTTAAAATTCAATGACACCTTCCTTTTTTGACATCAGATCATCATAATTGTTATTTGATTCTAAGAGGAGGACTCAGAAAACCGTTTATTCAAGGGCTGAAATTCACTTATGAATATATGTGAACAAATTCATCAATACCTGAGGTTTTCAGTTCATCGCCAGTACTTCTGATCAAATTTAAATTAGCTCGACAGAATCTAAGTGCCTGAATACGCATCTCAGTGATGTTTTTCATAGTGTGCTGTGTTTGTGCTTCCCCTGACAAGACGGCTTTTTGGAAATCCTTCACTATCTTCCACTACACAAATGATATGAATAACGATGAGTGTTTTGACTGATTGGTATTTATAACAAATTTCAGAAACTAGAAGACTGGATGTTTACTGAGAAATTTCGGCCGTATCCCACACTCGTATCCTGCAGAAATTTATCTTAGATTTTTAAATATGAAAGAAAAACCTGGGAGTACTGAACAGCTGTTTTGTCATAGTTAGGGACTCTTCATCGGTACGCACCCACCGCCAGGGTTTGAACCCATGACCTTCTGGTTACAAGGCTAGTTCGTAGACCGTTGAGCCACTGAGACCCGAGCCAATGGCCAGTCCATGAATTCTGACTTCTGCCAGTTGGGCCATTGGATCGATTCTCAGTGGTTCAATGGTCTATGAGCTCGCCTTGTAACTGGAGGGTCTTGGGTTCGAACCCTGGCGGGTGCGTACTGATGAAGAGTCTCAAACTAGGACGAAATGGCTGTCCAGTACTCCTAGGTTTTCCAGTGGTTCTCTAACTAATGTCAGCTCATGATGAATCCTCCATCCAATAAAAGAAAAAGACATGCAGTAGAACGGGGTCAGATGAGAATATTTATTGACACTACAATTATTAATACTTAGACCTTCGAGGTGAAACAGTGTATCCCACAATATCATCATGAAATGAAAACGTCGTTTAACTAAATATCTATAGCTGTCCGAAATGAAATAAAGAAAGGTGTATGCGCTTTGCTTTAGAACCAGCAAGCACTGATGTATGAGAAAAATAAACGCCAGCTGTTTATTTTAATACTTTCAGCTCAGGTAAACGGTGACAATCTCCATCTATTACTACTTATCGCTTACGACAGATGATTTACGTACATCACATGTATCATAGAACACATATGAAAGATTATCACGGAAATGTAAGTGAACAAATATAAAGGTCAGAAGCTGCAATATAAATCGAGGGAACACATACTAAATTGACTTGCACCTTAGATAAATTTGTAAGTCCAGTGAATTAACTGGCAGTCTCTTTGTCTCAATCTCTGAGTGATGTGTTCTCCAGCAAATATTCTTTCTTATCAGTCTTGTTTTAGAACTGTTCCTTCTGAAGTACAGTTCGTGTAAGGCAACATGTCTAATTCTTGACAGTACTAAGCGTTGTGTATGGAATCTTTTCATTTATAGAAGCAGCATTTATCCTTTTTTTACAGTAAAACATAAAATAAACTGGACTTATGAACATGACTACTTTTATAATTTTATCAAACTCTGATGAATGCTTCATACTTTACAGATATGTATATATTTCAAAATAAAAGAGTTAGTTTAAACGAAAAGGATAACATCTTAATGACAGAGTAAAAGTATATGCAATTATATTTGTTTACACAGTTGTTTTGGCTTTTCAAGATTCTTTTTTTTCATATTTATTTCTAAAACTTCTCTTCCTTTAATTTCACTTTAACAAGCCATCTCTAAATTCTGACTCTCTTTACATGTATTTGTTTACAACCTCAACATAATTCATCTACGCGACTGAAAAGTGGAGAATATGGGAAAAAATATCTTTGTGAAAAACTATAATTTCGATATCTTTTGCATACATCTGGCGAATCGGTTACATATGTTGCTTTTTAAATTCGAAAAAAAACAACATTGGTACATAAAAAATAGTGTGAATAGAGAAAAAGTTGAGCTTGCTGTTAGAAGAGAATATTTATTCAGTTTGATTTTATTTTTGACAGAACACAGTAAACTGGAAAATATATCTATATTCAACATTTTTACTAGAAACAATGTTCACATACTTGAACAATCAACAAGCAACACATCTTAAGTCAGTGTAAGAAATTTAGGCCTAACAATTTTTCATTCCGTCAGATTTAAACTATAACAGTGAAGTACGAAAATGAATAATAGGTGTGCGGACTAAGGGAAGAATGATTCAACAAACAACTGCTTATCACTATTCTGTTACCAAAGATATGAGAAGTTATAAAATTGTCAAGGCCTAATCTATTCGGCGTTGGAAGCTTTGGAAACTAGGTAGTTAAGCGGGCCATTTTTAAATCAACAAAACTTTTATATTTGGCGCTAGGTACCAATGAACAAGAAATGCCCTTTAGAGATGACTGATTATTATTTAAAAATCACTCCTTGCTTTCTGAGTGAAACAAAAGGATAACTTTCTCCTATTTTATGAGTACTATTTCGTACTAACCACTCACCAGACACGTTTTACAACCTTGAATGAGATTTTGATTTCCTTTTCTTACACGTTATCCCTCCATCATGATTATTCATCATCTTCACCCATTTCATACCACGTTTGGTAGACAGATTTTATTCACTTCCATATTAGTTTGTTTATTAGATATATCACACAGTGAAACAGTATTATTTACTGGATGACAAGGTTTCGAACAAAATTTATTGTTCATAATCATATCAATTGTAATAACACGACTTTGACACTTGAGTTTTATAGTTTTCTTTGTTCTCTCCTATTTGTCGTCGTTGGGGTAGTAGAATTTTCCAGATATCTGGAACAGGTGATGAATCATTCCTATTACACGTACTTTCATGTGATTCGATAAATAAAGCTTCTGTTATCAATCTCTCTCACCCCAACCGTGTTACATTGGATTTTGAAACTGTCATCTTATCCCATCCTATTGTATGGTGGAGTGTAATTGCATGTGGTGCTCTGGCTGAACCATTCTCTAGATTTCTTATCTTATTTGGATCAGCCAATCTAGATTTTGCTAAGTTTTTATGTTCAGCTAGTCTGACTGCCCCTGTTCTACTAGTTTGACCTATATATTTGACCTGACAATCATTGCAGGGTATTAGATAAATTAAATTGTTTTGTTTTAAAGGCTCCACAGGATCCTTTAACCGACAAACTCAATTAGAAAACAAACTCAGTTAGAAACAATAAGATGGGAAAGGATGACAGTTTCAAAATCTAATGTCACAGGGTATAGGGAGAGATTGATAACAGAAGCTTTGTTTATTGAATCAACTGCAAATACATGTAATAGGAATGATTCATCACCTGTCCCAGATATCTGGAAAATTCTACTACCCCAACGACGACAAATAGGAGAGAACAAAGAAAACTATAAAACTCAAGTGTCAAAGTCGTGTTATTACAATTGATATGATTATGAACAATAAATTTTGTTCGAAACGTCATCCAGTAAATAATACTGTTTCACTGTGTGATATATCTAATAAACAAGCTAATATGGAATTACTTACTACCACAGTGCCCAGGTTTTACACATATATAAATTCTATTTACTTTGTTATCCTTTGACTGATCTGTTATTCCACGTAAAAATCTGTCCTCCGCATATTTGACTATCATTATAATGATTACAAATACTTCATTCTATAACTCCAGGGTCCTGAAAAGAAATAACTGTTAGTGTTATCCTCTCAAACTAACTTGTAATTCATGATATAGGAAGGAGTATTCCAGACTCTTAAATCGTATGTGAATAAGTATTGCTAAATTAATATGTGTATTTTTCAACTGTCGTCTTAATTCGTCTCCATATTCACCTATAACAATATACATATATATTTGTCAAACAATTCACAATAAACTTTTTTATGAATAATCTACGTGCCAAATAATTCTAGTGTTCATCAATTTCACAAATCAGTCGTGAACATATTTTTATTTTATTAAATAAAATCACCTTTATCTAAGGCATAGATGCTCAACATCAAAAACAAATACATAAAAACTGCTTACATTCATCATGACTATTGCAAAGAAAAGAGAAGAAAGCGGATGATGACATTCAAATCCAATGTATCATATAGTTAGTTATTTATATTCAGGAAATAAAAAGAATATATTGATTTTCTACAGAAGCAATTTGTTGTTATTTTAGAAAATCTAATTAAACACTACTACTTGTTTACAAGTGGAACATGAAAACAAATTGAATAATGAATGCGTATAGAGAGTTATGCCTTAGATTAAATTGTTAAAAGACCCCTCAATTTCACTACAGATTATAAGGCATAAGATTCGTTTTAATAGTAATGGTTGCAAAAGTCATGTGTTTTTCATTCTGTAGCTTAAACAATAACGTCCATAAACGGTACTATCGAATTCATACGGTAAATAAAAGATACTTATAATATTACTGGCAATGAAATTAACATTGTTACACCCTCGTTATTATATTACTGTTTCCTTGGGTTCCGAGTGTAACCTAGGGCTTCAGCAGCACATCTACACTTCGTTTTATTCTCTGATATCCTCTTCAGCTGGGTACATGGCTGCTCACAATCTCTCATTTTATACAACTCACACGATCTCCTCCATGTCACAGTCGCACCGACGGCCCACTCGCCAATTCCAGTTTGCTTCATACGCGAGCGATGAACTGACCGCATTGCACGCTATGTCATTCGATGACCTCCGCAACGTATGCTCAATCCATTTCTATCTTCTCCTACATATTTGTTGAGTGATCAGCTCTTGGTTGGTCTGTTGTCAGCCAGCCAGAGTTTCTTGTGGCTAATTCTGTCTGGCCGGCCGGCCGCCTGGCCATTTGATATTCACTATGGAGCCAGCCAGCATGGGTGGCAGCTGTGGATAGAAGTCTGCAGTGGCGTGTTGGGAATCCTTTTCGTAATGCACTGCCCAGTTTTCTGGCCCGTAATGAAGGACCGATTTCAAGTGGCTGTTGAAAATCCGAATCTTGTTGTTTATGCTGGGTGAGTGAAGCGGAAGATTTCCAAACTGATTTCAGGTTGATGAAGGCGTATCTTGCCTTTCCTATTCTGGTTGGCTGGCTGACTTTGACATTATCCGTTCCGACTCTCTGTGGTTGAGACAAAGCTTCCTAGATCAGTGAAGGAAGTAACCTATGCTTCAGGTCTACTGTCTTCGGATTGCAGGGCAAAATATGTAGACAAACAGAAGAAACGGTGGCACAGTGGTTAGGACTCTCGCCGACCATGCACATGGTCTGAGGTTCGATCCCCTGCCGACGCACACCCGATATCTATGGTCGGCCTGCAAAATTTGGGCTACCGATATCCATGCTGAAAATTCCATACTTGTACTGAAAATATGGTGTGGCATCAAGCTGTAATCAAAATAAAATAAAAAAATATACAAAATTGTGGCAGATATCTTTGTAAACAGATACAAAAATCCGATCCCAAAAATATGATGGAGATATGTGAATGATACTTTCAAACTGATAAAAACACAGCGTATCTCTCATTTCTTCACAATTATACACTCAACAGTTGAGAGAATAAAAATTTACATTTGAGTCAGAAAATGAACAAGGAGAATTAGCTATATTAGTTTTTCAAAATATAACGAACAGAAGAAAGTAAACTATGCACTAACGTTTATGAAAAATCAACGTACTCTAATAAATATCAAGACTTCAATTCATCTAATCCGTTATCTGCAAAGGCAAGCTTAGTTAAATATCAACCAAACGGACAGATAATTCTAATTATTACATCAGAAAACCCAAATGATGAGACAAGTAGAAGAAGAAGCCTTGATACTAAACAACTATCCCAAAAAATGACTGGGAAAATAATAAAACCTAACAAGAAAAGGAAAATTACTAGTGGAATTATTGACTGTAACTCAAAAATGAAAAGATTTAAAGGGACCTGAATGAGAAACAGTGAGTTGGGCGTCTCAGTATGACAAGCAGGAAATTGTGTGTGGAGGTGAGAGTTTATGGGTGATTGGGTAGCTAGCTAAAGATGACTGCAGAGAAGAGAACAAAATAGAAATAGGCTGTTGACGCCCCACGTCCCACTCGGAAACCAAAGAAATATTAATAATAATAGAGATTTACCATATTAAGAAGAGAAATCTAAAACCACATGTAGGATTCTTGACAGAGCAAGAATTAGGGTGGCATTTAAACCTACAATCTTACTCAGAGACAAGTTGTGTATGCTAAAAAACACTGCTAACCCAAGCAAGAATTATAATTTAATCAGCAAAATATTCTGGAATAATTACAAAACCAACTACATATGTCATACCGGTAATTGTGGTTCAGTCAGGTTATCAGAAAATAAGAATCTAGTTGATGAATAGCTTAGCAAACAGTTCAGTAGACCCAACGCATGCATTAGCAAAGAAATGCACAAAACGCTGGGACAGACCCACAGTCCTAAAAAGTAATATAGATAGATGGAAAGAGATATTAATTATTAAAACTTTGCTCACTGAATCTATACCTAACATGCGCAATACGAATGACTCAACGCCAATACCAGAGACATGGAAATAATATTAAACTATGAGAAAGAGTTGAACTATATCAGCGAAGCTTGAAAGTTATGTGATCATCTTGATATGATTATGAGCAATAAACCATGCTGGAGACATTATCAGTAAATAATACTGCATCTCTATGTACCTTTATCAGACAAATTTTCTCTATAGCAGAATTATACTCTACTACGGTGGTCAGGTTTTGTTCCTATACAAACTCGGTAATTCTGCTGTTTATGCATTTTAAGTTTAATTTATTGATTAGCTAAATGTACAAAGGTATACCTCACGAAAGTAAGCAATCTACAAGAACGTCTTCTTTATTACTATTTCTATGGTGACAAAGTCATATTATGAGATGTTACAGAGTAACAGCTTAAAAGATTAATGAATTCAGACGAAGATACGGACTGGTGATTGACTAATTGTTCATTCATACAATAATCATCAAGTGCAATATTAAATAGTCAATTTTTATACCGCACATTTAATAATTAAATCGAAAGCAATCAAACTGTTGAAAAGAAGTTAGATAATCGTCTAGGCAAATCAGCATGACATAACTCCGTTAGTGATCACTTTATGAAACAAACTGCTATGAAAAAGTTTCATTCGTTTACTAACATTAAGAACCTGTAAGCTCCCGAATGAATCTAAAATATCCTAATACCTTTGCACAGCTTGAAATGAGTCAAAAACTTCCAGTAAATAAGGCCGTTACTGATCTGTTTTTCATGTTGTAGTACATCACTTGAAAATATAAATATATGTGTTGATGTGCGCGGTTTAGTTCGTGGGAATGGATAGGAGGAAAGAGATTTTGAAAGTACTGTATGTTTTTCATCATGAGCTGACATTAGTTAGGTAGGTAGTTGCCTGTGGTTCTAGTGAGAATTTGTGACCAGTAGGGTGCAACAGGTCGGGTGTGAGGACAAATACTCGCCGAAGACATTGGCTAGGCGTCGCGTTATGTCATGAATCGGCAGAAGTTAGAATTCATGGACTGGCCATTGGATCGGGTCCCAGTGGTTCAATGGTCTACGAGCTCGCCTTGTAACCAGAAGGTCCTGGGTTGGAACCCCGGTGGGTGCGTAGTGGGGAAGAGTCCCAAACTAGGACGAAACAGCTGTCCAGTAATCTCAGGTTTTCCAATGGTTCTCTGACCAATGTCAGCTCATGATGAAATCCTGTAACCAATCAACCGAATCCCTACAAACCAATACTTGAAATAATGTGTCTACTGGAAAGTATCACTTAATGTTATCTTTAAAATCACAGCGTGACTAAACAGTATTATGACTAATTCACACAAAATTTCCTTTCCTCTTGAACAAATTACAAAAAGTGGAAATTCAGTAAAATTTGTTTGGGAAAAGTGTTAGTCAAAATTTGAAAATAAATCAGTATGACAAACTGGTGGAAAAGTAATGTGGTCAGGACAAGAAGTTAGGGAATACAGAATCTTCAAAAGAATGGATACTGAACAAAGAGTACTCTTTTCGATAACTTCATCATCAGGCTCTACAGTTATATATACATTATAGTGAATGAATGAATTAGTGTTATGAACAACATCAATGTTTAAATAACATCGAATCAATAATATCAATAGATTATAGCTCAGTAGCATCAACATAACAATAAACTGAATGTCAGAAGAATTAGGAAAGATAATATTACAAATTCATAAGTTTATAGTTTCTACTGAGGGCCAGGGCAGTAGTAGGGGCTGGACTTGTTTCTTTTGAACACAGAGCACTGGCTGTTTGAGGCGAATTGCAATAGCCTCTGCTGTTTGCAGCATGCGGTGCTTCGACAATTTTGGTAGTTTGTTAGGCACCCGGTATATTATAGAGAAGGATTCTTCAACGCTGGCTTTGTGACCAGTTTGCACCAGATGGGCCAATATCGAGCTGTTAATAGTTTTCACTACACCTTTACTTAGCCATGGTGGGATATGTTCTCGAGCACGAAAAATCAAGTTCCTCGAGCAACGGCCAACATAACTCGCTCCACAAGCGCAGTTGAATTGATAAATACAATTTGAAGTGGCCAGTCTAGGTACTTCATCTTTCAGTCGAGGTAGCACCATCGGTCTTGTAGAGAATAAGATGTGTAGTTCGCCAGCATTAAAAGCTCTGTGAACTGATTTCCTTAATTTCCTTGTAATTATCTCACTTGGTATATCGCCCTTGAATTGCAGTCGTATATAAGTAGGCTTTTTGTTCATCGATAGCGAGTAGTCCTTTTCCGCTTTCTTTGTCATTTGTTTCTTGATAAATTTGTCGGGATAGCTATTTTCGATCAAAGTATCATATACAATGCTTAAATCATCTTCAGTTACTTCTTCTGAGCATATAGCTCTAACTCTGTGGCTGAGGGTCTCTACTAAATTTCTTTTGTACTTGAAAGGAACGAGGCTGTGAAAATGTGTATATTGTCCTGTCCATGTACTATAGACTGCTTAGAAAGGTCAATTTGATGTTTGCTTGGAGCTGATAGCAAAATTTCATGGTACTGTCAAGAATGTGATGAGAATAGATAGGTTGATAAAGGGAAATGTGATTAATTGAGTGAAAATTTTCACAAAACAGACATATGACATAATCTAAAGTATGATACTTACGGATCAATAACATTTGATTTCAGTATGAAATACACTCTAGAAGAAAAAAACCCTAATTTCTGATGGTCGAAATGAAGTTCATCCTCTTCAAAAGAAATACTTTCCTATATTCTATTTTATTTGTTGTTTTATTATCAGCCAAATGTATTCATGTTTCGTGTATTAGATAATTATCTGCTTACCTCGTCAATTAATAAAATGTTTCATTTGTTGTGTTTTGAAGTGTAAAAGTTTTCACAATCAGTTAACTTTAAAATCTATAATCTACAGCTATTTTGCTTGCTAATCACACCACCAATTGTTATCCATTAAAATTAGAAAAAGCATACAGTATTTAAGTGTTGGTTTGAAGGGATTCGGTTGATTGGTTACAGGATTTCATCATGAGCTGACATTGGTCAGAGAACCATTGGAAAACCTGAGATTACTGGACAGCTGTTTCGTCCTAGTTTGGGACTCTTCCCCACTACGCACCCACCGGGGTTCCAACCCAGGACCTTCTGGTTACAAGGCGAGCTCGTAGACCATTGAACCACTGGGACCCGATCCAATGGCCAGTCCATGAATTCTAACTTCTGCCGATTCATGACATAACGCGACGCCTAGCCAATGTCTTCGGCGAGTATTTGTCCTCACACCCGACCTGTTGCACCCTACTGGTCACAAATTCTCACTAGAACCCCATATTATTTATTTAATAATTCTTTACTGGTAATATTACTCATTCTTGACCCAGTTTGTAGATTCAATAGCAGTGGTTCACGCAATCTTCACCACACCTCGGCGACATTTTTGTGTGGACTGATCATCTGAAAGTGTATGTCTGTTTTCCTATCTGTCGAAAAATGTAATTAATATTCACCGATTCAATGTAAAATAGGATATCAAATTGCAGTACAATCTCGTATGCAGTATTCACTTGGAAGAAGATGAAGCTAATGCCTGCTCATCGTTCAAACGTGAATAAGGTTTTCAATAAGCTGAAGTAAACAATAAATAGTCTATTAGTTAATGATTAGCGTTCGCTGGACTTTGGAATTCTCAGGATCTTCTTTTTTATGTGTGTATGTTTACTGTGTTGTAGTGTCATATGTAAGCTGCCTAGTGGTGTAGTAAAGATTAAGACGCGAGATTTTTCCTTCTCATTAAAACTTAGTTTATTTACAATCTACCTTGATGTAATTTTATTATATGTCTCCTTAGCCTTTATCTAATGCAATTAATAGATATTCATCATGAACCAACACTAGTTAGAGAGACCACTGGAAAACAGGGAGCGCTAGACACCTGTTTTGTCTTATTCTTGGAGGCTTCATCATTGAGCACCCATGAGCCCATCAATGATCGAAGTCGGGACCTCCAGGTTACGAGATCAAAGTCGTTGACCATTCAACCATTTGGGTTGGAATTGAATGACCTTCGAGTTCTAACTCTATCAACTCATTGCTGTCACCAATTTCTTCAATGTGCATCCACTTCATGTTGACATGATGGACCTAACTGGTCACGACTTCCCACTGTATCCATCATCTTTGCAAAAGATGTTGATTCCTGACGAAATCTAACAACTGTAATTAGTCCAAGGTGTGGTCGTAGACCATTTCAAACTGCAATTAATCCAAAATCCCCACATATCCTATAATCTGGATTTATCTTCCAAGTTATGCCGTTCTCACTCCTATTACTATCATCACAAACCATCGCATCTATGAGTGATTGGGAAAAATCATATTCGCCATCTTATCATCCTTTAGACAAATCAACATAACTAGTTTTTATTTAATATTTAATAATAATATAAATTAATAATAATATGTGGCCGAAATAAAACCAATTCCAGATTTCTAATATTTTAGTTTTAGTAATGATGAACACTATAACATGGCATTTTCAAACATACAGATGGTCACAGTTACAATTAAAAAGCCCTAGAAATTACTTTTTAAAAAAGCTGAGGATTATACAGCTGTAAAATTCAAAAGAATATGTCTTTGTTTCAGTTGAAATCATTTTTCATTAGCCATGTGACACGTGCAGATAATCCCAATCCTTTGTAGATAATAAATTAGGAATGTTGAATAGTGTCAGATTATCTTGTTCATTTATTCCACCTACATGTACGCTAATGCTACGAAATTAATCCAAATGAGAATGAATGATGATATACAATAAAGCTGGATAGTCGCTTCATTTTCATCTACTTTGATGATAGTTAGTAAGTTTGATGTCTACCTCTAACAATGTTATCATCATTCCTTTGAAAAATATTTACAGTGAAATAATAATGCGAAAATGACTTATCTGAATGATATATCCATAATAGCGTGTGTACATCGGTTAATTCTTCAAAACATATAGGATCTGAATGTCTGAATCATTGTGGATTTTGTCTGATATATGAATACATAAATACCTTACGTTAAATAATATCGATGTGTGCTATTCCACAGATAAATTACAAAGCGGTGAGTAAAAATTACTCACCAGGTTGCATAGAATTACGTAAGTTTTCTTGGAAAGATACTTTTCATCTAGTTGATTGGTTGGATGTTGACTAGCAGTAGAACCCAGAGTAATTCATTATTTATTATTATTTCCTTTAGTTCATAGAGATGAGCTGCGCATCTCCATTGCGTTCGGTTCTCTGCTAGAGTTTTCACCTGGCTCCATGTCTGCCCACACGCTTTCATCTCCTCTTCACATGACCTCCTCCAAGTCACCCTCGCACTGACGACCAACTCGCCGCTTCCCTTTCGGGTTCCACTCAAGGGCTTGTCTAGTGATGTCACTTGATGGTTTCCTCAGAGTATGACCAATCCATCTCCATTTCTTCCTGCTTATTTGTTGCACAATCGGTTCCAGCTGAGTTGGTTTGCTCCCACAGATCTCTATTGCTGATCTTTTCTGACTGGCTATCTGATCTTGATGCTTGTTATGCAAACTTGTTGCTTTTCGTGTGCATATCTCCCAGTCTGTGTGCAATCAGACGTATATCATCAGCGAAGTCCATATCCTCTAAGTCTTTTGTGTGGGTCCATCTTATGCCTGTTTCCTCGTTGCCCACTGACTGTCCCATTATCCAATCTACTGCAATCAGGAAAATCATTGGAGATAGTAGGCAGCCAGCCTTGTCTTACTCCCGTCTTCACTTCGAAGGATTCCATAAGTTTCCCGTTGTGGATTACTTGGCATGCAGCATTGTCGTACAGCTGTTGGATGAGATGTATAATTGTCGCTGGCACCCCGTAGTAGCGAAGTAGTTTCCAAATCACCTCTCGATCTACGCTGTCGAAGGCCTTTTCAAAGCCGATGAAGTTGAGATAGAGAGGTGACTGCCATTCCAGGCTTTGTTCAATGATGATCCGTAGTGTGGCGATTTGATCAATACATGACTTGTTTATCCTGAATCCAGCCTGTTCCGGTCGAAGTTTTTCATCCAGGGCATGTTTGATTCTCTCCAGGATGATGCGGCTTAGTATTTTGCTTGGAATGGACAGGAGCATAATTCCACGCCATTTCTTGCATTGGCTTAAGTCTCCTTTCTTTGACAGTTTGAATAAATATCATTTCTTCCAATCCTCAGGTACTTTGCCTTCTTTCCACATCTTCTCTATTAGTGGTGTCATCAAGTCTGCTGTTGTCTCTGGGTCCATTTTCAATGCTTCTGCTGGGATTTCATCTGGTCCTGCTGCTTTTCCAGTTTTTAGCATCTTAATTGCCTTTGGTACTTCTGTTCTCTTTGCGAGGTAATAATTTCGTCCTATTTCTGATGTAACCGATTCCCTAGCAAGTGTTGATATTCCCACCAACACTGGAATCCAGTACCAGTCGTTTCTAACATAAAGCGTCATGCATCAGGCTACTGGGTCAAGTTTGATTTTTCACTCGTCAATCAAACTATACCATATAAACCATAAGAAATCACAGAAGAATCCGGAATAGTAGCTGGCATACCAACAGAGACTGAGCATTTAGGTCAAGTTAAATAAGTCAACGGAAATTCAATTTAACTTAACCAGATGCTTGATTGTCTTGTTGACTAAAATAAATAGGACAAGAAGGTGTAACCTTGTAATGTGACTAGCCCACTTATCTTTGAACCAGAATGTCAGTATTCTTTGCGATAACATATCCGCTACTAGTCTTCATCGCCTATTCCTCCAACATATTTGAGGTTTATTATTATTCATCTTGTTATTGTTATTATTGAGGAGAGTGTTCGTCCACTCATCTTTCGAAGGTGAGTGGTGTTACTATGAGCAGTCCATTACGACTACCACTGTTTGATATCTATAAGTCTTAGTTTGGAAATCTTGCTTGTGAGGTGACTTCTAGGAGCCATGTTTACCACATCATCGAAATGTGTGGTAAACGTAAAGATACGCCATCTCTGCTCAATGGATATATCTCTTTACAGAATTACACAAGTCTTACACGAGGAAAAGATGAGCAAGGCTTCAAGCCGCTTGCATTTTCAGATTTAATCTTGAGTAAAATGAAAAAATCGTTTGATAAAATGATTTTGACAGAGTATCAATTAAATGTTCGCATTTGCACTTAACGCAAGAGGGAACTTATCAGGTAAACATTTGATTCCATAATTGGGATAAAAAGAATTGATTGATAAACTTGAAGGAAACGGATTTCATTGGCGGTTTATGAACTAGTGTGTGGAGGTTAGTTAACTTCAAAGTGGAAGTTTACTTTATCATAAAGAAAGACGCAGATATATTCAAACCAAGTTTAGATTGAATGTTTAGACAATGGGTTTTGTTTTGTTATGATAACAATGGTCAATTACGTCACTTAAGGGGAGAAAATGACGCGATTTTAAGACACATTAAAAAATCTTTCATGTATGAAACATACTTCTCTTATCGAAATAGCCAAATATACTCTACCGTAAACCTCACCATGGCTAAAGTGATTACGTCACATCCAATATCATGTACCTATTTACATATATATATGGAAACGTGCATAGAGAAGAGTGATAACGCCTTACACGTGATGGCTGATGAGCATGTATGCAAATGGCTCGAAAAACAAAAAAGCCCCAAACAAGTGAATAAACTCAAGTGACAGACCACAAGCTTTGTCTATAGCAAAGTATTTTACTGAGATAAACCACATGACTGATTTCAAAACAATATTTTACGATGATATTAAAAAGTGACACTGAGGCTTATTAAAAAACCCGAGGCAATAACCACCTGTAAAACTAAGCCACCTTGTGTGTACAAAAACAATGTATTGTTACATTATCCTGCTTTGACAATCCCTATCTGATTATGTTGCCAAAATTAGTGACAGGTGTTCTCTCTCCCTACTCTTAAGCCCCTGATTATTCTGTCTATCTTATTCACCTTTTAATTTTTTTCACTATCTTGTAAGTTGAATAGGTGAAGAGATGTATGACCAGATTATCTGAAATGTATTAGAAAAATGCATCACATCTTCAGAAAAACATTTTCTCCTAATAAGGCTCTCTCAAGCATAAATCGATACGTTCCGGAACAATATTTATATTGAAAATTTTCTTAAATCATACTTATCATTTACGGTGAATACTAGCCACAAATATCCTTTAAACGAGTTGATCACGGATTGATATCAGTTAGAGAATCATTGAAATCCAGGGAGTACTGGACAGCTGTTTCATCCTAGTTTGGGAATCATCACCAGTACACACCCACTGCCAGGGTTCGAACCCAGGACCTTCCGGTTACAAGGCAAGCTGGCTCGTATACCATTCAGTCACTAGGACCCGATTCAACGGCTCATGAATTCTAACTTCTACCGATTCGTGATTTAGCGCGACCCCAACCATTGTCGTTGGTGGAAAATCCATCCTCACACGTGACATCTAGTTGAACCTTACTGGTCACGACTACTCACTAGAACTGGTTTTCAATGGTTCTCTAACTGATATCAGTCTGTGATCAACTCGTAAAAACATAACGAACCCTTGCAAACCAAACTATAGAAAGTATCCTTTAAACAGTTTAAAATGTAAATTTTGTTGGATTATCCTTTCTTTTGTAGAACAGTTTCTTAATTTGAAATGAAAGACTTAAGTCAACTGACAATTTTCAATGCAAAAAGTCCTTGCATAACAGAAATCCAAATAACTGTTTCACATGTTTTAATGCAAACCAATTATTCACTGTTACCTAAATTTTTGTCTTCTCATGACTTGCATTCATCCATTTTTGGTTGAAAAACAACGGCTGATTAAAAAGTGTTGTGACATGAATTTTTATTTCATGGATACCTGAAGACAGTCTAATTTCAGTGTTTTTTTTAAAACAGATTGATCATTTTTGCATTCTCTTCTGGTGAACAAATGTGTTGGTGTTGCCTTGAAGCTTGACAGAGTAACTACCTTATCTATCACAGTGTTGACAATTTGATAAATGTCCACCTTTCACGTTTTCAATGTGACTGAAAGTTATTAGCCATTGTTTTCAATAATATTACTAGTCAAAGCTTAAACAAAATTGGTAGCATACATCATCAAAAGGGATCCAGTCATTTTCTCGTAGATTTATTCATGCAGTTTCAATTCTAACACAGGCTGAAACCCCCTAAAGGAGAAAGAAAATGGGTGTATTAATGTTTCTGTAATAAGGAAAAACACTTGTTTGCACTTCATTTCATCGCAATCAATCAATGCAAAGGTATATTTTGACTAATGGCTTTGAAGAAGGGCCCAACAATGGCAAACATCATTCGGAAAAAGAATTCAAACCAAACACTACAAATACGTATCTAAAGGATTATACATATTATAAAGGATTACACTGTATGTGATCAAAAAAGTACTCAAAAAATGGACTACAAGGGTTGCTATTCTAAGTATGTCGAACACCAAACATGATAGGAAGAATAGTGAAGAAATGCAACATCAGAATATTCTGCAGGATGTCATACACTATGAAATAATCTTTTTCATATGAAAGACCGTATTCCAGAGGATTCATGGTCTAACTGCGTTTGTGTAATAAAATACTCAAACTGTGATGCAGTATGCATCATCTACACTTTTTGAGCAAAGGTGTAAAGAAACAAACAGCGTTGAGTTTCATGTTAACCACTAAAAATTTCAGTGGACCTAGAAAAGCCTGTAGAATCTTCACACCCTATACGATCAGGATACAAGATTGATTTTGTTGATAATAAAATCATGCAGAAGAATCTCAGAAATGTTTCACAACAGAAGCACATTACATTTCAGTACAAATGTGAGAAGCATTTTTGACTAAATAATCACGTGCTACTTTTCACTGATCAACCACCTCGGAGTAATGACTGTAATGCCGCTAGTCTCTTGTGTTGGTTCTGAATCATTTCTGTCGGTCAAGTTTGCAAGGTGGATACAAAGCTGTATGACTCATCATCTCAATGTTTCTGAAACTGGTTGTTGAAGGACTAAACCTCGGTCAGGAGTTCCCTTTCGATTGCATCCAATTAGTCAGTGTATCCGTTAGAATCCCATAGGAGGTCAGTCGTGGTTTCTAACAGACCAGTCGTAATATTTCTGACTGCACCAGTGGGTAATGTAGAGTTGGGTGTCCTCCGAGGTTGCAAACAAGCCTCTGAGAAGAACGCTAACAAGCACGAAACTAAGTGTCACGGGTTCCTGCTGATTGTTTGCGACTGAGGGACATATGCTGTTTTTATAATTTCTAAACTGTCAGAATCTGAAAATCTGCTAATTTTAGCTAATTTTACCAATTTGAACTTGGTTCAAACATCTATGAATACACAGAATAAATAAAGGTTCGACTAAACGTTTCCCACCTTATTTCCACATAGTATACAAGTAGTTGTCGCTCATTTGGATACTAGAATACTACATCAAACCTGTCAATAAGGTGTTTCCATAAACTTATTTAAATATCACCTACACAGTACTCAGGTTCCTGCTCTAGTAACTTTGTCTCTTCGAACCTGAAATCTGCACAAGAAAATGGTTTTAAGTCATTGTGCCTTCATTTGGTCAAGTGTGTATTGCTTCCTAAAGTTATATTTCAGACTTGACATATAAGTATATTACTGTACAACACTGTGTGATTTATCATAATAAAATCTTATCCATAATGGAGTTATATTTCAGACTATTTAAAGGACTTTTTTGGTTAAATTCCGTGATAACACCATTTGAAAATATTATATATGGGGCTATACTGCTTTAAAACAAGCTTCCTTACACCTCAATACCCACTAAATATCACCTTTTGTACTATTTGTTCTTCTTTTTTGCATTCTGCAAGAACTTAAATGCCCGTCTAGACACTAGAAGGATAAGAACAAGAAGTTGAGCATATATATCTTTTCGGCTATTTTATTCTGAAAGGCTCTTGAGAAGAAAGGAGGAAGTATCGACCTTATTAATGTTAACATCACCAAATAATAATAAATAACATATCTAATGTACACACATAAACAAAATTGTATATAAGTGCGATTGTACAGCTAAGTGAATGAATTCGCCGAAAAGAGTCTCTTTTCTGAACGCCTTCTTTTCTTTTATATGACTGAATGGGGATTTTCAAATTTCTTCCAACTTGTACACGATCGAATCACTCGCGCCTTCAAGTTGACCGCCAATGACGACCAAGGCCAATGAACAAACGTTCAAAGTTCAAAATAACATATTTCTCACAAAACTAAGCAACTCATGCAATTTCAGAACAGGTTATGCTTAAACATAGTATGCATCATTCCATAAACTAGTGGTCTACGGAATTAAATAATCGATAATACAGATGTTGAGTGGAAGACATACTATTCAACGTAAGAATCGCCCACTGGTTTCCATAAATTGTTTTGGCACAGTACTTACAACTGCATGAAAACTGGCTACCTGACTAGATTCTGAAATCCTTTCTATTTCACTTATAGTTCTTTCATAATTGCCAGACACATAGACTGAGAAAAGTGTGAAAACAAAAGATGCTACTCCAGACTGATAGATGAGCTTTTTAGCTATAAGTTTGCTAGTAATTACAGCCGAGGCAACATAAAAGTAATATTTCATCTTATTTTTTAATTTTAATAACCTTCTATTCACTTGGGTGACTTTCTATAAAGTATTTTAACATTTTTTTAATAATCTGAATACATCCTAACAACTTTAATTTGATCTCATCCTCCCGACAGTATTCCGAACGAGTTTCCTGTTCGCCTAGGTCTCTTCAGTCTCTGTTGTGAATGAGCACAATTGATTGGAAAATGTGCAATTGAAAATGCACTCAAACTAACCAAAAATAAAACATCAGCCTAGACTGTTCTAAGCGAGAAGTTCCCTGAATAACTTCTGGAGAAAAATGTAGAGAATTTCTGACCTGAAGGAGTGAACTTAGTGGATTTACACGTACTAGGAAACTAACCGCCATACACAACCCCTAATTTTGAATCTGAAGTTTTATTGTCATAACAGTTCAACATTCATAGTGCTGAGATTTCTCCACATATTGAATAAATAAGTGGACTAAACAATGTTAAATACAACAACTGATATGTGTTTGTTACCGAGAATGAGCGTGTTCCGTTTATTACGACTTTCACTTTTGAAATGTAGAATATTCGATTGATAAAGTCTGTAGAATACTAGAGTTCTACGGAACAAAGCATAATGGATTAACCACATAGGTTATCTCATTAGCGAAGTTTAAGTTTGATCTGAATTAATTGAGACAGAAGGGGAAATAAAACCAGAGTGAAATATATGTGTAAAACTTGGGCACTGTGGTAGTAAGTAATTCCATAATAGTTTGTTTATTAGATATATCACACAGTGAAACAGTGAAACACAGTGAAACTCAAGTGTCAAAATCGTGTGATTACAGTTGATATGATTATGAACAATAAATTTTGTTCGAAACGTCATCCAGTAAATAATACTGTTTCACTGTGTGATATATCTAATAAACAAACTATTATGGAAACCAGACTGAACTAGTAACAGCATTATTTCACCATGGTTTGTAGAGTTCTCGAAATAACAGGGTTGATTAAGGTATTCAGAAGTCATGGACTAAAAACTTAAAGCACACACTTTTGGATAACGTGTTTAGATCTACGATATCCCCCTCCTGAAACATGGATCCCATAACACAAATGATAGAATAATAACAAGGTTAGCCCTAATATCTGAAAGGCCTATCATTATCCCCTTGGGTTCCGACTGGAACACAAGGCTTCAACAGTATATCACTACTTTATCCCCTTTTCTGAGGTCCTCTTTAGATGGTTTCACAACTGCTGACAAACTGTCATTTCCCCCTCACAATATCTCATCCATGCCTAACTCTTCAATCCCTATTCGGGTTACACTCGAGCGATTGCCTGACGCACTATGTCAATTATCGGCCTCCTCAGCATATGTCCGATCCGTCTCTATTTTCCTCGACGTATTTGCTGAGCAGTAGATTCTTAGTCAGTTTGTTCACAGATTTCCATGTTGCTAATTTCTTTCGGACATTTGATTTTCAATATGGAGCGAAGGTAGCCGCCGGTAAAAGCTTCTACAGCTTGTTAGAAATGCTTCAGGTAACGTGCTAGGTCTGTGACCCAAATAGAATATTTGAATTTTGTTTTTCAGTCTATAGTATTCCCGTTACTTCATATTTTCAGCCTTGCTAAGAACGATGGTGTACTAAGTGAACTTAAGGCTTTTTATTGCATTCATTGTGGTTGTATGTTACATTCATGTGCTCAACTCCATGTATTTTATATGCTTTTAGTGTGTTAGTTGTCTAATACCGTTTTCAGACTCAATTTTATCACGTGCTCTCAATCAGACTGTTTCCAGAAATAAAAATGATAAATATTTTTAAAAACCTTTTCAACAGACTGATGAAAAAAGGTTATGGGTTATTAAATTTACTAGAGCAATAAAGGCTTCCTGTTATATCAGCTAAAATCACTTTCAGATAATACGATACGCATTAATCAACGTCATCGGTGGAAAATTTGACTTTATATAGAAACCTCTCGAAAAAAACTAGTTTCATTTATCATGCATAGCCTGCGTTTGTAATGCTTTTCCTTTTTGTTTGTCATGATTTCTGGAAATGTAATAATTCATTTTTCATTTGACATATTGAAATCTACAAATGAATGTGTAGCCTTACATATATATATATATATATATATTTAGAATGTGTTTAAATGTAATTATGAGATGAAATTCAGTTTAATTAAATATAATCCTGAATTCCTGTTGAAAATACTGGATGTTGTATTGTTAGTTTACTCTGGCAGTTAAGTCGCCAAGCGAAACCAGATGAACTATGACTTATTAGATGGCTGAAGATAATCACCAGGATGCCTTGTACCTAGGCACTTATCAAGATTTCAGTAGGATCCCTGTCCACACCAATCTTCCAATTTCACATTTCTCTTTGATACTGACCCATTACTGATTTCACAAAATAAAAATACTATTTACTTTTATTTCAGTGCTGTATGATACCGAGAAGAATGATCGGCGAATTTTCCCTTATACAAAAATGTTTTAGACGAAAACGATATGGGGATGCAACACTGACACTCCCTGAATTCTTTGTTCCATATCAGCAGACACCTAGTTATGTTGCCAGATGTCAGTTATACAATGCAAAAATAGACTGATAGCAGTTAAAGGTTACATATACTTGAATAGAACCGAATGAATTAAAGAATATCGACAGTACACGTAGAAAATGCCCTGACTGGTGTTATTAAAACAAAGGAAGTTTTCGATTTAAGAAAAGTCTTTAAATAGCTCACTTGATTGAAATTGTACGTTGTCCACTTCATCCCAATAAAACTGCCGCTGATTCGGTTAAACTAAGGTAGCAGTATATCAATATAGACAGCAGCAGAACTCAAATTGAGTATCGTTTGAAAGGCTGTTTAACTACAATCAGTTGTATATTCATTCAGTGTTTGTTATCCATTGCTCACTTCTTATGTGTGTCTTCACAAGAAGGTGTGCCAATGAAAACCATGGTTAGCTTTAACATGGTCATATCTGAATTTAAAAGTTTCTCTATTATTTCAGTTGAACCCTCCATGACTTATCACTTATCAAATTATGCATAAATTTAAAACGTTTAGATGACCAAAGGACTGAGGGAAGAAATACTTACTTTTCATTAAGATTCTCATCTATGATTCTACTCTAGTATATACAGTATTTTTAATACAGTTTAAAAACACTTACCAATTTAGTGGTGATAAGTTTGTTAACAACCATTAGTCAGTATCAGCATGTCAAGAAGGACTGGTGCATAGAGCTAGGATAATCTGCTCAAACGACTTACTCAACGAGGAACTTAAGACTATCACAAAATTACTAAAAAATAGTTATCCAGAAAAGTTCATAGATAAAAATACGAATTTGCCGCCAAGACAAATCAGCATGGCGACAGCTTCAAAGAAGCCCTTATTCATAAAACCGTGTTTACTTGGTGATAACATCAACAAAACAGCAACACAAAACCTGAAGAATGCATTGAAAACAGCAGACACTGCGGCAGATACACTCTGTCTTTTCACACTTACTCCAATTTTAAGTTCAAGAAGTTAGGAAAAACTACCTAACTTCGCTTCCTCTATGTGTATCTATCAGTTTGACTGCACCTGTGAAGCCAGTTACACTGGGCGTACTGTTAGACGGGTTCATCATCAGATTTCTGAACATCATCCTGCATGGTTAGGCAAGGGACAAACAAGATCTAATTGTAGCTCTGTTTTACCACACCTTGTAAGTAGTGAGCATAAACTTAATGTTAATAAGGTATTTAAAGTTACTTGTTGCCTTATAGAATAATATTAATTTCGCTTTACTAGTTCATCTTTAGCATACAGCTGAAGCCAACGAAATCCACCTGAAGAAGCCAAACATACGTGGTCAGGAGAAATTCGTGCAGCCACTCTCACTACCTTTTTTTTCCTTCACGTTCCCCAGTGGAACATAGGGCTTCAAGCTAGTGGCTTGAAGTTTCTGTAGTAGTATTTATTTTACAGGATGGGGTTGCTAGCCTCATGCCCAACCTTTCCTCTTCACCAGCATTATTTCTGGCTTAGCGAGGTAAAGGAGTGCGTCGGCCGGAAATCGAACCCAGGACCGTGCGCATGGTCGGCGAGCGTCCTAACCGCTATGCCACTACCTTGACGATCGTTAAATGAATGTAAAAAACTGACAGTTTCCCTTTGTTCCTATGTCTTTTTACAAATTAACATTGTCAATCTGATTACTTCATTTCTAATTGCTCGTTACGTAATCACTTTGAACAAACACTCATTCGTTTCTTAACTACTCCCTATATTTTTATTTCCTTACACTATGCAAATCCACTTGTTTAATTCTTACAATTATTTATACTTGTTAATTGTTCTATCAAGTTTCTTGATTAATTATCACCCCTTGATGTATTAGAATAGGGTTATTGATGAGGTTCTGGTTGAAAAACAAATATTTCTTCTCTCATTCCTTTTGTCTTCTAAACGAATGATTGTCAGAAATAGTCAGGCGCATGTGACGGGTTAACTGATTCTTGGATGAATACATTTCACCTCGAATAATGAATAGAGTACTTCATTTCATTTAGGTCGATAGGGTAAAAAATGCATTTATCTCGAATTGTTCTGTCCTCAGACAATTTCAAGTAGTAGGGCAAATGAAAACTGCCGTCTGATAAAGAAAAATAAGAGCTACCAAAGAAGCTATAAAACGTAAAACCTTCTGTTATTAATGCTATTAGAAAGTTTATTCAATATAAAATTAGGTCAGTTTGTTATAATTATACTTCCAGAATTGTTTACAAACAATAATAAGTTTTTAATCTTGGTAATATTTCTAGCAAAATTATTGCCTGTGATCACACAGTGTTGCAGTTATTTTTTAATTTCGCTCGCAAAATTATCAAAACCAAAAATCTTTCATATGAACTGTGATCAAGATTTGACCGGATAGTTGCAAAATAACTGAGCGCTGAGTGAGAAGTAGACATTTATAAAATTATATTTGTAAAATCTCAGCGAAATTGAAATGATTCATTCCAACGTTTCGTTCGGCAATCTGGTCCGAACTTCTTCAGGGAAATTAATCAAAATTAACATAACAGAGGTTTATATATAAAAGGAACAACTCTTGTTTTTAAACAAGAGTCAAAAATCTTTCTTTTATTATTGGATTCAAGAAGGAGTTATGCTGTCTCAAAAACCCTACTGACACTATTAATATTGCCTAAAGCGTGTTTATTCTCAAACAAAGATTTTCAGAAAAATAGTTACAAATATGCTTGTAGTTGAGATTTTCACCGGGGAAATAAGGATTGCACGGCTGACCCTTCACTGGAAAGAAGTTTTTATTAGCATTGATTCGCTTCAAATAAGTATCCACAGTAGTTAGAATCAAATAGATCCCAACTATAACGGAAAGATGGTTTGGAAAATCTATCATGAACGATCTAATCACACCTTTTGCGTTTCAACTAACTTTGTAATTATTATTCGTCTTCCTCCTAGACTAAATATCGCTGTTCCGACATGTGTTGACTTAATCCTCTGTGTTTTTCTTTGTGATTGTGCAATGCATTGAAAATGTGTCATTTTATGATGTGATTTCGTTTGAGTGAGTCGAGGTCATTCTGACATCGGACTTTCTGTGCAAATTGTTGGTGTGTGATTTTCGTGGACAGAGTCGTTGATTCCACGTTGTTGGGAATATCCCACTCCATTCTAAGGTACTACTTGTGGTTAAATTTGGGTCAAATAATGTTGTTCTGCAGTATTTGTTTTACACTGAGGAAGTTGCCTCGTCCAAATAGCTATCTAAAGATACTGTTGAGGTAATTTTGCGTTTCACTGTTACTATTGTTGAATAGAACCTCCAAATTATTCTACAATAATCTTCGTTTTTCTGTCTTTGAGGTGTTTTGTAACTGCGAATGTCAGAAGAGAGTTTTGTCAGCTATACAGTAGGACTCAGAGATAGGTTTCTTGTGTTCAGACCACAGTGAGTAGGTTTCGGTTGTAACACCGTTTATATAAACACTAAAGCGTAAATAAATTTTGCTTAGATGAGGACCTCATAATCCTATACTCCTATACCATTGATGTTGAGATCTCTTTCAAGCATTTCACGAATTTTAGCAGTAGCATTCAGAGCGAATCAATTAGTGAACTGGATTTCTATGAAGCATAACAGTGTGATGATTGAGTTATGTAAACTTTTTTGTATTCTACAATATAACTGCGCACTAAAAAACACGTTCACTCAGATAACTAGTCCAATGTAAACAAACCATAAATCCTGAATTTCACAAGCAGAAAATAGTGCATTACGCTCAAACTTTTCCAGTAATACACCTTTCAAATGCTTTTAGTTTATCATTCATTGAGTACTTAGTTTCTTACAACCTAATTGGGTTATTCAGTTTGTATACAAAAACCTTACCAAGAAATGGAAAGAATAAAAGATCTAGCAGATCAGTATTCACAGTGAGTAAATCCCGATTTGTAGCTTTCGCTCAGTGTGGTACTCAACTATTATACTCACCTGACTAGTGCAAAAACTATGAATAGTGGGTAGATGGTGTTTTGGTCTGAATGCGTTCTAAAACATTCTAGTTTTCCTTTCAATTAGACAGCGTCAGTGTTTCTACCTGCTCTGTTCAATAGAAAATAATAAAAAAAATACACCACACACAGTATTAAACAAGGCCATTAAGGTTTCAGTGACTGGAATTATTCTCGACAGTAAAACACAATTCAGCGAAGACAATTTTCCTTATCGATGAAATCATCTTCAGCGGGTGTACAGTCGTCTTTATATTTACCAAAACCGTGTTGTATTTCACAACGCTTTTGGGAAATATAAAGACGACTGACTGTACAGCCACTGAAGATGATTTCGTCGATAAAGAAAATGATCTTCTCTTAATTGTCCTTTATTTGCTTCATAACTCAATGGGTATTTTTCGCGTTATTCTTGAAAGTTGTCCTTAACTTTCACTAGAAGTATAAAATATTCCTACCAAAATAAAGACTGATAATTTGTATACTTTAATAAGCGGCCACTTAATGGATTTTTAAAAATCTTTGCTAATAACACTTAAAATATTCTATACTCTTCAAGATACTTTTTCAACGTAATGACTTACGTATGAGATAAGCGGAGTTTTGTTTCAAACAAAGAATAAACACAATGTTAAGAGTGAAGCGGATGTCATTTCTGAATTTTATCATGAACTCTACAAACTCATGTTTCCGCTCTTTAAAAAAAAGAGGTGCTCAAAAAGATTTGTTCAATTCGCTTAGAGTATTATTTTGTTACAATGAGTAAACATTTTCGATGTACAATTTTACTGTTATTTTATTTCACCGGATATAAATTATTTTGTTTTTGAAAAAAAAACTTGTTCAGTAGACCATTCGAACATCGTAACACTGAATATTTGTTTCAGCTATTCTGAGGCTAAATGATAAAATGGTGAGATCAACTGTGACAAGTTTTAAACTAGGATGACACAGTGGTCAGTTGATCCATACTTTTCACTGGCTCTCTGATGCATATTAGTTGGTGAAGAAATCTACAGTGCATTGATCTTCTTTGAATCTGTGTACAACTGAAGTGAAATACTGCCACTTATAAAGTTTTCAAGTATTGGTTTGGTAAGGATTTTTGTTTGATTGCATGGAGGATTTCATCATGAGCTGACATCAGTTAGAGAACCACTGGAAAACCTGGGAGTACTGGATAGCTGTTTCTCCTAGTTTGGGTCTTCAGCAGTACGCACCACCGGGTTCGAACCCAGGACCTTCTGGTTACAAGGCGAGCTCGTAGACCATTGAGCCAGGACCGATAATGTGTGACAATTCACGACAAAGCGCGACCATTTCGCAATGTCTTCTTAGATGAGTTACTGACACATCTTCAACCTGCTGTACTCTACTGGTCACGGCTTCCCGCTAGAACCCCAGGTTAACTGCCTGAATAGGGCCAGTCACTAGTGAGCATCAGCATTGGATCGGGTCCCAGTGGCTCAATGGTCTACGAGCTCGCCTTGTAACCAGAAGGTCCTGGGTTCGAATCCCGTTGGGCGCGTACTGCTGAAGAGTCCCAAACTAGGACGAAACAGCTGTCCAGTACTCCCAGGTTTTCCAGTGGTTCTCTAACTGATGTCAGCTCATGATGAAATCCTCCATACTTATAAAGTTCGCACACTGTGACGTCATATAAAAAATGTAAGCGTCTTTCAGAATTTGTCAACCTTCTGGAAAACAAATCAGTGTTTCCCCTTTCACGTATGATTAAGAAATCCAAACATAAGTGAATGAAACCGGTGCATACACTTTCTATGAAATAGTGTCTGATCGCATGCATAAGATTCATAAATCACAAAATTTATTATCACTTCCAGAGATAAACATATTGAAGTAAATTCAAAAGAAACAAATAATTATGTATTTATTGTGAACACTGATATACTACATCCAATGTTTTGTATAGAAAGTAAATTGTGCTTTTCTTGACGAAAAGTCAGTGCTACGGGAGTTTACTGAACTGTGAAATGCAAATTAGTTACTTCTCAAGTTATTCCATTTCTGTAACTCTCCTTTTTGGAATCTTTATGTATGTATCACATTCAAATTTTCCTTTATTTAACTCGATCAGTGATAAAAAAAGTGCTTTCATCCCAAAAGACTTCATATAAACTGGTTTCGCAAATTTAATTAACCGAATGAACTACAAATGGGCACAACCCAGCTGTTAGTAAACCAAAGGATCCCAGTAAAGGTCACTTTATAGAAATTGTTTGTTTCTTTTCCTTCAAATTTCTTACTGGCTTATTTAGGGTATTTGGTTTACTTTACACTGTTGTTGAATAACAAGAAATACTTCGAATATATTTGGTAGATAAAATCTATAAAATGTAATTTGATGAAATTCTGTTATACCATGATATTGGAATACTTAGTGGAACTGGCGTGCAAAATATGACTTAACCTTATATTGTGTTTAACCTCTCCTAGTTAACTAAATTCTAGACTTCCAGCCCGTCCCAAGCCAGGGTAAAGAAAGGGGTTTGGGCGTAGGTATAAGAACCATACAGCACTAAACCTATTGAACTGTTTCAGAAACTTCAACGTACAAAAAATATATTAGAAATTCAAAAAACAACAATCTTATTCTTCGCTAGAATTGGAGAGGCGAAATGACACAGTGTGCTGGTGGAAGACTTTGAGAAGGAAGTCAGCCAGCCAGTATGTCTTCTCTCAATGAGCACGAGAATAAGAATGGGAACGTCGAATGTCCGTACAATGTACAAGGCTGGCTGAGAATGGTGACCAAGTAACCAACGAAATGCGAAGAAACAGTATAGAAGTGCTGCGTATCTGTGACAGCAGATGGAATGGATGTCGACTATCAAAATTTTCAGCTGGAGAATCAGCAATCTACTCTGGTCTGGTTACCCAGACGACAACCACGAACACACTGAGGCAGTGAGTGACTATCATGTCACCAGTGATGGCTAAATCCCTTCTGCAGTGGAAACCAATCTCATCATGCAGGATCATGACAGCAAGATTAGCCTCAGAAGGAAGGAAGGAAAGCATGGAGGTCACAATTATCAAATGCTACGCACAGTGCTACAAACAACACTAAAAAAGAGAACAAAAGGAGAAGGGAGATTTTTATAGACAACCGCAAACACAATACAGGGAGAGAAATCATTACAGGTCGGGAGACTCTCGCTCGAAGAAAGGAATGAGAACAGATAATTATTCGCAGACTTCTGCGCTTTCAGTGATATGGCAATCGGAGGTAGCGTGTACAATCACAAGGATATATACAGAGCAAAATGTATTTCGCCTAACGAACAGACCACAAACCAGATGAACTTCATCTCAATGCTGCATAAAGAAGTGTAGACGAAGTCTTTTGGACAGAAGGTTGATAAAGGGGGTGAACGTGAACTAAGACCACCATCTAGTTCAAGGAACTTTCATAGTGAACCCGAAATCCCTCAAAACAGATGGAGACAGGCCACAGTTCAAGTTCAACATTCAGAAACCGAAAGACAAAAGTACAAAAGATACCTACACTACAAATCAGATCAGAGCAAAGTTAGGGGCACTACGTGGTATCACTGAGGAAACCTGTGAGGAAGAACATTGGAACTAACTCTCTGAATGTGATTTTCAAGGAAACGTGTGCAACTGTTCTGGGAATATAGAAGAGATAATACACGGAATGGCCCCCGATGGATACCTACCTGGAAGCTGATAGAAGAGAAGAGAGGAGGATGGTGAAAGAGAAGATGACTCAATGCAAAGATGTACAGCAGAAGGAGAGGATGAGATCAGTGTACACTGCATTGCATTGAGAAATGGAGAAAAGCTCTGAGAAAGACAAAGGCACTTCAAACAACACTGGTTCGCAAATAAAGCAGTACAGGCAGGCAGCAGGTAAAAGAGACCTCAGTACATTACATTACATAACCAGGTCTCTAACCTGGAAGAGATCAACCCAGATGATGAAACCAATAAAAGATACTCAAAAGAACCTGATCATCAAGGAAGAGAGACAAATGAAACAATGGGCTGTTCACCTCAAACGACTCTTGAATCTACCATCACCCAAAATTCACTCAGAATTACCACTGACAGCACGCACAGAACTGCCTACCAGTGAACACCAATCCTCCAACGAAAGCAGAAATTCTGAATCCGATCAAGCTGCTGGAGTTCTGGAAGGCAATGCAGCATGAGAAAATTCCCCCCGGAACCACTGAAAAAGGACCCAGAGACTGCAGCAGATATACTGACGCCACCATTCCAAAAGATTTAAAGGGACGAAAAGCTGCCCGCTGATTGGAAGAAAGGATACCCTGTCAACCTTCCAAAGAAGAGTGACTTAGTTAGGCCTCCATGAGAACTAGCGTGGAATCATGTTCTTCTGCACGCCAAGCAAAATACTTTGTCTCATCATCATGGAGAGTAATAAATGCATTGGATACAGAACTCCACCCACCACCCCAAACAGGCTGACTGGATTCAGGAAAGGCAAATCATATGCTGATCAAATTGCCACTCTGCGCACCGTCAACACAGAACAAAGCATGTAATCGCAGTCAAACCTATCTCCACCTCAACTCCCTTCGTCGATTCCGGAAAGGCTTCTGACAGACAGTACATCGTTGACGGAGCAGTAATTTGGAAACTACTTCAACACTATGGCGTACCTCCAGTCTATATCAACTTGTCAGGTAATCCACTACGGGTAACTCAGTGAGGCTTTCGAAGTGAACAGAGGAGTAAGACAGGGTTTTCTATTATCATTGATGATATTTCTAATTGTGGTGGACTGGGTTATGCATCAGACTGTGGGGAGCGAGGGTACAAGAGTGCACTGGGCCACCAATGCGAAGACTGTAGAAGATCTGGACTTCGCGTGTTGATGATTATGTTCAATGTCACACAAACTCGAATACTTGCAAGCGAGAATCAACAAAACTGGTAGAATGGCTGAAAAGCGAAGACAGGAAGAGCTAAAAATCGAAGATAGAACTCCATGTGAACATAGAAAAGATGGAGTTGGTCAAGATAATCAACCAACAGCGACATCAACAACAACCAACACCAATCACTGTCACTTCTTGCCTTCACTTGTCTGGCTAGAAGGCGTCGTTTCAACTACACGCACACGTCACGGATGAAGATGTCAAAGCTAGCCAGCCACCCAGAATCGGAAGGGTGAGATAAGCCTTCATCAACCTGAAAGCAGTTTGGAAATCTTCTGTTTCACTCAACCAACATAAACAACAAGATTCGTATTTTCAACACAAATGTCAGTTGAGTCAGTCACCTCTTCTATACGGGTCAGAAACTTGCAGTGTGCGTAACTAAAAGGATTTCCAGCACGCCACTGAAGACTTTTATCAGCATGTGCCACCTTTGCTGGCTGGCTCCATAGTGAATATCGAATGGCCAGGCTGCCGACCAGCCGGTCAGAAAGAATTAGCCACAAGAAACTCTGGCTGGCTGACAACAGACCAACCAAGAGGCGATCACTCAACAAATATGTAGGAGAAGATGGAGATGGATCGGGCATACGTTGTGGAGGCCTTCGAATGACATCGTGTTCAATGCAGTTAGTCCATCTCTCGAGTGGAATCCCAACGGGGAGTGACGAGTGGGTTGTTGGTGCGAGAGTGACATGGAGGATATCGTGTGAGTTGTTTGAGATGAGAGATCATGGTCAATCGTGTACCCAGCTGAAGAGGACAGCAGAGAATAGAACAAAGTGGAGATGTGTTGTTGAACACTTAAGTTCCACTTGAAAGTCAATGGATTATTAATAATAATTTATATCGTCTTTAATGAGAACCATTACTGATGTAAAATACTCTGCAACTATTCTTATAGTTTTCTTTAAATTTCATTTAACAAAATGAACAGTCGTGACCAGTAGGGTGCAGCTGGTCGGGCGTGAGGACAAATACTCGCCGAAGACATTGGCTAGGGGTCGCGCTATGTCGTGAATTGGCAGAAGTTAGAATCCATGGACTGGCCATTCGATCGGGTCCCAATGGCTTAATGGTCTACAAGCTCGCCTTGTAACCAGAAGGTCCTGGGTTCGAATCCCGGTGGGTGCGTACTGATGAAGAGTCCCAAACTAGGACGAAACAGCTGTCCAGTACTCCTAGCTGGTTTTCCAATGGTTCTCTAACTAATGTCAGCTCATGATGAAAATCCTGTAACCAATCAAATCCCTACAAACCAACACTTGAAAATGAACAATTGTTTTTTATATATAAACAGAATCTGAACATTTAATTTAATTCCCAAATTGAAGCTCCAACCTACTAAGTGGACCTGGGTATAGACTTAGGTTTTTGAAGATTTTTTAAAATTCTCTAAATAATTCTTTTTATCCAGTTTGTTTTTATGCAAAGGTTGGCTTTTTCACTGAAAACATGTTTTATGATGTTAAGTTGTTCTTATGTTCGTTAAGGTATTAGATTACGGCATGCGTAGACCATACTAATGTTTTTATTTGATACATCACGCAGTTTACCAGCAGTATCTACTGGATGGCGTTCTGAATAGAATTTATTGTTCATAATCCTATCACTCGACATGAGTAAAGTAGTTCATCACGAGTGATTTCATATATCAACCACTGAGTGTTTAGATTAAAGCATGTTTGTTTATACAGAAATTCTCAATTTAAATTAGCCCCAGTAAGTTGGATGATTCATCTGCTAGGCTTGTTACATGTTTTCGCTTACTGTAGAATGAAATCTATGGTTTTATCTCCCTACTTTCTTTTCCAGAGGAGGGCAGTTTTATTCTGTCCTTGATATATTTTTTCTTCAGATGTTGATAATCATGTCACGCACATCTTTCATTAAAAACTATACATTCCTTTTCGGTTCTAAAACTTTGTTTCACTATCTCATGTTGTAAAATATAACAAGCAAAATAATAGCCTGAATTTAAAGTTGCGTAGATTAAAGTCGGTTCAAAATGTAGCATTTTAAGTTGTCGTAATGCAGTCATTTGTGAATAAATGTTATCTACTTCGTAAAGGTACAATGAAACATAAGATAACAGTCTCTGCTGTTAAATATGTTGATTTTTGAAGTATACATTAAATGACTACCAACCAGCATTTTACGACAACTGATACTTTTTAAGCAACATAGTCATCTGACTTAAGACATTATATTTGTGGGGCTGTTGTTTTCAAACTTGCTACGTGCTTCGAAAGGATTTCACATTTCGTTTGTTGAACGGACTGATCCTACAAGTAATTCGGCATGTTGTCTTGGTCACACACATGTTGATTCTGAAGTAACTGTTAGTAAAATTACTTTTCATTTGTTATAAATACCGCTCAGTAGCCTTATAATCTGAGCAGATTTTAGGTTGAATATGACTATCATTAGAAATCACGTATCATCTGTATAAGTGAATATAACTTTTATTTTACTATGCCTCCGTAAAAAATTTTTTAAAAAAGCTAAAAATAGATTTTTAAGTTGCAAATGATCTCAATAATTCTGATAATATTTACAACTACGTCGATTCTAGTATGCTTGATTTATAGGGGAAATGCACATAAGACTAAATTTATCATTCATTTTCAGAGACGATAGAGTGAGTGAGTGAGTGTACTAGAACACTAGTTGTCGCCATCATCATATAAACAAGTAGTCTAGTACCCAGAGAATTTTCAGTGTTTACAATACAAAGTTTAAAATTCTCCAAGTTAATGATGAAATCATTTTGCAAAAGTCTCTAAAATTAACAAATTACAATAATCATCTCTTAAAATATCAACCCTTAATATAGTTTAATCGACAAAACATTTTTTTAAACAGCCGCCATCAGGAATTCGATAATACGAATGACAGACTAGGTCTTAACTTTTTACTTCCTGCCTAATCCCGAAAGGCGTTATATGCAAATGATAATTCCGTGTCCATACTTGAGGCTGAATAATGAAATTTTTTGTTAAAAACACAATGTAAGGTTTATTATTTAAAGGGACGCCTGTTTCAATTTGGATTACAGTATATTGTACATTGTACATTGCCAAGTAGTTCAAAAGATTCAAAAGAAAGAACTGTAATTGAACTGGCACTTGGACACGTTCAGATATATTTGAGTAACCTGGAAAAGTGTCTTACACCATCAGCCCAAAAATCCAAAAATGAGCGTTTAATCTTAGTTATTAGTCAAAGCATGACCTGGTCATTTTTCTTCCCTGAGAATTGAAGTTGACCTCTGTTCAATAAGATGATAGTATTATAACGGGTCTTGAGTAAGATAAACCTTCATCTAACTGATCTCCAGTCAAAGTCTTAAATTTAAATTGGGTAGAGGTGCATTGGAATCAGTAGGGAAAATGTCACCCTTCTCTTGTTCCCCACTGTAAGTCAAGATCAAACAGTGGTTTAGCTTCTCCTTTCATACAATAAAGTAGTAGTATGCTCTACTTTAAAATTTGCAGACACGACTTAGCTGATAAATTAAAAAGCAGGAAAAATTCAAGATCTACTTGAAAAATTTCATTGTGCACTAAAATCTATTTATCGCCACTTATTAACCCTCTGGGGAAGTAAATTATCTGACCGTTTTACTTCGAACTTTATGAACACATTTCGGACATAATGTAAATGAAAAAGCTAATGAATGCTATCTTGCCTCTAAAAAATCAGTCAAATTAAGACCTAGGCTAGGATACTAGTTTGCGAAGTATTCATAAAAATGTTTGTTTCAATCATTTAACTGTGAATTTCTCACAGTTGACTGAATTAAAAAGCGTTCAAATTAATTTGTATTCCAAGTATTGATGGCTCAGAAAGTAATTTGTGGGAATGCACAGTCTGAAACGATTTGGCACTTTATCCACACCATCATAATTGGTAGGACAATATTATATATACAGGACCTTGTAAATGAGTTATATAAAATATATGTATATTCACTACTATCGTTTATTTGTGTTCCGTTCACCTAACAGGATTTCTAAAACTCCATTATAGATAAGATTTTATTTTGATAAATCGCACAGTGTTATACCGTAATATTAACTGATAACGTTTCGAGCACAAATTATTGCCACTCTTAATCATATCAAGTCACTCACACAACTTTTTTCCTTCATTTATATACAAGAGTGAAATTGATTAGACATTTGAATAAAAATCAGTATAGGATAATGTACATTCAGAAATAATAATATTAGTGTTATTGATCAAATACAATCAGATGGGAAATAAGATGTTTTATAGTCAAAATAAGTAACTTGTTAGAATGTTATAATGTATGTGAATTGAAATAGAATTTTAAGATTATTTATTATTACCCTCTGATTTCACTGGCAATAATATCTCCCATACCTCTGGTATTTGCATTGAGTCATTTCTGTTACATGTGTTGGGTGTAGACTCGATGAACCAGGATTCGGTAACCAATCTCTCTCTCTCCACCTACCTATATTACTTCTTAGAATTTTAACCCTCTCCCACCCTACTGTGTGGTTGTGTGTTAATGCATGCAGTGCGATTGCTGAGTTTTTTCTAAATTACTTATCTTCGTGGAATCAATCATTAAAACCTTAGCTAAATTCTTATGTTCCGACAACCTGACTACCTCCGACCTACTAGTTTGACCTATGTAGTTGACCTAACTCACAGTCATTGCAAGGTATTTTGTAAATTATATTATTTTGTTTAATTGGGTCCACCGAGTCTTTTAGCCTACAGAGCTTGTCCCTGAGTAAGTTTGTAGGTTTGAATGCCACCCTAATTCCTACTTTGTTGAGAATCCTACGTAGGGCCTCAGATGTCCCCTCTTTATATGGTATAACTGTAGGTGTCTTATGTTCTCTCTTATTTATGTTCTCATTATTAGTTTCACCATTATTTTTATTTCTCTTTTGACCTTTTCAATATTCTTAATGAATTTCTATAGTTACTCAACACCAACGCCTCTTCTATCTGTTTCACTTCACCGTTTAGGTCTATTTTGTGCTACTAAGTGCTATTGCTCGGTTTGTTAGACACTTAACTAAGCCAGCCTTTACAGACAACGGATGAGATGAATTAAAGTCTAAATATCTATTAGAATGCGTTGGCTTTTTATAAACGCTAGTGTGCAGTTTGCCTTCTTCTGTTCGTTTGATTTTACAATCTAACCTAGCATAGGTGGTATTTCCCATGAATAACAAGTAATGTAAATTTTCGTGTTAGGTAGTTAATGTATACTGTGTGAGTAGCTATTTATACATGTTTTTATCTACTTGACTTTACACCTTGATGAGGAGAATTTCTTGTTCAAGGAACTCTTAACTGCCTAAACTGAGAAAGTAACATGCTGTGGATTTTCGGCTTCCATTACACCATATCTGAGGTTTTCCTGAAATGTCAAATTTTTTCATAAAGCCAGTATTGTGAACGCCTACTCCAGATACTATCATTATTTTGTCTGAAAAGAAACCTTTGACTCTGTAGTATTCTGGTTACAGGTAGAAAGAAAGCGTAACTTACAATTCCACCAACATTTTCGTCAAAGCGAGAAGAATAAGGTTTACGGTATAAAGTTCGCGCGTTTTATCTCGAGGTTTTTCTTCAGCTGAAGACATCGTGAAATAAACATAGCTTCAGTGAAATAAGAAAATACATTTTTCTTCCTACTGAGCAAATACCAACTGTGAAACAAAAAAGAGTGTAGTGAGTTTACATTATTATAATGCACATGAAAAAACTAGTTAGAAGAAGACTGGAGAAAGCTTCTGGTATGCAACTCACAACAAAACGACAATGACGCGACAACATACAGGAAGAACATTACGTTGTTATACAGAAGAAGTGAAACAGGTGAGTTAAAATCATTTGGTCGAGAAACAGAGTAGATATTCGGACTGCCATTACAACTGTCAACTGACGAATAAATCCAGATTTTTCCCTTGCTGCTGAATCACTTGTTATGAAGCAACGTCAACCTAACTCATGTGTGCTGAAGCGAACATCTTGGTTCGCCGAGGTAATGGAAGATTGGACTTATGCTAAGGAGACTGTCAAGTGATATCACAAAACAGGTCCTCGAGGGGAGCAAAAATGCAAAGTGATGGGTTCGGCCTCGGAGTGTGAGATCAAAAAGATGATGTGAAGTAGAAAGGAATGCTAGAGGGCAGTTGTGGAACCAGATTAAATTGATTGCAAGGACCAGAATGCGATATAGATGTGCCCTCAAGTTCGTACATTTTATTAGGAATGAAAACGATGATTAACGATAACAATTCTACATAAATATTTGATTGATTAGGTAATTATGTATTCTGCGTACTTTAGCCATTATTAATGTGTTAACCAACTGATTTTAATTCACTTATTCCATTGGAAATTACTTCCAAATGATTCCTTCTATATTACAACGTAACTTTCTTCCTGTAAGCTGACGAGCCCCATATAGGACGAAATGCACATCCTGGAGCCCACTGCTAGTCACCATCCACCAGTTAAATGTCATTTCAATGTGAACTGCGTATCGGAAACTTTCTCCAATCTTCTAACTGGTTTCTTCTCATATCTACTGTAATAATAATGAAACATCATTATACTTACCCTTCTTTCATACTTGTTTTTTGACCGTGACGTAGAGTCACCTAGCATGGTGACCATATTGCACCAAACCGAGGACTAGAAGTATGACGTTAGTTACTACCTAGTGTCGAAACAAAGCACCTATTATAGTCCAGTAGGAGGTCGATGTCTATGACTTCATAATTGGGTGACGGGAGTTCGAATCTCAGGAGTGGAACGACTTCCTCCAAGATCGCAGATATGCTCTGCTGACTGGTGAATACCAACAAGCAAGAAACCTAAGCCCAACGCTTCCTGTCGATTGCCTCCAACCAACTAACATACTTGGTATTCTGCCCAATAGAAGGAAAAAATATATGTTCTTATTTCATTAAAGCTTTGATTATTTCAAGATTTCTGCAGCTGAAAAGAAGCTTCGAGATAAAATGCAATCGTTTTATACCGCAAACCTTATTCTTCTCACTCTGACAAAAATGATTAAGGAAAGACGTGAGTATTGCGTGATATATTAATGACAGTCAAAATTGACAAATGACAAACAATACAACCGCATTTAATTCACTCACTCTACTCCCTACGTGTACGTGATCTTTGCATAACTGTGATCGATTCAGGTGCACTTTTCAATTAACTGACAACACATAGATAAATAACTTTGGTAATTAGTTTTATTTTGTTATTCAAAGAGAATAAAAGATGTTACGCTTGTCTCCATTCATTAAGGTGAATCTGTCTCTGTGGCCATTTAAATATCATCGCATCATATAGCATCGGAGATGACCAACTTATCTTCTTTAAATAAGAATAGAAATAATTCAATCATTGGAATTCATTCGCTGAAAGTAGCATAGTGGTAAGCAAACTCACTTATTTATTTTGTCAATTTATCCCCTTAGGAAACTATAACAGATTACTTTAAACGAAAGAAGTTTTATACTCAAAATAGGAAATGAACCGCTAGTCTTGCAAAAATTTGACAAGAAGCTGAGCTTATAAGAAATAGAAAAATTGAACGCCATAGTCTATTTTTGTCAATTTACTGATTATATAGAAACAAACATATGCGCGAATAGATGCTATGCTAACATGCGTGGGATAAAACTTAAGATACGATTTTGTTTCCCATCTGCTCTCTAGTGTGTATGATTATGTGTTTTGTTAGACTTTACCATATTTGCACAAGCAAAGAAGCAACTAACATTTTTTTTGCAAATGAAAATAGTGGACGGTTATATGGGCAAGTATAAAAACTGATGGAAATATGCACATTCAAGTAAACACACAAACATGCAACAGAATGTGTTCTAATGTTCTATATTTATCCACATTTGTATATCTACTCATATTCTCTAATGTGATTGGTTGTTTCTAAAGTTAGCTCATTTTATAGCAAAACGTCTACAATGCAAAGCAGTATAATGAGGAACACAAGTTGATAATGATCTACATAACTCAATGCTCCTCATAATGGTTCTTCAGACAGTACCTGCCTTCAGTAGTGACATCTAGTTTGGCATTTGTAAATCTTGACAGAAGTGCATTGAAAGAGGAATTCAGTGGTGTGTGGATTTTTCCTTCAATCTGTATCAATTTGAGACCAAGGTAAGTGATATCAACCAGTTTAGCCTGAGTTTTCACTTATCTTTAGCTATATATTATTTTAAATGTTTATAAGCAGTTACGTAATGAAAGGTTTGGTTATCCAGTTAAATGTATTTAACCAACAGGCTGACCATATCACTCTGAATTACTACTGATGACGGCTTAATGATAAATACTCTGAAAATACATTAAAAAGAAAGTGAGAACAAATGTTATCAGTTTCTAAAAGTGTTAGTCATCTTTTACAGGAACTACCCTTCGCTAGAAAGAAGACAAGCATCCACTTTCTCTAAGTTTCCTTATGTTATTGAGGCTATTGATGTATTTACAGATAGATATTCACGAGGATACAGTCAAACATGGTCAATAAATCTTAAGATTTTAGTTTTTATCTTTTTATTCCTTCACGTTCCCAGTGGAACATAGTGCTTCAAGCTAGTGGCTAGGATGGGGTTGCTAGCCTCATGCCCAACCTTACCTCTTCACCAGCTTTTTTCTGGCTTAGCGAGGTAAAGGAGTGCGCCGACCGGGAATCGAACCCCGGACCAAATGCATGGTCGGCTAGCGTCCTAACCGCTATGCCACCGACTCACAGTTTTAATTTTGAAATAATGAAAAAGATTCTTAGCTGTAGTGGATGTATTTGGCGTTCTTGTGTTGCCTAAGCTGAATGACTTAACTTCTTAGCTTTCATTGTCTAGACAGCTAAAGGCAACGACAGCTTCAAAATTAAGTTGTGTAGCTTACAGAAGACAACACTGCTGAATTTAAATTTTCTGGTCGACTAGTACCGACGATTCGTATTCCACAAGAAAAGTCGACTGATTGAAAGGTAGTAGATTTCAGGCACAAATACAAGTTATTACATTCATTGTTTTATGGTATTCTCTTCAGAAAGTGGTATCCATATTGTTTGAACAACATTTCTGAATTCTTTAGTTAGATGTAAAAAAATGGTTTAGTGTTTGAAACTCCATTATGGATAAGATTTTATTTTGATAAATCACACAGTGTTGTACGGTAATATTAACTGATGACGTTTCGAGCACAAACTATTGCTCATAATCATATCAAGTATCAACTTGGTATCAACTTGATATGATTATGAGCGTTGTTTTGTGCTCGAAACGTCATCAGTTAATATTACCGTACAACACTGTGTGATTTATCAAAATAAAATCTTATCCATAATGGAGTTATACTCTACTACAGTGCCCAAGTTTTATACTTATAGTGTTTGAAACATTTTATCGAAATATGATTGCCTGATCATTTGTAGTCATTAAGCTGAAAGGTAACTAATGGGTCAATTCAAATCAGTCAGTAAACAGCTGACAATCGTGTTATTCTAGTTTGTAGCAATGACTTCCTAAATGATACCTCAGGTTAGCATGGAATTTCTAGTCAAGCAGTTTTGACCCTTATCATCAATGAAGTTCGTTCAATTTTGATTATTAGAAAAGTCTTGTTTAGTCGCAACAAATTCTTACCATATTCCGATTGTATGATTCAGTACTGCAGTGAGATTCAAAGGCTAGAACCACAGATCAGCTGCTTCAGGTCCTGTCTTGATCTGCTGTCTTATTTCGATTTCAACTAACACTTCACTGCACCGAGATCAGTCTGCTCACTCCAAAGTGCTTTGTTAGTGACCAGTGTGAATGCGTTAGTCGTTGGTTCACGATAAATTGAACTAACTCTAAAGATCAGTAATAATGAGTGATTATAGATTTTTAGTATGTTTAGATGACCTTATATAAGTGTGGGTTTTTCATATTTACTCAACTCCTTTCTATATGGCACTGTGTGCAGTGTCGTATACGTAACTACCTACACTTTTCTAGGCAATAGTTACTATTGGTAAATAATTTAATAATTCCCCTTGTAGCATTAAGAACACAATATTCAGCTTAGAGACTCTTTTCAAAGAATTTATTATCAAGCTGTTCAATCGCGTATATATAAATGGCTTTTTAAGAAATTATATTCGTTGAGGGAATTACATCAAAAGTATGAACACATGAAATAATAATAGTAGTATAAAATGCAACTGAAATATTTGTGATTAGAATAATAGTTAAATGTCAAGTAGCAAAACAATTAACGTCACATACAGATTAATAGTTGTTGGAAAGGGGTGCATAATTATAGGATTAGTAGGCGAATATAAAATGTTACATAACATAGTGTGAAATTGTTAAACCCTCAGCTTTCTTTTAAAGTTAACTGAAATTATTTTTATTCATTTCTAAATTCGAAAATCAGTTATGTTATGTCTTGCAATACACACACTGTGTGTGAATTAGATTCAGCTCTGTAAAAAGGCCCTCCATGGGGGATAGATAGGGTGCTAAACTGTTAAAACACATGATTTCCAGTGAACTACAATCTAGACACATTCATTCTAATTTATTAGGATATTTCAGTAAGGTGTCATGATTACTAATCACTCACCCCAGATAAAAGTGAATAGAGTCTTTAAGGTCAACTATACACACATTTAGTTCTTCATCTTCTAACAAACAGATACATGTCAATATGAATTTGAATAAATTACTTCTGTGGTAAAGCACGGAGGCTATGTACCCCTAGAATAATAAATACCAATCAGTTAAATGACTCTGTCATAAATATTTATGATGGATTTGTATTAGCTGAGGAGAACAAGGGGTATCACCTTATATTCAAACCTTTGAATAGTTCTGAAGTAGAATGAAACACTATTGATATAAGTATAAAACTTGGGCACTGTGGTAGATAGAGTACAGCTCCACTATAGATAAAATTTTATTTTGGTAAATCACACAGTGTTATACAGTAATATCAACTGATGACGTTTCGAGCACAAACTTTTATAAGTCTCCCTAGTCTCCATTGTTTTTCTGGCTGATGTCATTTTGTGGCAGAATTTACCTATTCGGGATATATTTTTGAAGCGAATTTTAAGTAACTTCATTTTGTTAATCAGTCTGTAGAAATGACTAATTTTAATATTTGATTAACCTTCGTGCTACCGAATATTGCTGAAGTGTGTGAAATAAAGGATTTGTCTCAAACATACTCTCGCTACACACTTGCTTTATGAATTCGTCGAAATAATTTTTTCTAAATATTTTGATATTCCTGACATTGTGATGAATCCGATTAATTTTAGCACATAACAACGTACTTTGCTTACCGTATTACATGCAAAACATGCGCAAATTTCGTCTATTTATCAGACTACCGTTTACTATTTTTTAGCCTAACCGCACTCTAAAGGATCTGGCTTGTCAGGAAAAACGGTTATGAAACATGAATAACATTCATTTTGAATATTACAAACGATGAAAGTTCGTAGCGTCACTGATGAAGTAAATTTCCAAATTTCACTATCAATATTCCTCACTTGCACGGAGAAATTAACCGTCACTGATTAAACTATTTCTCTTTTTGATGTATGCATTCATTCAATAGCCAAACGTGTTATGATGTACTCTAATGATTAGTGAATGATTCCTTTTTTGTAAAATGAAAGCACTGCTCTAACTTCATAGGTATTTAAAGGAAGAAAGAAGAAAATTTCATGTTGATGGATCTTTCTGAACTACCTAACTAACTGAATGAATGAATGAATACGTTGATGGATGTTTATTTTTGAAAGCGATCACTCTGATTCCTAATTTTTAAAACTATAATTACATGTTTATCTGCTGTAGCAGCGCATAAACAGAAGCGACCTATGTTCTAATAAGCAAATGGATCCACATCAGTTATAAGCTTTTCTTTGCATGAAATCAGGTTTACATAAATATAGTGAATTTCAGTGAGAAAAAATTAAAAACTAAAAGTAATACTTAAAAGCACTTCTAGGTCAGTAGGTATTCCAAATTTCAAATTCTTAAATTAGGTAGAGTGATTTGAAACATGCGCAAAATGTAGAGATACTTGCTTGAATTCGAAAATTCGAAGCAAGTCGACTTATTTGATTTGTGGACTTATAAGTCGAAAATCAATTTGGAATCATACACGAATACTTTTCAGTTCCAGCGTGATCAATACAGACTATAAAATATCTAATGCATCTGTAGAAAGACTGTAAGACTTTGAAGACTGTAAGAACTAGTTGGAAATGATAACAACAATTGGTGTAGTTGTATAGCAGTATGCATGAAAGATTAGCTGCAGTTGGTGTCCTTGAACCACGGATTTCCTTCGTACCATTATGCTGATGGTGTTTCTTTTTGAGAGTTAAGCAATTTATTCTTTCAGTAATGTATGCGTTCACACTCAACTCACAGTTAAGTTCATCGTAAAAAATTAATTCACAAACATCAAAAGAAATAGGTGCTTTTCATATAATTATTCCGGCTATTTTTATTATGTCACGTTAATAGAAAATATATGCAAATTTTGTTTAAGCTTTATAGTCGAACAGGGTAAAGAATTTTCAAATATTCAGATATTGTCTCCAGAACCGAAATGTTACTATAGTAACTGCCCCAATTTCCGTTTAAGCCTATATATATATATATATATATATAGACATATGTGTGTATACATTATATGTAATGAAAAAATGGTACTATATGGGTAATAATATAATATGTATGTGTGTTTATGCATATGAATATATCATTTTTCCCTAAAACGATAGATTTAAAAGAAATTCGTACATCACATTCTGTCAAAGCTTGACCTCAAGATGGAAATTATGCACCGTTGTTAGCAGACTGATTATAACTGAAGCAGTTAAGACCATATACTCCTCTTATCCACCATAACACAAGGATTATGATACGGTATCCTACCGTGTTTATGTTTTTCAGTAGAAATCATTGTGCAATTATCATTTTATATGAATCTGCTTGTTACAGATTTTTTTACGGGTTGATCACGGATTCATATCAGTTAGAGAACCACTGGAAAAGCTGGGAGTACTGGACAGCCGTTTCATCCTAGTTTGGGAATCATCGGCAGTACGCACCCACTGCCAGGGTTCGAACCCAGGACCTTCCGGTTACAAAGCAAGCTCGTATACCATTCAGCCACTGGGACCCGATTCCTCAATGGCCAGTGCATGAATTCCAACTTCTACCAATTCGTGATTTAGCGCGACCCCAACCATTGTCGTTGGTGGGACATCCATCCTCACACGTGACATCTGGTTGAACCTCACTGGCCACGACTTCTCACTAGAATTCCAGGAAACTCCATCCTGTAGCAAGTCACTAGCGAGCATCAGATTAATTTTCTATAGTTTGGTTTCTAAGGGTTACAGATATCACAATTATTAGCACACTAATAGTTTGAAATCCAGCTGTATTTTGTATACCAGTCCGATTCTTTAGTATATCCTGGTTAATATGCTTTATACATGTCTTTAATAAGTGCCTTTATAGTTTATTATTTGATCACTTTCACCAATACTTTGATTGGTTGTAACAAATGAAGTGCCTGCTTCATAAGACAAATTAAGTAGGTGTCTGATTACCACTTGTTAGTTTCTGTAATAACTTATACTACAATAAACGTAAGTCGTATATTCTGAAAGTGATGAATCATATCCAGTAATGGACTAAGAGATAAACAGCAGAACTTTTTTCAGTACAACGTACTTTATACGACGGAAAAAAGTTGTTTTTTCAGCTAATTTAAAGATGGAGTAAGAAACGAGTTTTGATTCTCCCTGTAAATTGTAGTCCTAACCAATAATATGAAAAATATGTTTAAAATGTTATTATTTTACACATATTTAACCGTACTTTTTGTAAATACACTGTAGACCATGCCACCAGCACAAAAATCTTTAAATGTTCACATCACTACAATGGAAACTATCACAGGGGACGGACAAGAAAAAACGGTGGTCACAAGTTCAGTGATTAAAATTCTACTCTTTGTATTGGGAGCTATTCTACTATGCTCAGTAGTTTTGATTCTACTAGCCACTGCTCTAACACACACAACCTGGTTCCTACGACGAAGGCGTTCTTTCCACAGACGTTTAGACTCATCATCTTCTAGACCAAAGTTTGGAGTAAAGGATCATATACTCAACTATATGTATGTTGTTGTTGAAGCACTTGCAATAAACTTTGGAAATGATGACGAAACTTCTTCAAAGACAACGAAAACATCAATCCAAAAGTCATTTGAAAAGACCTGTGAACCACCATCACTACCATTACGCTTTCAACCAGAAAAACTCTACGGAACCACAACGTCTTTGCATAGAGACAAATACAGGAAAGCGAGTTGCATAAATCTACCCCTACATTCTCACCAAAACCAATACCGAAAAAAATCAATGCTTGATGGATTTATATTTTCTGAGCAGCGGAGAGGTTCTAGGTTGTCTGATACAAATACTTTGTCAAGAAGCAACCTCTCAATTCAACATTCACATTTAGCAGGCAGTGATAAAAGCCACTATGAAACGATGAAATTCCCATCAATAGAGAAGGTAGAACAACAGGATATTCCTGTCATTCTTTCAGACCTCCCACGTCCATCAAATTATGACCATATCTGTAGCCGTCAGACATCTGTATCAACGGAGGATTCAAAATACTTTTGTCCGCCATCGGATGAAAACTGTTTATCCGTTCCTCTTATGGCACGAAGAGCTTCAGCAACAGACTATGAACTACTCGACAGTCGTTCAGCGAAAACTAGAAAGGTGTCTTATGCACCGATTTCTATAACTATAACTGATACTCAGTCTGATACTGATGACACTGTAAATGTGAAAACAGATGAAACAGGCTTCCTGAGTACTTCGGTAATGGCATTAGATGACCCCAGAGTTATTCGACGAAATAGTTTCTTGTCTTATGCTACAGTCTTGGGAAAAACAGGTACCGAAGATCTAGTGACTGGAGAAGATTACAAGAGTATTTATTATACTGCTCGACAAACACCTCCAATGGGGAGCTCTGCATCACTTTCAAATGTTGTACACGCAGATGAGTCTTTATTGCAAAACACAAATATTGATCAAATCAACAGCTTAGCTAAACGACTTCCACCAGTTATAACTTACGACTGGATGCAATATCCCGCTGGAATTATGGCTGTTGGTGTTAAGTATTTATCGGAAATAAGTAAAAATGAAAGTCGAGTGTTTGTCACATTGCATACAGCAAAAAATCTATTATCACCTCGATTATGGCATAAAACAACATTTAGTGTTCAGTGTATCATTTCAACTAAAGATCATTCTCAGATGTTTACCATTCACAGTAAAGAAACAGAATTTGGTTGTCCACAGTTTTTAAACAACAATGAAGTTTCAATGAATATACCTGTTCGAAAGAGTTCAATGGCGCCTGCAGTGAATGACACAGAAATACCAAAGATACACATTCAAATGAAAATTTTCGAATCGATTCCGAAGTGGTCAGGTGATAAGGAATATTATCATGGCTCTTGTAGTATGTCAACTCAAGAACTTCCTGTTAGTCAGGGAGATTTCGAACATGTTGGCTGGTGTCTAGTTGAAGAAGCCTATCCAGTAAGTTAGATATTAATATTTTCCGATATTATTTGCTTATTATTATTATCGAGAAAATACCAAATTTCGTCATCTTAAGAACTTTAAATTTCTCACTGTTTACTGTCAAACATTAGTGATTAACTAGCTTTCTATTTCATCAAAGTATTGCTCAGATATAACATAATTTAAATCAAAATTATGGAAGAACATCGTTCCTCGTTATTTCAATGAAAACAATTTAAAATACCATCTTCGATAAAAGTAGTATCTCATAGTCTAAAATATCACACTAAACTCTTAATTAGGTGGCGGTAGAACACGAAGAAATACCCAACTGACTGAAAGGCTATTATAGCTTATAACTGGTTACTTGTATTAGTTCGAATAAAGCAAGAACGAACGTATTCACTCGATTATAAGAACTCGCTTTATTTCGTGGATTCTTTTCAGTTGCATTCATCCCAAACAATATAAAAATATAAGTTACAACGTCAATAAAATTCCTGTAAATAAGATTGTTCTTGCTTCGTTCAATTTATAGCTTATATTGATTACAATTCTAAATAAAATGACAGACCCTAATGATCACAGTAATTGTATTCAACACACCATGAGTTTTATTAGAATCAGGCCGCATAGATCAAAGACATTATAACGCCTGAACTTGCTGAACATATAAAATGTGAGCAAAATGAAGGCGAACCCAGACAACAATCGCCTATCCCAACAAATTTAGTAGTCTAACAGTCCGGTCAGCAATCCCACTTCAAAGTCAATTTCCTCTTTTTGTCGCCATTCATCTCCCACTAACTTAATGCTATTTAAAGTAGTCTTATCCATAAATTTAGTAAGTAAATAAAAATTGATCGCATGGAGGATTTCATCATGAGCTGACTTCAGTTAGAGAACCACTGGAAAACCTGGGAGTACTGGACAGCTGTTTCGTCTTAATTTGGGACTCTTCACAGTACGCACCCACCGGAGTTCGAACTCAGGACCTTCTGGTTACAAGGCGAGCTGGTAGACCATTGAGCCACTGGGACCCGATCCAATGGCCAGTCCCTGAATTCTAACTTCTGCCAATTCACACTGCTGAAGAGTCCCAAACTAGGACAAAACGGCTGTCCAGTATTCCCAGCTGGTTTTCCAGTGGTTTTCTAACTGATGTCAGCTCATGATGAAATCCTCCAACCAATCAAACAAAAATCCTTACGAAACCAATACTTGAAAATAAAAATTGATCTCAGAGGGAACTAAACACACAGTATAGCTAACACGTAAAAATAATTGTAAAATTCAAAATGGAATGTTAGAGATTCTTAAAAACAAAATAATAGTTTAAATATATATATTGCTTTTGGTCTGCATCGACTTATTAACATTTCACACATATAAGCATCACGTGCTTTAACGCTGCTGAGGGGCAGTTGTTAACTACCATTTTTTGTTTTTGCTTGACTGAAACAATCCTCTAAGCAAGTTACTCATTTGTGAATGATTATTAATAGTACATAACAGAAAATCTCCTTTCCAGTTGACAAAGTTATATATATATACCCTATGAAGCTGTCAATAATTACATTTGGAACGGATTATGTACAAACAAAACACTTAATATTCCATCCATACTATATACACGGACTTCTAAAAGGTGAATATTTCAGCTTACTATATACTTTACTGGTTTAAATACTCATATATTTGTGCATGTTTCCATATCAGTTATGCTGTTCCTCTAGTATTTTGGATGAATAATATCCTGAAAAATATCCAAATGAACAAAACAAAAGATAATATATTTGTATTTTATGATCATGATATCAGTAAAGATAAAAGGTTTTCATCTATATATTATTAGGCATATATTACATTTCTAACTGGTAAAACCTATTGTAAACAAAACAGAACGACTAGATAATCTTTCTATTTTCCCATTGTCAATAAACTTTTCATACTTATCAAAAACAACAATAATATCTCGAAACGATCACAACACACACACTTGCATACGAACGATAATAATAATTTAATCATCAAGTGAATCACTTCATGCATTGCTTCAGTCTAATGAAATGATTTGTGAATAAGTTGATGAAGCGAAGCTGTTTACCTACAGTTATCTGTATATATAGTCAAAGTCATGAAAAGCACATGAAAAGTTGGTAAATAGAATTTTTAAAAGTATTAATCCATTCATTATTTCAGTTATACGATATTCTGTGAAGAAGGTTTGAAAATGTATGAGCAATAAAAATTAATCGATATTCTTATTATGTCGAGTCAGTTTCTCGATACTTCCGCTACAAGAAGACAAGTGTTATGCATAGAGCTCTAACGCTAACCGCGTTAGCAACATTTTCATTAAGACATCTTGATGTATATGTAGAGAGATAGTGTAAAATTCTGGTTACTGACCATAGGTTTGGAGTATGTTTGACTTTAGGATTTCATAAGTAAGATGAATATAACCAACTGGAAGAAATCAACTTTAGTATTTACTATATATGCCTACAAAGAATTACACGCCAAAAAATCTAAATGAAACTTCATAGCAATTGAAACAAAGCTGCCCATAGCGCACTTGTTGTTTCTTCCATTTCACAGGCCATTACTAAAATCTATTAGGTTTCATCAAGTACCCATCTTTTATCGTAGTATTTAAATCGAGCGGTCGATAAACAGCGTAAATTAAAATTTACACCTGAGATGTAAAAATACTTCTATATCAGTTGGTGCAATGACATATTAGTTGATGTAACCTAATCTTTATAATAAAAGTGTGATTAAGAAATCATTTTTTCATTATGTGATAATGCTGTAGTAATAGATGTTAATTGTAATTTTTAATGAAAATAAACTATCATGAAATAATTTACAGTTGAATGAAAGAAACCAATTTTCACTCAGTAAAAGATTTCATATACTTATTCTTGTAATATTTAAGGCAGTGAGTGAACTAGGGTATTTGCTGTGACTTCTGTAATAAAACATTATGTGGAGTAGCATTAGTATTTCAGCTAAATGAAATAGAATGTGAAAGTTGTGTATAGACTTGACACTAACTAGCATTTTATTTACCCGTTATCAAGGAGAAAATTATTCACTCACCCTTTTCGGTGTATTGCAGTCTTCAGGCCTTTTTTCATTTACGTTTTAGTGAACTCAGCTTAAGGTGTTTACAAGTCTTTTAACAAAGGTTGTAAAATCTAACTATTTTTTGCCACAGTAACGATTGTTAATCAGCTAAATGTTTTTATTTATAAAACACCTAAACGAAATAATTTATTCTATGTTCATAGGTGATCCGCTTGTCAGGAGATATGCTGATTTCATTATGTCGTAATCAAAACAAAGGCTTCGTCAACATCAGAATACACGAGATGAGGAACTTGAAGTTCACATCTTATGGAAGGTGGAGAATTGAAAATTTGAATGCATTATTAAATAATCGATCTTGTAAGTAGCTTATTTAGAATGTATTCTGCTCACTATTTATGCGATTAATGCTTTGGTTATTTCAACCTGTAAGTTGAAACCTTTAACTGCTTACTATTAAAGCGTAACAATTTCACGAAACTGCTTTCATAGCGTTGTAACTACTGAGCAACAGAAAATATTCGATAACGTGCAGTATTGTATAAGCGACAAAGGTGCTCTGTTGAGAAAACTGATGTCAGATCATGATGAAATCCTCCATGCAATCAAAAAAATCCCCTTCAAAACCAATATTTGAAAATTAATCTGATGCTCACTAGCGACTGGCCCTATTCAAGCAATTAACCTGGGGTTCTGGTGGGAAGCCGTGACCAGTAGGGTACAGCAGGTTGAAGATGAGGCAGTAACTCATTGAAGAAGACATTGCGAAATGGTCGCGCTACGGCGTGAATTGACAGGAGTTAGAATTCATGGACTGGCCATTGGATCGGGTCCCAGTGGCTCAATGGTCTACGAGCTTGCCTTGTAACCAGAAGGTCCTGGGTTCGAACTCCGGTGGATGCGTACTGTGGAAGAGTCCCAAACTAGGATGGAAGAGCTGTCCAGTACTCCCAGGTGTTTTTCCAGTGGTTCTCTAACTGAAGTCAGCTCATGATGAAATCCTCCATGCAATCAAACAAAATTCCCTACAAAACCAATACTTGAAAACGTGTTGTCCCCATTCTTTACAATTATATATGTTTATAAGGAATGGAAAAGGTTTTTCTATTGAAGTTACCAAGAAAGCCCTAAGAAACAAATCAATCACTTTTGCGTAGTTAATACAAAGAGTAATAAAGAAGTCAATAACTTCAAAACTCGTCTCCAACGTAAATTTATGTCAGCTCGTGACCAAACCATTAACCAATCAGATTCCCCCAGATCACCATCTGAAAATTATTCTGATGCTCACTAGCGACAGGCTGTACACAGGAAATACCTGTAGTCACTACCAATAGGGTCCACCAAGTCAGGTCAGACAACAGTTGCTGGCCTGTGCAACTGGATTTTGGTAGCGCTATATATCGCAAATTGATATAAGTTGGAATTTATGGGCCGTTGGTTCAGGTAGCAGTGACCAAATGGTCTACAAGTTCGCCTTGTAATCGGAAGGTCCTGAGTTTGAGCCCCAACGAAAGGGTGCTGCCGAAGAGTTCCAGGCTGAAGCTGTTGGTTCAGTATCCCCTGGTTTTCCAATAGTTTGATGTGATGAAATCTATAAACAGAAAAACAGTCATACGTCTAAACCGCTGAGCAACAGCCTTATTCGCACTGCAAACACTTGGCTTGTAAGCTCATGATTTTATACAGAATAGAATTCCAAACTGTTTGGGAACCGGTCTGATACACTGTTATTCAACAGCCTAGGAAGAACTACTATGTAATGCTCCTCAGCGGTCCATTCTGACTTAATATTAAATGTAATTTGAAAGAGTTGTGTAAACCAGAGCGCCAGTGGAAAGTTTCAACAAGATCTTATTAAGAAAAAAATCATTCCTTAAATGTGGAAATTACTATCTGATTCGAGGAGACATGCACAATGGTCGTCTCAAAGATTGTTGCTGAAAATTCCAAAAAAATCTGCTATTAACCAAAAAGCAATAGAAATTTAGCTTAAGCGTTCAAAATATTTTCCGGCTCCAAATATACTAAAACTGAATATTCGTCCTGAATAGATGTATCCTATTTAGTCAAAAACTACTGTCTATTAAACCTAAAGTTTCACTTCTACACATTATCCATCATGAATATTTTTAACATACTGAGTATCTTAGCTTATTGATCCTTTTGAAGATTCTTGCTACAAGCTATTTAGTTATTACAATGTCTACTTTTTTCTGATTTGTTGTTTACGCATATCCTTTTGTAGTTTAAAATAATGTCCAATTGGCATCAGGAGAAATGTCTGATGCGTAGGCTGGTTGGAGAAAACAAACAATGTACAAAACATTGAAAAAACAAATGACTGAAATGAAATGTGTAATATTTAAACAGTTGAAATGACTCATTTAGGTGTCAGGAGTTTGTATTAGTCGCTATTCCAAGCAGGAGGTAGAAATCTCTTTGTTGTCTAGATATAGTTGTTCACGAAACATTTTCAAAACACAGTGTGCTAACAGTATGTGGTGGACTGTCTGTCAACACGCGCCTATGCATTCGTTAATCCGAGTTAAGGAATCTTTTAAATCAGAAAGTGATATTTATGACGGTAGTAAAGACTAGGAAATAAATAAGCTTTGACTACATTTAGAAAGGGTGGATTCTTTACTGCTAGTGCCTACCAGTTTATTTCTACAAAGAACAAACAATTCTTTAATACATCATCATTTAATTATTACTCGGGTTGTAAAAACCAGCTATGTGTAAATAAATGAAACAGCTGGTTTAATACTTTGCCATATGGAGCAGTCTAATCAACTCTCATATGTTTAACTTTATATAATTATAAATTACATTCGTCTTAATCATACGTTTAAAAAAAATACAAGTACTCATTTAGACTAACTGAATTATCATTCAGCATAGGAAGGTGATAAAGCGGTTTCCAGCGTGTTACGGAAAGTAATGTTATACCGTTCAACAAAGTATACCTAAATTTTAGTCATTTTCTTTCGGCTCATTATTAAATCCTGAAAACAATCAAATCCTCACAAGCCAACAGTTGAACAACAATCTGATGCTCACTAGTGACTGGCACTATTCAGGTAGGTAGCTACCTGGGTTCTAGTGGGAAGTCATGACCAGTGGGGTACAATAGGTCAGGTGGGAGGACAAATACTCGTCACGAGTGACACTGGCTAGTGCCAGTTTGGATATATCGTGTATTGACAGCAATTTGAATTCATGGACCATGACATCGGGTTCCAGTGGCTTAATGGTCTACGAGCTCGCCTTGTAACCAGGAGGTCTTGGTTTCGAAGCCTAGTGGTGAGTGTGTACTGATGAAGAGTCCTGAACTAAGACGAGACAGCTGGTTGTCCAGTGCTCGCAGATTTTCCAGTGGTCCTCTAACCTACGTCATTTAATAATGGAATACTGTAACTAATCAAATTCTTGCAAACGAACACCTGAATATGAAACACTCTTCAATAACTTGCACTGAACAAGGTTTACACGATTGAATACACATACAATATAAAATAAAAATGTTTTTCATGAATCTGTCACTTAATCAGTGTCTTCATGGACGCTACTGACTCAAACTGTCCCTGAGTTGATACACTAATGACTTAAAAAGTTCTCAGATCCCATTGGAGATTAGAATGCTGGGATGAAATACACATCAATGAAGACCCGGTAATATCCCACAGAATGCCGTGACTGAAGAGAGTGAAAGATGTGGAGTGTAGAAGTGGCAGGTGTAAATTATGATTTAGTAGCAGGCATGAAACCAACTACCTAGTTAATCGAAGACCATTTGGTTTTCAGTAAATTATTTAAAATCTCTATACCTATCTGTGTTTTTAGTGTACTTTCTTGGTGTTGTTGGCCTGAAGGGATAATTAGCCCCCTGGGAGTATTCAGCTATATTTTAATTAGGCTATTAAAATTCTTATTTTCCGAAAATAAACTAAAACTGAATATAATGACATTTTGGTAAATATTTTTCTTGTCACAGATGAAATAACACTGCATGCTTGTCTAGTTCATGCTGGTCGTATAATGAAAGCAGTCAAAGCAACAACAGTTCATTATCCTGTGCATCGATCTTCAAAAACGTATCAAACAGATGGTCACAGTTTGCTAGAGAGTAAAATCATTGAACAAAAGACTGGAGAGAAAAAGAATTCTAACTGTTTCACATTGAGCGATTGCTCTGTTCAATTTAATTTACCATTCGTGAAAAAGTCATTTGCCAAACATTTAACAGTGAAACACGGTATTATAATTTATGTTACAAGTAAACTGCCGATTTCCGATTTAATACCTTATGAATGTGCAAATCAACTTAAACAAATGGGTATTACGAATATGCGCGCCTTGAATGCCATTGGTGAGTGTCATTTCGGTGATTATGGTTTTCAGAGTGATTCTGTAAAAGATTTTAATAGACCAGCATCATGTCATTCTAGTCAAGGTTATGCATTTTGGAGTGACGCTGGATCACGTAACGGAACTCGTATTTATCAGTGGTTAGGTGTGGAATGATACAAATGAATACAACTCATTTATTTCAACCTGTTAAACTCATCAATTTATGGATTGTTTATTGTTCAACGTCGTTTGTGTTCAGTCAACTTATTTATGAATCATTTTTGATGGCATCTACGCTTTCGTATCGAGTTTTTCGTCTAATCTAATGAATACTATTCATATGTAATCTGCATAGAAAAAATCACACACACACTTCAATTTATTTTTTCCTGTCTTGTGAGAATAAACTCATTGACGCGGAAAAACTATGACAGACATACAGAACTGATTACATTTCCATTGAACATCAAAGATATTTGATTCTTTCACTATTTCACTCAATCATTTACAGTTTTTTTCCAGTAGTGTCATTGTGACGATTTATCTGTAAAAAAAAATTGTCGCCGTCATGTTGTTTGTCAGCTGCACGCACAAGATCACAAGAGCACATCTATATAAACTTTTTTCTCTTGACAGTATTTTTCATTACATGTGGTTTTGTTCTACGCTATTTGACTACAAAAAGTAATTAACATATGCAAAACATTATACTTTTGTTTTGATATGTTCAAACCACTTTTTTATAAATCGCATTACCAATAATGATAGGAGAGCTCAACATATATGCGTATGTGGCTTGCAAACACACCTGATATTACTGTGCTAATAAACACAAGAGGATCTCAGGGGTTTAGTTGACAGACTTACTAAGTTTCTTAGAATATGGGAATATATTTTGTCTAATTGCTGCTTTAATTCAGATGTCTTGATTGACAGTAGCGTAAACTTTAATTTTCATACTGTCATTTAACAGATGCTGGAACACTTAGGAGGAAGAAAAGAAAATTTATTTTGGAACTCTGAAACATCAATTAAAGCGTAATGTATAAAAAGATATCGTTAATTTATTAAAGGAAAAACTAATGTCTCCGAGGTGTTAATTGCACTCGGTACAATTTCGACGCTTCTCTGATCATTATTTAAACCACTTCTAAAGCAATTAAGTTAATACATCAAGCAGTAGCTTATGTGCACCTATGTCAATTTTAGGACTTCAAGCTAAAACAACTAGCAAATTTTCTGTCTACAATGGATCAAGGGTTTTTATCAAAAATACGAAATTTAGCTTCAAAGGAAGTTTGTTAATTCTCGGGAATAATTAGACTGCGAATCGGTAGCGATATTATTTAGTAATAATTCTCGACACACTCAAATATTCTAATCTACTAAATTATGCGGTATAAAACAAACTGTGATCACAAATGCTAGGATGAAACTACAGTTTCAAAATAATTTCAGAAAAGAAATGAAACTGAAATGTTTTTACGAGTTGATCACGGATCGATATCAGTTGGAGAACCAGTGAAAATCAGAGAGTACTGGGCAGCTGTTTCATCCTGTTTTGGGAATCATCGGCAGTACGCACCCATTAAGATTCGAACTCAGGACCTTCCGGTTACAAGGTAAGCTCATATACCATTCAGCCACCGGGACGCGAACCCTGGCAGTGGGTGCGTACTGCCAATGATTCCCAAACTAGGATAAAACAGCTGTCCAGTACTCTCTGGTTTTCAATGGTTCTCTAACTGATATCATTCCGGGATCAACTCGTAAAAACAAAACTAATCCTTATAAATCGATTGTAGAAAACTGAAATGTTTGTTCACCGCAAAACACTTGATGGAAATGACACTTGTTTTTATAAGTTTCTACCTTCTAAATAGTATTTACTTTGGATAACTGTAGAAATACACAGGTAATTATTTTGATTGTTACATAATGGACAAGCCCAAATTGACTGTCTTCCTTTTAAACGTTCCCATCTACTCTAGTCACTATCTCCACGTTACATCACATGGGTGTATGTCTGCTGTAATGATGTAAACTTGTAGATATAATCAGTCTTTAAAGCAACTTTCCACTATTGTTATACTCAATTCTCGCTTTGAGGAAAACATAAAATCAGAAAACACACATTTACTAGGATGAATTTAGTATCGTTTAAGGCGACATAACTTCATTGTTTTCATTAAACTGGCTTCATAATTTTTTTTTCTGTTTTTCCACCATGCAAAGTGATATGGGAAAAGATTTAACCCCATTAACGATATGGATTTGACTTATAAACGATTGTCTGTTTAACTTGCTGTTTAACTTTTCTAAACATTCTATTGTGAATAAATCTAAACTGGAAAAATATTATTTCTCTTACTTATTTCTGTTGGCTATCTGTTACACTATGCTGCAACTTACGAAGGTTAGAGAAACTAAAAAGCAAAACAAAACAGACTCGAATAGAATCAATGATAGGTAGCTATTTGTTCTCCAAATGTTAATAGTATGTAAAAATCGACCTGGCTTTTAATAACGACATAAATTATATGGAATAATAAACAATAAATATCATAATAAAAAGTGAACTAATTCATTCTTAATACAGCGGAACACAGATTTGTTTAAAATCATAGCATACAGATAAACTGAGGTCATTTAAAGTTACAAACAACAAAACTTGTTTGTTGAGATAATATATAAACTGAACTGCGAATCTCAGTTTACTTTCAATGCGTAACGACTAATTTCATCTTGTTTGTATTTTATTATTTTCTTCTCAGAAAATACATGCAGGGGATCGAACCCCGGACCATTTGCATGGTCCGGGGTTCGATCCCCTGCCGGCGCACACCCGATATCTATGGTCAGCCTGAATTCGGGCTACCGATATCCATGCTGAAAATTCCACACTTGTACTGAAAATACGGTGTGGAATGAAGCTGTAAATCAAAATTAAAAAAAATAAAAAAAAATAAAAATATTATTATTCCTTCAAAATTAATGCCTTCATGCAAGAGCTACTACAGATACCATTTGTTTAACTCTTAAATGATATGTGTATATATGGAGTGGCAGCTCAAGTGAGCAGTTGTATCTTTATAATTGCGAGCCTTGATCTTATGTAAAACAGTCATCATTAAATATGACTTCCTAATTTGTAAACGTAAACATTGATGAACAAATTCGTCAAAAACTTAATCGTGAGAAAACCATCTATGAAGTGGCTTTTCTTGGGCCCAAATTGTTGTATTCGAAACGGTCGCGACGATTTGTGTTCACTTGAAAAGAACTCAGATGAAACGTGGCTCGGTGGCACAGCGGCTAGGATTCTCACCGACCATGTTACTGCTCCGGATTTCGATCCACTGCCGACGCACACCTGATATCAATTGGTCGACCTGCAAAATTTAGGCTATCCATATTACATGGAGAAAGTTTCATACCTGTACCAAAAATACGGTGTGGAATCAAGCTATAGTTGATAAAAACAAGCAATGAGTTAAATGTACCAAGTGAAATTCGTAATGAGAATCACGGCATACAGTCAATTCCAAAAAAACCCTCTTCGGTACAACGGAAAGCGTATCATTTAAATTAGTATAAAATGTCACGCATCTGCTTATTTTTTTTTTCAAATCTTATTTGTTCTATCTTTTTTCTCAAAGTCGTAAAAATAAGCTTTCAGAAGTAAATGAAGTAAACAAAAACGTTTCTGGCCAAAACAGTAGAGAAAATTAATTACACTTCCTTATGCAAATGTGAGTGAATTCGCTTCACTTTAAAGCGAAACCAAGTGAAACAACCTAAAGAAAAAAAATAATATACCTCTGCAAATTTCCTCTTAGGGTTTATTAGCCTTTTATTATCCAAATTGCATTCAGTTATAAGCACTCTTATTTAATTCAAAGAAAATTATCACAACAATTTAGCGTAAATAAATCGCAGGATTGTTCCTTATTCTACAGTCAGTAGGATACAAAATTTCGTAGTAAACTAATATTAATTGTATTTATATGTGACGACCAAAACGGACACATTGTGCTTTCACTGCAAGAAAATCATTTCTGCGTCACACAGTACAGCTGACGAAACATCCTTCAAAGAGTAAACTTTGATACAAATATGTTTATATATCTCTATATGCAGTTAAATGCAATGAGACCAGTTATTCATGGCATCTGAGTGATATCCAATTTAAGAACAAAAATGGGTCTTTTCCTAAACCAAAAGTCACAAGTGAGCACTGTGAAGAGTCAAAAGATAGGACGAAACAGGTGTCCAATACTTCCTCGTTCAACGTTGTTCTCCAACATACATGACTTCATGATCTTACTTGAAATCAATCAGATACCTGCAAACCAACACTTGAAAATCAATACATTTTCCTTGCAAGGGACAATCTCGCATCTCTCTGCAGAGTAATGCTAGCTAAATTCTTCTAAATACTTCCCAGAATATTTGTGATATTTCTGCAGCAGAAAAACAGTATTTCCCCCTGAGTTATGTCTTGCAAAACATTGCCCCATTAATTATGAATAATTTTCATCCACACAATAATGAGAAGAACAAAACAAGCAGGTCAGTGAACAGGCTATTCTCAGAGCATTCACTCAATTCTTCGCTGAACTACTTGTCATATTCTTCTCATTATTTATGAAGTACTCTTTCAGTATACGTTCAGGCGAAAAGTCTTCACAATCGCAAATGTCTGTCAATATGTCTAAGGCACATGAGAGGAGTTGACTTCCACATAATTGGTTAATATGCATGTACGACAGCGTTCTACACACAAATTTAATGCAATTAGAGGTTAATTCAACTACAAATGTGTTAATTGGAAAGAAAAGTGGTTAGAAAGATATTAAGTGGAGTAGGGATTTTGTGACGATGAATTTCCTTAGCCTAGAGAGTTGAATAACCCAGAATCATTCATCACTGACAAATCTGTTTGATGTAAAATAAAACAACATTATGATTAAAATTTAGTTCCGCTCTTTACTAAATGAGTCGAATTATTGAATTAGTTTGTTCTTCTAGAAAAAGAAAATGCGTTACCACTCCAGATGAATAGAAGGGTAAATGAATCTCTAGAATAATGAACTCAATGTGTATAAGGGAGGTGATGAATAGTGTAAGATTTCAGGATCACTGGTGTCAACAGTATTTCACATGCGAAAATTGCGCTAAGACGTGCAGAAATCTTGGAATTCGCGATTCGTAAAAGACAAGCCTAGTTATTCAGCCATTGTTGAACAGGTTATCAGATTATCTTAGAATACTTGTCGTGGTGTATAGCTTGAGGAAATTTATCTATCTGTGAAAAGGTGGAAGAAAGCTTCGTTGGTGACGGTGTTTCAACCAGTAGGGGAATGAATTCAATAATAACAATAATAATGATAATGACTGCTTGATTCCAAACAGTATTTTGGTACAAATATGAAATTTTCAGCATGTAGTGCAGTAATGCATCTGAAATTCTCATCACAGGGACGATGATTTAAACTCGGCATTCACACTGATAATACTGTTCAATATGAATATGAATATACAAATAAATTGAGTGAAAATATTCGCATTAAGAATGATAATTATAATAATAATAATGACGAAAAAGGAAAACGAATAGTGCCGTTTACTTAGTGCTTCTCAGTAGGTTGGCAGTCTCCTGCCTTACACTTTTCTCATCACATAAAGTCTGCGCCAGATGAAGAAAATTGCATTGAATACAACGAGGAAGGTGAACTTTACGTGTGATTTCAGAAAATCTCAATTAAATTACGTTGTTCAGGCTGATTTCAAACTGCTTTCATGACATTCGATCAGTGTTTAAAGTGCTATGCATAATATAAGACCACCAAGCATTTGCCTCTCTGTATAAACATATTCGTCCCAGTTGGTTGACAAGCTCACTAGTATTGTCAGGTAAAATGAATCAGCCCCAGTGATGGAAAGTTGTAATAGACACTATTTTCTAATGAATGTCATCTGTGTAACGTTCATATACAAATAACTTTTAACACATGATGACTGTGACTAACAACTAGCTGGTTGTTAATTCTACACTTATCCCATCTTGAAACTAAACTGAAATCATTTCCCAGGTAATAGAGTCAAACGGAATCAATTCACTTAAAGGCTGTTTCATGCCATCACTTTTCCAAGTTGAATTATCTCTGCCTGAAATCATGAATAAGTGATCACTGAGATGTGAAAACATTTGATTGCTTTTTTCATGTCAGAGATGCTGATAAAAGATAAGAACAACTACGCAGAGCATTATTGTTACATGATGATAGAGATGACAGGAAAGTAGTTGGGAGAAGAGAAGGATAAAGCAATAGAGAGAGAATATTATTTGGAACTAGGATCAATAATCTGTTCAGTATTTAGCTGTCTGTTGCCTACACCGATAATAATGTAACACAAGTTTGCACCTTTTAAGCTTTGCCTTTTGGTACTGATAACTTCATGTACCAAGATTTAACGTTAAATCTTGTAGTCACGTTGTAATTTTTCTCCTTTTATTCTTGTAACGACCAAATTCGACTCGTTGTGTTCTCATCACAGGAAACCTATCTCTGTTTCTTACTGAATAGCTGACAAAACTCCTTTCAGAGATGCACAGTCACACAACTCTCCAAAGACATCAAAAATGCAATCGTTTTTCATTACACATGGGTACGGAAAGCCATGATGCAATGTCAAAGTTTTTTATTATTATTATTCCCTAGCGTTCCGAGTGGAACACAGGTCTTCAACAACACATCTCCACTTTGTTCTTTTATGCCGTCCTCTTTAGCTTGGACCAGGGTTGCCCACAATCTCTCATCTCCTCCAACTCACACGTTCTCCACTGTGTCGCCCTCGTACCGACGACCCACTCGTCGCTTCCCATTGCGATTTCCCTCGACGGCCTGGCAAAAGTTAGAATTCATGGACTGGCCATTGGATCGGTCCCAGTGGCTCAATGGTCTACGAGCTCGCCTTGTAACCAGAAGGTCCTGGGTTCGAACCCTGGTGGGTGCGTACTGATGAAGAGTCCCAAACTAGGACGAAACAGATGTTCAGTACTCCCAGGTTTTCCAGTGGTTCTCTAACTGATGTCAGCTCATGATGAAATCCTGTAACCAATCAAATCCTTACAAACCAATACTTGAATTTCACTTTATTGTTAACCAATATATGGCGAGTTAACGTTTCACCTCTATTCATGATTTGAATCAATTATGGCTTATTGTTTCTTCTTTTCTTTAGTTATTAACTTCGTAAGTAAACTGGGATTTGCAACGAATTCTAAGTTATTGTTGTGTACCGGAGAGTTGAATTGATGTTACTTGTGAAACTTATTAGTAGTTATTTATTTCATATATTAGCCGTCAGTGAGACATTAACTGAAAAAAGCAATGTCTTAATTCAGATTCACTACTGTGTCTGTTTTAGCAATACTGATGAATGATAATGAAAAGGTGCCATCTGAATAGATTTAAGATGGATCGATGTTGACTATAAATAATTAATGGAATAATTAACTTGACACAACCTCCTAGGAATTCATTCACGCCAATATTCGGATATGAATAAATATGTATTTGAACCATCAGTAATAATAATAACAGGTTTATTGAGAACAAAATGTCTGTACAGCGTATCAAATTCTCAACACACTTTTCCTTAATCCAAGATCTTCAAATTACATAGCAATCTATAGTGTATCCTGCGATACAGTGGTATTCAATTCGAAACATAGACTAATCCCTCATGAGGTATTTGCTTCATCTCCCAGAAATGCACACCACTAGTTTGGAAGCCAAAGATAGGACTAGACACACACACATTACACTAGGTGCTGACTAGTGCCCAATGAAAATTATCCAATACAGTGCTAAAGAGGTCAATCACGAGCCCGGATAGCTCAGTGGTAACGTCTCTGACTGCAGCACTGGGTGACGCGGGTTCGAATCTCAGAAGGGATACGAGTTCCTTCATAGTCGCAGATACATCTTGCTGACGAGTGTCAACCAGCATGAAACCTATTTTCAAGACTTCCTGCCGATTGCCTTCATTCATCTAATACCAACAGTTTTACAGTTCACCGTGATGGCGAGTCACCGAGCATTGTGACCACATTGCAAGCTTGACTGATAGAATTCAGTCTACACCAAACAAAGGACTAGACACACACATTACACTAGTTACTGACTAGTGTCCAATCAAAAAGTTTCAAAGCCAGTTAAAAATGTGCGTGAGTTCATTTTGCTACTCATGGACATGATTGAATGGTTAAAACAATAGGAATCAGAGAAAATACGATGCATCAAATTGGATGGAAAAGTGGACTGCTCAGTGATTCAAGCAGACCGTCATGATTATTACCGTCAGCGAGGATAATAACGTGAAACTACTACGTATGCATTAACTGATATGACAGCGCTGCAGAATAACAATATGAGTTTCATGTGCAATACTACACATTTTACTAAACCAACTACTCACCCTTCCTTTATTTGCATGATTTTTTCTGCATGACAACTTTGACTATGATTGCAGTATGTTACAAATTCTGTTTAAAATACCTTATAAACACAGAATATTGCGAAAACGAAATTATTATTATTAAAAAGACGGTTGAAGCGAAGAAAAATTTCTTTTCGACGAAGTCACCAGCTAGGCTCTTCATTCGTGTATTTATGATAAATGGGTGGGAAAGCCCCAGAATAATTTCCGGTTAAGGGTCAAACTAATAAAATTACAATTAGGAATTAAAATGCCATAATAAACAGGGGACGGATAAAACTCAAACAAAGTAGCATCATAATTACTGAGAAGATTGACATATTGTGCAATTGGGAGTTAGAAATGTAGAAAAAACAAAAATAGACAGGATGTGTGGATAAAAAATCAAGTGGGATCATAACTAATTTGACAAACAATTGTTTATGCAATCAGGGATTAAATATGTAGAAATAATAAAATGACAAAACAGACAGGAAGTTTGGATATGATAGTGTAAATAGGGATTAAGACAACTTAAAAATAACATGAATAAACAGGAAGTTTGGATAAGAAAGGCAATGGGATAGTTACTTTTAGAAGAAACAAGGGTTGGGCGTATTTCTTTTGGATACATAGCGTGGGTTTGAGCTTTTGGATAGCTAGTGCCTCGGCTATGCCCAGATGTCTTGATTTTACTCCCTTTGATAGGTTTGATCGAATCTTGTATATTATTTTGAAGGATTTTTCGAATGGCGCTGAATGTCCTGAATTGACCAGATGTTCTGTCACTGAACTATATACACGTTTTCGTTCTCCTTTTACTAGCCAGGCTGGATAGTGTTCACGAGCGCGTTTTTCAAGTTGGCGTATGGTACGGCCGATGTACTCAGCTCCGCAAGAGCAAGTAAACTGGTATATGCACGTTGAAGTGGCCCAATGCGACAGCTTGTCTTTCGCGTTCTGGCTGAACAGTTCCTTGCAGGAAAAGGTCGGTCGTAGGCTTGTGGCGAAGTATGTTTTCCTCAGAGATTTGCAGAGGCGTTTCCGAAGGATTTTTCTTCAGTGTCACCTTTGAATTCTAGATTAAGCGGAAGTATTTTCTTTAGGATGGATTGGACTTGTTCGGAAGTCTTCTTAGGTTTGAGATTCTTGTCTATGAACCTGGGCGGAAAACCGTTTTCCATCAGGGTTTTTCGGAGATTACGCAGTTCGTCGTCAATCAGTTCCTCACTGCATATCTTCCAAATCCTCGAGGAAAGAGCGTATATCAGGTTCCTCTTTCTGCTTAGGGGCACGAAGCTTTGAAAGTTGATGAATTGTCTATTCCATGTAGGCTTTTTGTATATGGACCTTTTCAAAGAATTGTTGGCGTTTCTTGTCAGATGGACGTCGAGGAAGTGGAACATTCCGTCGGATTCAGCCTCAAGAGTAAAGCCGATGTTTGGGTGGGCGTCACTGAAGATATGAAGTAGTTTTTTTAGATCACAATTCTCATCACAAATAATGAAAGTATCATCGATGTATCTCTTGTGGAGATGGAAGTCTCCGATAGTTAATGATAAGGAGTTGATTTCTATACTAGCCATAAAGCAGTCGGCCAGGAGGGGTCCCAGTTGAGAACCCATTGCCATAATCCACTTGCCTGTATATTTCGTTGTTGAAACTAAAGTATACATTGAAGGTGCATCGTAGTAATAGTTCTTTCAGGTAATGGATCGGTATACCGACATCGATGCTACTGGATTAAATGTAATCACAAAGGAAACATGCAGTTTCTGTCAATGGAACGTTGGTGAAGAGAGAGATGACATCCAAGGAGACCATTTTCTTTTCTTATATTAACTGTAGGATTACATTTAGTAACAGTGTCGATCAAGAGGTGATTTAGAAATTATTTAGCTGCCACGGGGTGCCACCGACAATTAAAAATCTCATCCAACAGTTGTACGACAATGCTGCATGTCAACTAATCCACAACGGGAAGCTCACGGAATCCTTCGAAGTGAAGACGGGAGTAAGACAAGGCTGGCTGGCTGCCTACTACTATCTCCAATGATTTTCCTGATTACGGTAGACTGGATAATGCGACAGACAGCGGGCCAGTCAAATAGGAAGCAGGCATAAAATGGACCCACACAAAAGACTTAGTGGATCTGGAGGGTTTCGCCGATGATATATGTCTGATTGCCCACAAACTGGAAGATATGCAAGTGAAAAGCAACAAGTTGGCAGAACAGGCATCGAAGATAGGACTTCCTTCAGGTGAACACAGAGAAAACAGAGGTGATGAAGATTCCTGGCCAACAGCAACAACAACAACAACAGACAACAACCAGCATAAATGGGAGAAATCTGAAAGAAGCAACCTCCTTCACCTACCTACCTACCTACCTGGGAAGCATCGTTTCAAGTACAGGAGGACGGAACTGATGAGGATATCAAAGCAAGGATCAGGAAAGCAAGGCAAGCGTTCATTTCTATCAAGTCTGTGTGCAGGTCAACAGCACTCCGCATGGAAAATAACATCCAGACTTTCAAATCCAATGTGAAGTCAATGCTACTTTATGGATGAGAGACTTGCACTGGGCGTCATGAAGAGCACTTCAAACAAACTAAAGACCTTCATCAACAGCTGTCTTCGCTCAATACTACTCAAGATCAGATGGCCGGTCAGAAATGATGAGCAATATTGAGTGATCTCTGGGAGCAACCCAGCAGGAACCGACTGTGCAACAATTATGCAGGAGGAAATGGAGGTGGATTGGATTGGCCATACTCTGAGAAAACAAACCATCAAGTGAGTGACATCACACGCCAGACCATCGCTCGAGTGGAACCCAGCCGAATGGGAAGTGGCGAGTTGGTCGTCAGTGCGAGGGTGATATGGAGGAGGAGGAGGTGATGTGAATAGGAGATGAAAGCATGTGGGCATAGGTGGAGCCGGGTGAAAACGTTAGCAGAGACCCGAACGCAATGGAGATGTGCGGCTAAAGCCCTATGTTCCTCTAGGAACTAAAGGAAACAATAATAATAATAACACTTTCCGCTGGGCAGAGATACCACTGCAAATATGTTCATTCTTGGATTGCTCAAACTAATCAAATGAATCGGTTGTATGAAATTTTTTCACCAGATACACTCATCTCAATTGTGATTGTTCACTGTTTTGCTTGTTTGATACTAGATAAAATAAGCCATCGTTTAACTGCTATTTCTTATCTCATCTAACCGATTAGTCTGAGAGTAAACTCACATCAATTAAAAACATCGAAATCACGATTTTTGCTTTTACAATACCATTCAATCTTTACTTCATCATTTACCACCGCCTACAAACAAAACGAAAATTTAAATTATTGAAATTTTACTGAATTATTTAACAGAATCTTTTCTCACACGTAAAAGAGGAGGAAAAAATTCACCTCACTATGCAGAACACAGTAAAATTTGATTTTCTTTCTCTATCATCTGTCTGTTTCTAACCAACCTAAAACTGATTTAGCGTTTCGTTCCTTTCTGTAAATAATGCAAAGCAAGACACAGTAGGTTTTTATAACCATTAAATGTGATTCAAACTTTGAGATCCTCTAATCGAAATCAATGCTAGTCATTAATACCACATATTAGAACTTTCAACAGCAAGACGACTATACATGACATTATAAAATATAAGATGATGTCGATTGTGCACTAACAATGATAACAGCGATAGCACTTGGATATTTACATTCCATCAACATGGGTGTTTTTAGGAAGCCTTCTAAAATATCCTTTTTCTAATGTCGCTAAAATCAGTTGAGGGACTTTGGTCGATTTTTTAGAGTTAAACACCGAGAGTTTTCATACATATACGACAAGTATTCAACTTGATTAGTTTGTGATTAATTCAAACGTGTAGTAAATAATTCTAAATATCCACTATGAATTCAGTGAGTTTTTTTTATTCCTTCACGTTCTCAGTGGAACATGGGGTTTCAAGCTAGAGGCTTGAAATTTCTATAGCAATGTTTATTTTTACAGGATGGGGTTGCTAGCTTCATGCCTAACCTTTCCTCTTTACCAGTTTTTACTTCTGGCTTAGCGAGGTAAAGGAGTGCGTCGGCCGGGTATCGAACCTCGGGCGATGTGCATGATCGGCGAGCGTCTTAACCGCTGTGCCACCGACGCACGAATTCAGTGAGTTGGCTTACAAATAATATGTAGTTAAAAGTTTACGGACGAGTGATTTTTGATCAAGACACTTTCTATTTATCCTGCTAAAAACAGTCAAATATGTGACAGCATATGACAGCTATGATTCTGCATGCATTTATATATCTATAAATTATTATAGGGACCTCGCCTAGTTTACTAGCTTGCTAGTTTACTAGCTTGCTAGTTTCCTAGCCTCTACCAAGCCTGGCTAAAGAGTAAGGATTAGACACAGGGCCAGCAACCCTAAAACACAAAAATAATCAAACTGCTTCAGAAACTTCAATGCACAAAAGAAAATATGCGAAATGCAAAAATATAAAAAATAAACTTATTATTCGCTGGAATCGGAGAGGTGAAATGACGCCGGCTCGTAAGAGCCTTTAGGAAGCTAGTCGACCAGCCTTTGTTTCTTCTCTCGATGAAAGCAAGAATAAGAATTGGAACGTCGAATGTCCATACAATGTACGAGGCTGGCTGCAAAGGCTGCACAGGTAGCCAACGAAATGCGAAGATACAGTATAGAAGTGCTGGGTATCTGCGAGAGCAGATGGAATGGATGTGAACTATCAAAATTGTCAGCTGGAGAGTCAGTAATCTACTCTGGTCTGGTCACCCAGATGACAACCACGAAGCCCTTATGCAGTGGGAACCAATCTCCTAAAGCAGGATCATGACAGCAAGATTCAACTCAAAAGGAAAGAAGGAATGGAGTTCACAGTTATTCAGCGCTACACATAGTGCTACAAACAACACGGAACAAGAGGAGAAGGGAGATTTTTATAAACAAGCACAACATCCCAAATTGTGACATCAAAATCCTCATAGACGATATGAGTACCAGCCGGACTGGGAGCAGATAATACAGGAAGGGAACTCATCACGGGTCAAGAGGCTCTCGCTCGAAGAAATGAATGAGAACAGAGAATTATTCGCAGACTTCCGTGCTTTCAATGACCTGGTGATCTGAGAGAGAAAGTGTGCAATCACAAGGATAAATACAACGCGAAATGGATTTCGCCTAACTAACAAACTAGATAGACTTCATCTTTATGCTCCTCAAAGGCGTGAAGACTCCACCTGCTGGACAGAAAGTTGAGAAGAGGAGTAAACGTGAACTCAGATCATCATCTAGTTCAAGGAACCTTCAAGGCGAAGCTGAAATCCCTCAAGACGAATAGCGACAGGCCACAATTCAAGTCCAACATTCAGAAACCAAAGGACAAAACTACAAGTGATACCTTCACTGCAGCTATCAGATCAGAGCAAAGTCGGAGACACTACGTGATATCACTGAGGAATCCTGTGTGGAAGAATATTGCAACTAACTCTCTGAAGGTGATTTTCAAGGAAATGCGTACAACTGTTCTAGGAAGACAAGGAATGGCTTTCAATGGACACCTATCTGGAAGCTATTAGAAGAGAATAGAGGAAGACGGTGAAAGAGGAGATGACTCAAAGCAAAGATGTACAACAGAAGGAGAAGAAATTGAGTTCAACGTACTCTTCACTGAATAAAGAAGTGAAAAAGAGTGTTAGGAAAGACAAAAGACAATTCTATAAAACACTGGCCGGTAACAGAAGCAGAACAGGTAGGCAGCAGGTAAAAGAGACCTCAGGACATTACATCACATAACCAATTCTCTATTTGGGAAGAGATCAACCCAGATAATGAAAACAATGAGAGGTGCTCAAGGGAACCTGATCACCGAGAAGGAGGAACAAATGAAACAATGAGCTGATCACTTCAAAAGACTCATGAATCTACCATCACCTGCAATTCACCCAGAAATACCACCGACAACACGCAAGACCAGATGGCATTCCTCGCGAAGCGCTAAAGACGACCCTAGAGATTACGGCATATGTTCGCACTCCATCACTGCAGAAGGTTTGGGAAGAAGAGAAGGTGCCTACCGATTGGAAGAAATGCTGACTAACTCTTCAAACTGCCAAAGAAAGTCGACTTACGCCTCATTCTGCAAGAACTGGCGTGCAATAATGCTCTTTTCCATGCCAAGTAAAATGCTAAGCCACGTCATCCTGGAGAGGATCAAAGATGCATTGCATAGAGAACTCCACCCACCACTCGAAACAAGCTGGCTGGATTCGGCAGAGGCAAATCGTGTGCTGATCAAATTGCAACTCTACACATCATCTTCACAGAACAAAGCATAGAATGCCAGTCAAACATCTCTCTGTCTCTCTACCTCAACTCCCTTCATCGATTTCGGAAAAGCTTTAGACAGACAACACATCGTTGTTGGAGAGTAATTTGGAAACTGTTTCAACACTACGGCGTGCAGTTAGTTCCCAAGTATTTATCATCTCCATTCAACAGCTGGTTATGTGACAATACCAAGTGTCAGGTGACCCACAACGGAAAACTCAGTGAGGTGTTCGAAGTGAATACAGTAGTAAGACAAGTCAGGCTGCCTATTACTATCGATGATATTCTTAAATGTGGTGGACTGGATTGTGCATCAGACTGTGTGTGGGAAGTGAGAGGATAGGAATAGGCTGGACCACCGATAATAAGACTCTAGAGGATCTGGATTTCGCGTGTGGATGATTTATGTTCAATGTCACACAAACTCGAATACTTGCAGGCGAAAACCAACAAGCAGGCGGAAGAGCTAGAAATCGAAGACAGGACTCGAGGTGAACATAGCGAAGATGAAGGTGGTCAAGATGATCAGACAACAGCGAAATCAACAACACTCAGCATCAGTCACTGTCAACGGGAGAGATTTGACAGAGGTTACTTCTTGCCTTCACTTGTCTGGCTAGGAGGCGTCGTTTCAACTACACTCACACGTCACGGATGAAGATGTCAAAGCCAGCCAGCCAGCCAGCTGGAATCGGAAAGGCGAGATGCATCTTCATCAACCTGAAAGCAGTTTGGAAATCTTCTGCTTCACTCCAACAACATAAAGAACAAGATTCGTATTTTCAACACAAATGTCAGTTGAGTCAGTCACCTCTTCTATACAGGTCAGAAACTTGCAGTGTGCTTAACGAAAAGGATTTCCAACACACCACTGCAGCCTTTTATCACTAGCTGCCATCTTCGCTGGTTGAGTCCATACTGGAGATCGAATGGCCAGAAAGAATTAGCCACAAGAAACTCTGACTGGCTGACAACAGACCAACCAAGAGCTGATCACTCAACAAATATGTAGGAGAAGATGGAGGTGGATCGGGCATACGTTGCCATCGAATGACATGTGCAATGCAGTCAGTTCATCGCTCGAGTGGAATCCCAACGGCAAGTGACGAGTGGGTCGTCGGTGCGAGGGTGACATGGAGGAGATCGTGTGAGTTGTATGAGATGAGAGATCATGGTCAATCGTGTACCCAGCTGAAGAGAACAGCAGAGAATAGAACAAAGTGGAGATGTGTTGCTGAACACTTATGTTCCACTCGGAACACAAGGCATGAAGCTGTGAACCTAGACTTCGTGCTTTTTGGAGCTAGTCAGTAAACTTGAAGGAACGTATGTCCAAATAAAGTATAATTATATTTCCATGGTTTACGCACAATGACAATTTTCAAGTATTGAAGAGTCCCAAACTAGGACAAAAGAGCTGTCCAGTACTCCGAAGTTTTCCAGTGGTTCTCTAAATGATGTTAGCTCATGATGAAATCCTCCAAACAATCACATAATGATAAGTTTTTTGTTTTTGGTAATATTTCGAGCAAAATTACTGCCCGTGATCACACCAACTGTTGGAATCCTTTTGTTTTTAATTCACACATTTATAATTTGTATTCATATATATATATATATATATTCAGTATTAAATTCCAGGTTGTTAACAGTTGTGCTGAGTCACCCGTGCCATATGTATTCGGTGTGACCTTAATGAATATAGACTTTGTTATAAGTCTCTCTTTCCATTTGTTCATATTAGTTTTTAGTATACACACATTGTTCCAATCAATATTGTGGTTTCTGTCCTATGCATGTGCAGCTATAGAGTACAAATCATAAATGGGTGAATTAAAAACAAAAGGATTCCAACAGTTGGTGTGATCACGGGTAGTAATTTTGCTCGAAATATAACCAAAAAAAAAACTTATCATTATGTGTAAACCATCGAAATATAATTATACTCTTGTTTTTACGAGTTGATCACGAATTGATATCAGTTAGAGAACCATTGAAAACCAGGAAGTACTGGACATCTGTTTCATCCTATTTTGGAAATCATCGGTAGTACGCACTGCCAGGGTTCGAACCCAGGACCTTCCAGTTACAAAGCAAGCTCGTATACCATTCAGCCACTGGGACCCGCTTCGATGGCCAGCCCATGAATTCTAACTTCTACCAATTCCTGATATAGTGCGACCCCAACCAATGTCGTCGGTGGGACATGCATCCCCACACTTGACTGGATTGACCTCACTGGCCACAACTTCTCACTAGAACTGCAGGAAACTCCGTCCTATAGCAAGTCACTAGCGAGCATCAGATTAATTTTCTATAGTTTGGTTTGTAAGGATTAGTTTTTTTTTTTACTTGTTGATCCACAATGCTCAAACCTTTTACTGACATTAGAACTTATGTCCCTTCTGAGACTCAAACTCGTATGATCCAGTGCTGCAGTTAGAGACAATACCACTGAGCAGTTCGTGATTGCGACTGACCTCCTGTAGGACTGTAATGCATACTTTGATTGAACATTTGTTGTCACCTGGTAAATATATATATATATATATATATATGAACATTTTCTCCAAATCGTAAATATGAAAAAAGCTTCCTTCTGAAGAGAAAATAAGAAATCATACAGGGAAATATTTAGAAGAAAAGATTATGGTCTTGTAAATGCCCGATAGCTGGTTTACGCACATTCAAAACCTATTTTTAGTGAAAATAACAAAGCACACTAGGAAAGAGAGTTATTATCAGTGATAAGGTCTTTCAATATAGCAAAATGTTTCAGACCCCTGTACTTCAAATAACAGCAGCAACGTCAGTCAGGGAAAGTAAAAACTAATGCAGACTATGAGAACGTAGTACTAAAGAAAGGTAAAGTAAATAAATAATACCACTATTGCGATGCAAATCGAATTACTCTCATTTCAATGACGCTGAAATAAACTTTCATAAGTGCTGTAAAGAGTCTCGTACTCTTTTGTTTTTGAAATAGCCATATAAAATTTAATTTTGATAATATGCAGCCTACCGGGGAGAAACTACTATGATCTCTGTCATACACCAGGATGGCTTTGACACATGAGTATATATCAGCTGCTGGTTACTCGAACACTGCTTTCACATAACTGAGATGAAACAGCAAACAGAGTAAGAAGGCAAGATTTATCTTATAATGATGTGTTAGTCACTGTAAGCAAAGCCGTTTGAAGTTTTCATCATATTTTATCATTTTCAAGTATTGGTTTGGTGAACAAAGCACCTGATGAAATTTTTGACTATTTTTACGCACATAATCAAGTTGTGTTCTCAACTTTCTCTGTCTTTTTGTTTTCCTAATTTAGAAAGTTTTCCAACTCATAGTGTCTGTTGTTGGCATTGGGATAAGTTAACGATTAATGTTTTATCTAATTGAACAAATTAACTCAACATTAAGAGAAAAGCGAGAATGTCGAAAACGTGTAAGATTTTAATCCTCTCAATTATTTATCTTCTATACATAATATTTTCATGTGAATCTGTTGGCATATTGATGATTCTATTTATTTTCAAGTATTAGTTTTGTAGGGATTGTGTTTGATTGGATAGAGGATTTCATCATGAGCTGACATCAGTTAGAGAACCACTGGAAAACCTGGCAGTACTGGACAGCTGTTTCGTCCTAGTTTGGGACTCGGTGGTCGTGTACTGCTGAAGAGTCCCAAACTAGGACGAAACAGCTGTCCAGTACTGCCAGGTTTTCCAGTGGTTCTCTAACTGATGTCAACTCATGATGAAATCTTCCATGCAATATTTTGTCATATTTTTATATATATATACGGCTATTTTATATTTATTCCCGACAGGTTTCCATTATTTCAAAGACCCTAAATATGTTTATCACCTGGAATTTGTTGTTATATATATAAATGATGAATTGTTGAATAAAAACTATTATATAAGCTTACACGAAGTGTGACTCGTAATATAACCGCTATCTGATTTTCATCATACTAGGCTATGATGTTTAATATTCATTTAGATGTTAAATAAAAAATCAATATAAACGCATAATTTTGAATAAAAATACGTCTATATACTACGAAATTACTTTGACTGAATACATAATTGCTAAAAATGAGGCCATAGAATTACTACAACGACAGCCTTATGGCCGGATTAGCGTTCATTCAGGGGACTTAATATTTGAAAGATAACGAAACCTTTAGTGAATAATTTGAAAATGTCAAGAAAACAAAAAAGCAACGTAAACTAAAGATTTTAACAGAAAAGGTATTTATACTTAGTACATGATATCTATGAAATAAACAGATGTTACAGAAATCCATTTGTCAAGTGAAACAAACAGTTCAGTTACAGGATTTCATCACGAGCTGACATCAGTTAGAGATCCACTGGAAAACCTGGGAGTACTGCAAAGCTGTTTCGTCCCAGTCTTGGACACTTCACAGTATGCACCCACTGGGGTTTGAAGCCAGGACCTGCCGGTTACAAGCCGAGCTCGTGGGTGCGTACTGACGAAGAGCCTCAAACTAGGACGAAACAGCTGTCCAGTACTCCCAGGTTTTCCAATGGTTCTCTAAGCAATGTCAGTTCATGATGAAATTCTGTAACCAATCAATCAAATCCCTACAAACAAATACTTGAAAAAAGTTCAGTGTTTTTTCAATGGTTTCCTTTTAGAATACAACCACTGGCTATCCATATTAATGATGATCAGATCAGTCGAAACATGGTTTATAAACATATATATATACATATAAAGACACAAAGAGATGTCAAAAGAATTGTTTTTGTTCTCAATATCAAATCAGCTCTAGTGAAAACTAACCGAGATACGAAGAAGAAGAAAGTATAAGTTATTATAAAATTATATGAGGTAAGATAATCTTAGACGAGAAATGTTTAATCTGCGAAAATAAGTAGAGCACAAAGATGTATATAAAAGATTCTGAACTAATTGTCAGGATAAAAATGAGGGCATTGGTTCAAAGAGCATACAAGATATGACGTAAAAGTACTTCTAGGGATTGATAGATTCAGTGGGAGAAGGCTTACCAACCAAACACGTAGTCCGGGACCCAATTCTCAACCGACACACTCCTCTACTTCGCTTCGTTGGTAGAAAGCCCGACATAGTAGGCAGGCTAGATGTGAGACTGGGAACTACACCCTGTAAAAACAACACCGGCGTTACTGAAGCTTCAAAGCTTAAAAAACTTGCAGCCCTATGTTCTACTGGTAATATCAGTTGTAGTATTAGCGGTAATAGCAGTTTGAGCTGTTTAACCATAGTTCAAATAATTATTATTCACAAAAGATGATGTGAACTGATTGATTAGTATTTATTATGCAGTTTATATAGGTCAGTCAGGTTATCTAATGTTGAACATGAAGATTTATCAAAAAGAATCTTCTTTGTATTTTAGAATAAAAATCGTTATAACCCCGCAAAATTCCAACCGGCAAATGAAAAACTGTCCTAAACACAAAGAGTAAACTGCGATTTAATTGTATTGTGTGTGTAGATAGATTAAAGGTCGTAAATTATATCTGACTGCTCTTTTTGAAGGTACTTGATTTGATTACCTTAGCAGAAAGGATTTTTTTAAATAATAATAATGATTTGCTTTATTCCAAAACAGTACTTGTGATACAGAATGGAATTCTCAGCATTTTTACTACAGTATTGCATCCAGTTAGTACATTATCAATAAATAGAATTCTACATAGATTAAGAAAATCTCAGTTCATTATGACAACAACATATTGGCATGTCGGTAGCAAAGGTAAAGCTGAACAGTGTTTGAAGGTGTTAAAAAAGTAGATGCTGTCATATCTACTGGCGTAAGCGAGAGGAAGAAACAAAGCAGCACAAAACGGAAAATAGAGAGAGAGAGAAAAGGAAGATAAAGAAATAAAATGTTGTACCTATAAATGATATGAGTTGGAAAGACGAGATCCAGTTGTACTACTGACTATTTAATGAATTATAGGTGTCACGCCTAATGCTTTCTTTATCACACAGAACACGAGCTAAGAATGATATGGTTGAGTTTTTGTACTTGCTGGTGCGAGCATATAGTTTTCTATATAGGCTTCTGGTTTTACCCGATGAGATGCAAGGGGAGAGTTGTGAGTGAAGAGGGTGGTGTGAGTTAGATAAAATGGACTTGGCCCATTTTTCACATGAGTCCATGTGCCTGTCAACCAGAATATTAACAAGCTGGTTAAGTGGCACGTTGCTTACCCTGCTGACGACCTTTAACATCCTGCGTAATATGTTATAGTCTTTCTTCAGTAGCCCGGGAAAAACTAAGGGGGAACAATAGAGAATAATAGGCAGAATGCGAGAGTTAACTAATTGTAGGAGTAAGGGTTGGGTTATACCAGAATGTTTTAACTTCTTAATGTAGAAGGTAAGAAGGAATATTTTCTTAGAAATCGCTAAGATATGAGACGACCAGGAGAGATCAGCAGATAGAATGACACCTAGGTATTCAATTTCCGATTTGATTTCTATTTCAGTGCCGTCTATGTTGCATACCTCACGAGGTATGCAACATAGACATCAAAACACCAATGAAACATATCATTACATAATAATAAACAGTAGAACCTTCATTTCAAGCCAACATTGCTTGGTAGCCATCTTATTCCTAATCTTCACCTAACATCGTCATTTTATAATTCTATTATTTTCTTTTCAGCATGAACATTTTCATTGGGGGATTTTCCTGCTTTAGACATCATGTTTATCATAAATACTTTCTCCAGACATATTTACTGTTATTATTATGGTAACATTCATACACTTGAAATTAATTCACTTGGAAGTTTAAATTCACTTTTCTAGTAGTTTTAAGGTGAAAATGCACTCCAAAGGTTGAATTAAACCATGAACAAATCGACTTTCGCAAATTTCTGGGGAATTTTACATTTTCTATAGCACATGCTATACTTTAATAAAAACATTACGAAGGAAACACTACTCTATTTCTGTTTACTTTTAAAACATTAACAATGAGAAATATCATTTAGATTTAATTCCATTTATCCATGCAAATCTGAGTCATCTGGGATTTCAATAATTAGGTTGAGAATATGGAAGACGACGCGTGTGTCATATCAAATAAACTAGAGGATATACAACCAAAAACCAACAGTTTTTCTGAAGAGACAGAGAAAATTTGACTTCAGGTAAATACAGATTGGGTAGAGAAGATAAAGACACCCAAACAACTACAACAAATACCAGTCACTATCAATGTCGGAAATATAAGAGTAGTAGTCTGGTTCACTTTTCTAAAGGGTAACAGACGGTATGGATGAGGACGTCAAAGCCAGCCACGATTGGATCAGGAAAGCAAGTCAAGAGCTCAGTACCACCTGGAATCAGTGTGTAGATCTATGGCATACAGCACAAGGAAAATATCCAAATTTTCAACACCAATGTAAAGTCAGTACCTGGCATGGTCTTTCCGAAAATCGTTTCAACATGTTGCAGACATTCATCAGTAAACAGCTGCTTTCGCTTGACACTGATGATCAGATAGCAGATAGCTGGTGGGAAAAGATAAGCAACAAATAAACTCTGAAAAGCAAAGGACTAGCCGAGGACCTATTGTGCAACAAACACAAAGAAGTTAATATAGGTGGATGAGACATACACTGAGAAGACCTTTGAATGATATTACACGTTAGGCCCTCTAGTGGGTTGTGTGTGGGTGACAGGGCGAGACAGAAGAGATTACGAAAGGCATAAATGAAAACTGATAGGCTGTTGTGGAGATAGATGATACAAATTACAGAGAAAGAAATGCTGTTAAAATGCGCCGCCGATGTTCTGTGTTCCACGAGAAATCCAAAGAAGTAATAATGACAAAACAGTAGGTTGAAAATTTAGTTCCAGGATAGGTTAGAGAACCACTGGAAAACCTGCGAACACTGGACAATCATCTGTCTTGTCTTAGTTCAGGACTCTTCATCAGTTCTCACTCACCACAGGGCTTCGAACCCAAGACCTCCCTTCCACAAGGCGAGCTCGTAGACCATTAAGTTACTGGAATCCGGTGTCACCGTCCATGAATTCTAATTGCTGTCATTTCACGATATAGCTGGACTGGCACTAGCCAGTGTCACTCGTGACGAGTATTTGTCCTCCCACCTGACCTACTGTATCCCACTGGTCATTACTTCCCACTAGAACCCAGGTAGCTGCCTACCTGAATAAGGCCAGCCACTAGTGAGTACTAGATTGATATTCAGGTGATGGTTTGTGAGGATTTGACTGCTTTTAAGATTTAATCATGATGTCAGTTCATGAACAAATACTGACATTTCTCTAAGAGAATCTTTTCGTAGGATATGTAAACATATTTTGTCGTCTGACTGACACTTATTATACACTCAGTATGATTTAGATTTTTACACAATCATGTGTATCGCCGTACGTTTTCTTGATTCACTTTTTAAAAAAACTTAAACTACACTGCTTCTACGACCCCATAAAACCTGGTTAGCTTTGCTCGCTTCTTTTTTTTCTCTCCATATTTTGCACTGAATTAGTTCGTTTATCTCTTTTCTGTTCAGTATTAGGCAATACATGCTTTACTTTTTCGGCAGTAAGATGAAATCTTCATTATACTTGTCTCAGTTTGTGTCAATAACAAGAGAACTGATTCTGTATCGTACTGAAGAATCGTTTTATATTAGCAAGATGAAACAGGTGATAACAAATACTCCATTAGATTACAGGTACAATTTTCTTCCTTCTCATGGAACTACCTATCCTGATTATTGACACTTTGTTTTAATTAGCAGGGAAGACGGGAGTAAGACAAGGCTGGCTGGCTGCCTACTACTATCTCCAATGATTTTTCTGATTGCAGTAGACTGGATTATGCGACAGACAGTGGGCCGGTCAAACAGGAGGCAGGCATAAAATGGACCCACACAAAAGACTTGGAGCACCTAGATCAGGGTTTCGGCGATGATATATGCCTGATTGCACACAAACTGGAAGATATGCAAGTGAAAAGCAACAAGTTTGCAGAAAAAGCACCAAAGATAGGACTTCCTGCAGGTGAACAAGGAGAAAACAGACGTAGGTGGTGACGATTACTGGCCAACAGCAACAGCAACAACAATAGCAACAGACAACAACCAGCATAAATGGGAGAAATCTGAAAAGGCAACCTCCTTCACCTACCTACCTACCTGGGAAGTATCGTTTTTAAGTACAGAAGGACGGAACTGATGAGGATATCAAGGCAGGGATCAGGAAAGCAAGGCAAGCGTTTATTTCTTTCAAGTCTGTATGGAGGTCGACAGCACTCCGCATGGAAAATAGAATCCGAACTTTCAACTCCAGTGTTAAGTCGGTGTTACTATACGGATCAGAGACCTGCACTGGGCGTCATGAAGTGCACTTCGAACAAACTAAAGACGTTCATCAACAGCTATTATCGCTCAATACTACTCAAGATCAAATGGCCGGTCAGAAATGATGAGCAATATTGAGTGATCTCTGGGAGTGAACCAACCCATCAGTAACTGACTGTGCAACAAATATGCAGGAGGGAGTGGAGGTGGATTGGATTGGCCATACTCTGAGAAAACAAACCATCAAGTGAGTGAAATCACACGCCAGACCATCGCTCGAGTGGAACCCAGCTGAATGGGAAGTGGCAAGTTGGTCGTCAGTGCGAGGGCGATATGGAGGAGATGAAAGCATGTGGTCATAGGTGAAGCCAGGTGAAACGTTGGCAGAGAACCGAACGCAATGGATATGTGCGGCTTAAGCCCTATGTTCCTCTAGGAACTAAAGGAAACAATAATAATAATATATCAATCTCTATAAATTTTATATCAATCTGGTATGTTAATTAAAATATTGACAATATTATGATAATGTCATTCAATTAACTTCACTCTTCATTTATTGGAGGATTTCATCATAAGCTGACATCAGTTAGAGAACCACTGGAAAATCTGGGAGTGCTGCACAGCTGTTTCGTCCTAGTTTGAGACTTTTCACAGTACACTGTTCAGTACTCCCAGGTTTTCCAGTGGTTCTCTAACTGGTCTCAACTCATGATGAAATCCACCAACCAATCAAACAAAAATCCCTACAAAACCAATTCTTAAAAATCTTTTCATTTATCTTTCTAGCAGATGTTCATTTGCTAAGCATTTATCACTTTCTACAGAAATAGCAAAGATATTAAAATAAGGCCGCTTGTACTCATTAAAATACATCAGTATATAAAAAGGCTTACCTGTTTGTGACATAACAAACCTATTCAACCCCTTAAAATTCTGGTTAGTATGAATGAATTAATTAGAATGTAACGATCAGTAAGTGAATTCTAGTAATAAGAAGAAATTATCACAATGCTTTTTTGTGTTCATTTACATCACATCCTAGTGTCTGTCTTCTTCTCATTGCCTATGTTCTGAAAGTTACCTGTGTTGAATTGTCAGATAAAAATGTGATGGCATTTCTATTCCATTCACACAAAATTAGATTAATAGAAAAAAACTCCTTTGAGCATGTCGTATTTTTCATTCCTTAAATGTGTGTGCATAATTGGATGTGAGAAAAATCTTTTACAACTATGTTCGTCATAAGAGGAGGAGTAGAAAGACTTTCTCAAAGAATATTATAGTTCCACCATATATGTCTTCATTATACAGTGAAATTATAACAATATTTCTGATAATTAAATGAGAATTATTCATTTTTCCACTTTTTTAAACTCAAATTAGGCCCAGTGATAATATTACTCTTTACATTCCATTAAATGTCTTCTAATGGTTTCATCAGAAAAAAACACTACTAAACATGATTAAGACAACTGCTCCGGTCTATGAAGGAAGTTGAAACTATTAGGAGCTTCATGTATTTAAATATTCTGAGACAAACAAGAAGGCTTCTTGTTAACGCAGTACTTCACGAAATAACAATCGGAAATGGGATTCCGAATACTAGGGAAGCTACAAGTGACGTAACTCTTTCCTCCTTACTTTTTATTAGTGTTAATTGTTTAGGGGCATAGATTAGTAAAATCACATAGGGAAAATATGTCAGAATGCGACACTTTGGTCTTTATTTATGACGAATACAATATTCATATTTTCATTTTACAAGTGCTCTATATATAAGGGAGAAGTGATGAGAAATCTTGACAATGGCGTCCATAGAATCCATTATCAGGGACTAATACAGTGTTTCTTGTCATTGTTTTCGCACAATAATAAGTCGCTATGCATCCAGTATCTATGGTATGTAACGCTTCTTATCCAGTGGAATTATAATTCTGTCAGGTTATCCAGATAGAGAGAGATAAGTAGGAAGAAATTTATCTGTGCAATTCGCTGTCTGAACTACAGAAGAAAACAATTCAGCAGAAGTTTCCCTTGCGTTTCAGGTGTTCTGAATTTTGAAATATCGACATCCGTATGACGTTAGGCTCAATCGATCCCCATTTAATGTAGGCACCTTCAACACTTTCTCTTTGAAACAAAATATTAGATGAAGAAATCGGAATTTTTTACTTCAGACAACTCACAGTGATACCATACTAATAACCAAATGATGTTTTCAATACAATTCATTGTTTATGATCAGTTACTGTTACAATATCAGTGTGTGATATATCAAACAGACAAATGTAATATGGAGTCATATTCCACCACAGAACCAAACTGATGGTGAAAAGCCAATTGCAGTCAGGATGTACACAGTGTTCGACTCGGATAGAAACAAATGAAAATTAATAGTGCCGAAATTCTATTTAAGTGCAATTTAATCTTATTCAGCAAATATTGATCGGCAAAGACTCTGAGGAAACCATCAAGTGACATCACTAGACAAGCCCCGAAAGGGAAGTGGCGAGTTGGTCGTCCAAGAGTGACTTGGAGGAGGTCATGTGAAGAGGAGATGAAAGTATGTGGGCAGACTTGGAGCCAGGTGAAGACTCTAGCAGAGAACCGAACGCAATGGAGAGGCACGGCTGAAGCCCTATGTTCCTCTAGGAATTAAAGGAAACAATAATAATATAATAATAAAGACTCCGCATCCTTCTTTTTTGTTGTAAGATACTGAAGATTATAAACGTAATATATAGGCAGAAAACAGAGTCACGTAGGCATTTATAACTTTTAGTTACAGTTGATGCCACATCAGATCTGCTCAATGACTGAGTTACGTACGATATTAGCTTTCTGAAACTTTCGCTTATAACTGTTTGATTCCATTATCGACTCCATTATGGGTAAATTTTGTATTGATAAAGTCTCACAGTGTTATACAGTAATGTTTACTGATGACGTTTCGAGCACAATTTATTGCTCAAAATCATATCATATCATATCCATTTTCGACTTACTAACTGTTGTTAAATTTCGACTGTCACAGAAGAAAGCACATGAAACAATCAAATTCTACAACCTCTACATTACAAGCAGTCATGAAAATTTGTTCCTCTGAATTTTTTACATTATAATTTTTCAAGCAGCAGAGCCTTCTGTCTGATCTGAAAACTTAGTTATCCTCAAAGTTAACTTCTTCTAGTCTGATTTTTTACAAACTGTACTCGTCAAAAAAAATGTATAAGTTAGAAAACCAGTGAAAACCAGGCGGTACTGGACAGCTGTTTCATCCTAGTTTGGGAATCAACTCCCTGGTTTTCAATGGTTCTCTAACTGATATCAATCCGTGATCAACTCGTAGAAAACAAAATTAATCCTTACAAAACAATTATAGAAAATTATAATACATGAAATTGAAATCAATAACTTGTATAACAGATGTTTTCGTCAAATATTTCACATTTCAAAAATGCCATCATGAAAAGTTTCGAACCGACTTGGAAGAGAAGTGAAGTTTGAGGGATGACACTGAAACGAAATTATATTCCCAAATCAAAAGAAGTTTCTTCTCTTTTCAGATCTTAGATAGCCAGCAGTTCAAGGGATAACTGTGACACAAAGTAAAATTCCAGTTCCTTGATGCGCTATCATACAAAGAAAGTTCGTGATAAACACCAAACAGCACTGAAAAATGAGATAGAAATTAAATGATATTCAAATCCGCAAGACTTTTCGGATTTAATTACCGAAAGTGAATAATCCATTCAATAGTCCTAAGGTCAAGTACATGGGTCAAACCCTGTAGGAAAGTTTGATTATTGATTAGAACATGCAGAGTAAGCAAAATCTAGTTTGCGTGCACTGTAGAAGATTAATTCGATACGATTCCCATAAACCAACAGGAAACCTCAAAGATGCTAAAAACGAAATATTTATGACTTTGACGCATTGTTGAAGCATAAAAAATAAAATAGTTTTGCAGTTACCTCTCTTAATCTTATTTATCTTATTGAATGTCAAATTTTATCACAGAGTATATTATTTTAATCTATGTCTATATCAGTGCACTCAGAATGATGACAGCAACTTCTATGATTCTAAATACTTCTTGCATGCACCATTATGTCTAATTCACAACTCCCAAGTCAAGTAATACATATATGTATATATAACTTAACGGTTAAGCGGGATAATTCAGAATTTTAATAAAAGAAATGGTGAAACGAATATATGCAGAGTAAGGAAAGTGAAAACAAGGCTTCATTATAAGACCCAGCTCCAATTTTGTGAAATTCCAACAACACTGAAAAATTTTATTTTCAGGTAGCAATTGCTCTTAGTAAACATTAGATATAATAAAATAATTACTCGGTAAAGGAGAAGCTGAAACGAAATTATGGTGAGGCTTAAATTGAATTTCCACATGTGTATATTAAAAATCTCAGGTAACTGGAGTTGTAGCGGAATAATTTTCTGGAAAATCCCTTCTGGACGACCTGATTACAGTACTTTTACTCATTTGAACTTCTCAACTAACTTTGAAGTTATTATCCGTCTCCCTCCTAGATCAAACATCACTTTTCTGACAACAGTGGTTTGTGCAGAATAATATGGTACCATCATTTATTTCGTAGGCCTCTCATCAGCTGCTTACAGCCTAAATAAATTATGAGGTTTGCGTACAGAAAAGTTTTAACATACTTGCAAATTTTTACATGTTGTCAGTTGACAAAAAGTTCCACAGTAAGTGAACAGTGCTCAGAAAATTGCGCTTATATAGTTTTTACCCAGGCAGTTCAAGTTTAAACAAAATAGGTGTATGCATACAATGGTAAAAGAGTTACGTAATAAAGACGAAATATGAGTTAGATACAGAGTGACTAATAAATTAGGTAACAATGTACTGAGTTCAACTCAAATCCTAGAAACAAGAGACAAGCAGAATTACAGAATATAAAAGGGAGTGAGGTTAAAGACAAAGATTACGTAATCAGATGAGAGAATAAAGATATTCAGTTACCAGGGCAAAGAAAGATCAATAACTGCTTCTTTCTGAACACATAAATCTGGTTTCAAGCGTTTGAAACCATTGTATGCACACATCTATTTTGTTTAAACTTGAACTGCCTGGGTAAAAACTATATAAGCGCAATTTTCTGAGCACTGTTCACTTACTGTGGAACTTTTTGTCAACTGACAACATGTAAAAATTTGCAAGTATGTTAAAACTTTTCTGTACGCAAACCTCATAATTTATTTAGGCTGTAAGCAGCTGATGAGAGGCCTACGAAATAAATGATGGTACCGTATTATTCTGCACAAACCACTGTTGTTCTTGCTTTATTCAAATCCATCAAGGGGAGTAAATGCATGAACTTTTCTGACATTTTGCTTGATCCTCATTGCTCGCCCTTAACCACCTTAAATATACAATCTTAATGATTTCCTTGGGTATCGTACGATATATGCACAATATGTCATTTTATGATGTGATTTCGTTTGAGTAAGTCCAGTTCATTCTGACATCAGACTGTCTGTGCAAATTGTTGGTGTGTGATTTTCGTGGACAGAGTCGCTGAACCCACTTTGTCGACAGTATCCTAGTCCATTCTAAGGTAATTATTATGGTTGAATTTGAGTCAAATAATGTTGTTCTACAGTACTTATTTTGTACTCAGAATGTTGCCTTTTCTGTTTAGCTACCTAACGATACAGCTGAGGTAATTTTGACTTTTGGTGTTAATATGGTTGTTGAATAGAAGCAAACAGATTCTGACGAAGAACAATTTCCTTTCTGATGTCTTTGGAGAGTTGTACAACCGTGAATCTCTGAAAGGAGTTTTGTCAGCCATTCAGTGAGAAGCAGAAATAGGTTTTCGGGGTAGAGAACACAATGAGTCGATTTTGGTTAGCACAAGAGTAAGAGAGGGGAAAACTTGCAACGTGATTACAAGATTTAACGAATAAAAATATCTCAACTTTTCCTGCTGAGGTTTATGAAGTTATGAGTACCAAAAGGCAAAGCTTAAAAAGTGCAGACCTGTGTTTCATTATTATCGGTGTAGGCAACAGACACTTAAATACTGAACAGATTATTGATCCTAGTTCTAAATAATATTCTCTCTCTATTGCTTTATCCTTCTCTTCTCCCAACTACTTTCCTGTCATCTCTATCATCATGTAACAATAATGCTCTGCGTAGTTGTTCTTATCTTTTATCAGCATCTCTGACATGAAAAAAAGCAACCAAATGTTCTTCACATCTCAGTGATCACTTATTCATGATTTCAGGCAGAGATAATTCAACTTGGAAAAGTGATGGCATGAAACAGCCTTTAAGTGAATTGATTCCGTTTGACTCTATTACCTGGGAAATCATTTGAATTTAGTTTCAAGATGGGATAAGTGTAGAATTAACAACCAGCTAGTTGTTAGTCACAGTTATCATGTGTTAAAAGTTATTTGTATATGAACGTTACATAGATGACATTCATTCGAAAATAGTGTCTATTACAACTTTCCATCACTGGGGCTGATTCATTTTACCTGACAATACTAGTGAGCTTGTCAACTAACTGGAACGAGTATGTTTATACAGAAAGGTAAGTGCTTGAAGGTCTTCTATTATGCATAACACTTTAAACACTGATCAAATGTCATGGTAGCAGTTTGAAATCAGCCTGAACAACATAATTTATTTGAGATTTTCTGAAATCACACGTAAAGTTCACCTTCCTCGTTGTATTCAATGAAATTTTCTTCATCTGGCGCACACTTTATGTGATGAGAAAAGTGTAAGGCAGGAGACTGCCAACCTACTGAGAAGCACTAAGTAAACGGCACTATTCGTTTTCCTTTTTCGTCATTATTATTATTATAATTATTATTCTTAATGCGAATATTTTCACTCAATTTATTTGTGTATTCAAATGCATATTGAACAGTATTATCAGTGTGAATGCCCAGTTAAAATTGTCGTCCCTGTGATGAGAATTTCAGATGCATTACTGCACTAAATGCTGAAAATGTCAGATTTGTACCAATATACTGTTTGGAATCAAGCAGTCATTATCATTATTATTGTTATTATTGAATTCATTCCCCTACTGGTTGAAACACCGTCACCAACGAAGCTTTTTTCCACCTTTTCACAGATAGATAAATTTCCTCAAGCTATACACCACGACAAATATTCTAAGATAATCTGATAACCTGTTCAACAATGGCTCAACAACTAGGCTTGTCCTTAATGACGCGCGAATTCGACGATTTCTGCACGTCTTAGCTCAACTTTGGCCTGTGAAATAGTGTTGACACCAGTGATCCTGAAATTTTACACTCTTCATCACCTCCCTCATACACACTGAGTTCATTATTCTGGAGATTCATATACCCTTCTATTACCTGGAGTGGTAACGTGATTTCTTATTCTAGAAGGACAAACTAATTCAATAATTCGACTCATTTAGTAAAGAGCGGAACTAAATTTTAATTAAAATGTTGTTTTATTTTACATCAAACAGATTTGTCAGTGATGAATGATTCAGGGTTATTCAACTCTCTAAGCTAAGGAAATTCATCGTCACAAAATCCCTACTCCACTTAATATCTTTCTAACCACTTTTCTTTCCAATTTACACATTTGAAGTTGAATTAACTCTTAACTCCATGAAATTTTTGTGTGAAACACTGTCGTTAATACACATCAGCCAGTTGTATTCGGAAGTCAACTACTACCTTTTTCCTTAGACATATTGATATACATTTGCGATTGTGAAGACTTTTCGCCTGAACGTATACCGAACGAGTACTTCATAAATAATGAGAAGAATATGACAAGTAGTTCAGCGAAAAGTTGAGTGAATGCTCTGAGAATTGCCTGTTCACCGACCTGCTTGTTTTGTTCTTCTCATTATTGCGTGGATGAACGTCATTCATAAGTAATGGGGCAATGTTTTCAGGATATAATCCAGGTGAACTACTGTCCTTCTGCTAGAAAAGTATCACAAATATTCTGGGGAGAATTCAGAAGGATTTATCTCACATCACTCTGAGGATAATGAGATTATTGCTTCATTCATCCCACTAATTTATCACTGGTCTATTATTATTCTCTTCTGTAAGGTTGAAAATACGGTCGCTAGTTCTTGGCATAATGGTAACCAGTTCAGTCGCATATATCTAGATGTTAATCAGCATCCATTATTCAACCATACGGTATATTTCCTGAGTCGAGCTTCACAGTGATATTGTCTTTCATCGTGGCCACTTAAATTAGCTGTTCCAGATAACTTCTAAGCCACCTAGCATCCACATCACTCTTTCTGCTTTTGGTCAATGACTGCCAGACTATTAATACATTTGGCGACAGATATCTTCAGTAAAGCAATGTGGTCCTTTCAGCCGACCGAAAGACGCAAAGGTAAAAGAAGACAAAACCAAATTTATCCACAAAATAAACTGCAGTCACTGTGAAAAAAATTTCACTGCTCAAAGTAGATGTCCCCTTTGTCCAAGATCATAAATTAGCTGTCAAAAGGCAGGGTAATCAGTTTGTCGTGTCAATGCACGTGGACACCTGTGGGTGCTAATTCGATTGCAAAAATGTAAAAATCTTACATAAAGGAAACGCCAAGAATGTCAGGGTACTCCTGAAAGCCTGCTACTCTAACTATTCTGTAATCAGCTTACGTGAGGATAAAGACCAAATTTGCCAAGCAGTGAATGAGGAATTCACATAATAAATGTTATTATCAGGTCAACGAAATAATCAACATTGACAGAAGTCGACAAGGTGGTAAGGAATTCTCCGGAGATAAAAAAAATTCACGTTCAAGTTCACCAGGAGGAACAGTTATTACAATCACAGAGTATTCCAGGAGTTCACTAAAGTTTGAGGTAGTCGCAGGTGTTGTCCAGAAAGGTAACGGAAGCTCCGTAATTAAACCATCCAGCTGAGAGAACTAAATTTCACGAGGCATGCACAAATATTGGTTTGAAGTAACTACAGATAGATTAAATGCATCACTGCTAGACACAATGATTTAGGCTTAATTTTTAGTGCACCATAACTGTGTTTACCCCCATAAGCACACACAAAACTATTGATTTTCGCGTCACAGTTGAAATAGATTTGAGAATGAATCCCTAAACCACTGACTAATCGAATGTCACAATTTAAAAATTTCAGATGATACAAAATTTTCGATAAATTCATTTACACGCTTTGTTGAACGAAGTTAGTAATCACAAGGTTTATATCCAAAGATATCCGCCTACAGTCTACTTCGAACACTGCAGCGTAGAACAGGTTTAAACTTAGCTTTATAATCACACTACATACCTAATCCACGGATATGCATGGGAAAAGAACTAAAAGCTGAATTGATTTCCATCTGATCACTTATTTGCCTACAGTCTCAAAGTAATATTTTTGCGTTTATTTTAATCCTATTTACAAAAATTAATGCTTTAAATGTCTTTTTTACGGATACCTATTTTACTTTTAGACAATCAAAACGCATAAATTATCTTTTTATGCAAATATGTCTGATGAATATGTATATATGTTCTAAAAATAATATTAACTAGTTTCACTCACGAAAATAATGTTTGTTAAAAATTAATTTACTGTAAATTGTTTTATTTCCTACATTGTCTGTCTCACAGTAAGCATGAAATGGTTTTTCTATCCGACTAAATCAAAATACTTTTAATACACAATTGTAGTCACTTTCACTAGATTTTATCAGTTTCCGCATATGAATTATCACTATTATTAGTTAGATAACATCTATATATTAGCTGAAAAGCAACTGTGACAAACAGAACACAACACTTTCAAGTTAATTTCATCCTTTATTAAAAGATGGCAGTTATAAATATGTCAAAAAATACGTCAACGCATAACTCTTTCAGCCAACTAATGCTGATGTGAGCATAATTCGTCAGATTGGAGAATTATATCTATTTGTTACTACACTGAAATGATCCCCTTCTAAAAAGCAGCTCATAATTTGTAAGCGGCTGGAAATACGCTTCACTAAACTGTTCTAGCCTTCCTTCATAATTCCTCAAGTTTATATTCAGATCATTGGATTTATGGAGAACTGGGATAATTTCACTTGTGAAATTTCTTCTTGAACCGGAATCTGTAGGAGAGATCATTGAGAACGTGGGTGCACTGGATACCCGATTCGCCCTATTTCGGACTCATCATCAGTGAGCACCCATATCCCCACCTGGGATCGAACCAAGACCTTCAGATTACGACATCAAGCTCATTGACCATTCAGCCACATGGGTAGGGATTCAACGACCAATGAATTCTAACTCTGAATATCAGTCACCACCTAAGTGACAGCTACTGGATGGGCGTCCTACAGCTGCAGTAAGAAGTCATGACTAGTCCACCATCTCAAGGTGAAGTAGACGTTCATCGAAGGCATTGGTCATGGTGGCCCTATATCACAAGTTAACAGAGTTAGAATTTAAGGGTGATTAAATTTCAGCCCAAGTGGCTGAGTGGCAAACAAGCCTAGTTTTGTAACCTGGAGGTCCCAGGTTCGATCTCAAACGGGGTTGCGGGTGAACACTGTGAAGACTTTTCGAACTAGGACAAAATGGCTGCCCAGTGCTCTCTGGTCTTCAATGATCCAAAAAGTCAAGCTAATAGTTCACGCAAAACGAACAAGCAGAAAAATAATCAAGTAAATAACACATTCAAGCCACTAGCTATTTGACTCATGCAAAACAAAAATGACACAGCCTTATTATTACACTTTCTTTATGCCTAAAAGCTATACCTGAAATCTTTTTTCATTTCATATCAATCATTTCAGACAAAGTGGTGGATAAGAACACCAAATGTGTATAGCAAACAAAACAATTAACTTTTGTATGAATAAACTTAATAGCAAGCTAGACCAACGGCTAAGTGCTTCACTATCCTTCTGTAACTTCTCGCATTGTCTCAAACTTAAACTGTAACTATCTGTCACCACCCTTGAAATCTCGCTTCAGATAATTCATATTATTATTATTATTAACAAATCTCCTGGATCAACTAGCATAAGTGACAGCAATATTAAGGAATACAAGACATTCATATAACTCTCCAATTCTGTTCATATAATGCCATTATTTCTCATCCTTTGATTTTATTGATGGTGACATATTCCACATCTCTGGCACTGGCGGTGAGTCATCTGCAATAAGAAGAGACAAGGCAAAGAAGAAGTCTCTACGGACACTGGCAGGATAACATTAGAGAGAGAAGGATGGTAAAGCAGAAGGTGAATTAGTGCAAAGATAGAAAACAAAACAAGAAGCTAACTATAACCCACAGGATGCAAAACAAAAGAGTAAAATAGGATTCATAAAAAGAAAAAATACACAAATGACACACTGGTGTCGAACAGGCTACAGGTTAAAGAGAAGTTAGGAAATTATATCAAATAACCAGGTCTGTATCCAGGATGAAAGTGACTTAGGTGAGGCCACTAAAAGATAGTGGAGAAAACTAGAACAGATGGAAGATAGAGAACGATAGGCTCTATTATAGATAAGATTTTATTTTGATAAAGCACACAATGTTATACAGTAATATTATGTGATTACGTTTCGAGCACAAACTATTGCTCATAATCATATATCCAAATAAAATCTTATCTATAATGGAGTAATACTCTACCACAGTGTTCAAGTTTTATACTAAGAACAATGGGCTGATTGAAACACAGAACTTCTGAGGCGACCACCACCTGCAACTTATCTGGAAATACCACCAGCAGTCACAGAACTGTCAGTGGACACCAACTTTTGAAAAAAAGCAGAATTAATCAGCGCCATAAAGTAAATAAAAGCTGTGAAAGTAGTAGGACCAGATGAATCTCACCCAGAAGCAGTGAAAACTTACCTAAAACCTTAAGTGGAAGAAGGACTATCTTGTCACACTGGTAAATTAGGGTGACTTAAGCCTTTGCAATATCTGACGAGGAATCATGTTCTTGTCCACGCAAAGCAAAATATTAGGCAGGATCATCCTGAAAAACCTGGATGCAAGGCTTGGTCCGAAGCAGTTTGGACTGCAGAAAAAAATTCATGTGCAGATAAGATTGCAAGACTACGCACCATCATTGCACAGAGCATAGAATGGTAGTCAACTCTCTAAGTCAACCAGGTTGACTTTGAAGACTCAGTAGCTTCAACTGTGAAGTAATTTGAGAATTCCTACAATACTATGGAGTGCAGTGAAGTCAGTCCTTGCAAACCTCGTTCAGGACAATGTGGTAGTACCACATGCCAAATAATTCACTACGAAAAGTTCGACGAAGTGCCAAAAAAGTATGTGTACCATCATTGGTAACCTTCCAAATATGGTAGACTTGGTTATGCAGCAGAAAACGGATTAGAGAACACAGACATTTGTCTCACTAACAAAAGACCCCAGAAGATCTATGCATCAAGAATGATTTATTCCTCATGTTGCTCAAACCTGAAGGAATTCATGAACAGGCAAATAATTTCGAAGAAAATGTAGTGAAGACGTAGAAAACAGAGTTGATGAAGAAACCCGGACAAGAAAAACAGCAAGCCACAATCACCGACAATGTAAGAAATCTAAGTGAAATCATATTTTTACTTACCTGGGTCGCATCTTTCCAACTACAGGTGGCATGAACAAGGATGTAAAATTCAGTTAATATTTGGTCGACAAAAAGGGCGCAGTGCGAATTACAAAATCCGAACTATAACTTCGATATCAAATCACTTCTTCTGTATGGATCAGAGACATGGCATGGTCGTCACATAAGACATTCTCAACAGGCTGCGGAATTTCATCAGCCAGCGACTGCCTTCCCTCGTTTCTGAAGCAAAAGGGAACTTGAACAGTGAGAGAGTGTAGTGCCAACAAAAATGCTGGAGGAAACGGAGATAGACTGAGCAGACTAATGAGATTATCGTGTGTCACTACGCTGTAGGACGTGGACCCGGGAACGATATGGAGGAAGTCGTACGAGGAAGAAACGGAAGCTTGTGGACAATCATGGGACAAGAATAATAAGACTCAAGGAACAAGATACTACGGATATGAACCGCTGAGTTCTCATGTTTCATTTACAACACCAGGAGTGAGGAAGGAAGAAAACGAAACTGCGGGAAACTGAAGGTAGTTTGTAAGAAGCTCTGTTACTGTCATTCTTGAAGAATGCATATTTACAGAGAAATATGCTCACTGAGATCTCCAAGCACTCATTACTTAAAATTACAGTTAATGACACTAATCACAATCTGTCAAGTTTTCTTTGAGGGCCAAAAATACTTATTTTTTATTCAAAGACAGCTCTAGTATTTCTTTGATTATCATAAAATCAATATTTTCCTCACTATTATTTTCGTAATCCACTTATTTGGCTTAAAAAATTTTATTACCCAGAATCGTCAGTATTATGCAGATAATAATGATTACGTGACCTATGAAGACAAACTGAAAAAGTCATCTCAAACAATAAAATATCGATTACAGTCAGCGTTAAATATTAGAATTTCCTGTTCAAGTCCTCATATTTCAGTTAAGTAGTGAAACAAGCAGGCTTAGTGTTAACCTAACTAATTATAACAAGTTTTCCTTTTTTCAGTGGTTTTTCCGTGTATCTCACTAGCTATTCGTAACCTGTAACAATTCATCTGTTAAAGTTGGTGAAGTTCGGTGAGCCTTCTTGTCTGTATAATATTCTGAATGTTTTCAGTCAAACGGAAACAGGTTTATTCAGCCGTCAGTGATCCATAATTCTCCACTACAGAACTGAAGGTAATTTAATATATAAAACAAGTAATAAAGGTTAATAAAGCAGGATTTAATGAATTCATCAAATTTCGGTAGAACTCGTCAGCTGAATACTCTACATACACGGATATATATATACTTTTGAAATTACATTGGGAGATATAAGACTGATAAGTGAAAAAAATACATTGAATTAGTCATGCAGAAAGACAGGTGTGAATGTTTTCCAGGTCATGTTCAAATAGATAAGGGGAGAGAGAGTTTGAGAGATCAAAATTAAGATAAATTGCATTACGCTTCAATTACATCCCTTAGATAAATAATTAGAGAAAATAACAAGAATTGCAAACAGAGTGATATTAATAGTAATAGTTATAATAACAATAATAATAACCATAGTGCTGAAGTGAATTAAGATAATGCTACTGATAAAAGATAGTTTTAAATGACTCAATAATAATAATAAGAGGTAGAATAATAAGTAAAACGTATTACCATGGTAGATTCAGAGTCACGACCATCTCCTTTTGTACACAGAGACCTGGTTTATAAACTCGAATTGCACAAACGATTAGTGAGAAGGCTAAGACCAAGGTAGAATAAGAGACGGGACAAACTTTTTTTGTATACAGAATTCAGGGTTGTATTGATGAATTGCCAGCGCCTCCGCCATACACAAAAGCCGAAACCTGACGCCCTTCGAACCATTTGGCTTCACTTTGTAGATGATCTTGAAAGACGAGTCCGGTGGAGCTACGTGGCCTGAGTTCACCAAATGCTTGAGAATTGAGCTAGTAATTGTCTTACACTGTTCCTTTACTAGCGATGCCGGATAATGTTCAGAGATGCGTTTGGAAAGCGTGCGCTTTGTGCGGCCAATATAACTAGCTCCACACGAGCAGGTGGACTTATAAACACACACTGAGGTGGCCCAAAGCGGCAGTTTATCCTTCACACATCCGTTGATCACTTGTCGGCTGTAGGAAGTGATACGTAGCTCAGCCATAAGGAAGGCTTTCCTTATTGATCTGCATAAGCGATTCTTTCGGGTCTCAGCTGTGGTATCACCTTTAAATTCAACGCTCATAAATAGCAGTTTCTTTGGCACCATATGGATTCTTTCAAGCTTTTCCCTTAACTTTATATTTTTCTCAAGAAATCTCGGAGGATATCTATTCTCTATGAGGACTTGTCTAAGTCGCCCCAGTTCCCCATCGACTGTATCATTTGAACATATTCTCCTTATTCTTGAGGTTAAGGAATGGATTAGATTTCTCTTCCTTCTCAAAGGGACCCAGCTATGGAAATTTGTGTACTGACCATTCCATTTTGGTTTCCTGTAGACCGATCTTTGAAGAGAACCATCCGATCTCTTTAAAAAGCATCCAAAAAATGGAGTTACGAGTTAATCTCTGATTCCGACGTGAACTTGATGGCATGATGGCAGCTGTTGAACTCTTTATTTATCAATTCGATGTTGGTATTGTCGTCACATATGATAAAAGTATCATCCATGTATCTTTGGTACAGATAGAAACTGTCGATAGTAGGTCGTAAAATACTATTCTCCATACTAGCCAAGAAGCAATCTGCAAGTAAAGGACCCAATGGTGACCCCATTGCCACTCCATCTCTTTGTCTATAAATCGTGTAGTTGAACTTGAACTGGACATTTAGAGTGCACCTCAATAGTAGTTTCTTTAAGTAGTGGATCGGAACACATACGTCTACATTATTATCCTCAATGAATTTTCATATAAAGCATATAGTTACAGTGAGGGGAACGTTCGTGAAAAGCGAAGTAACATCCATGGATATCATTTTCTTCCCGGATACATTAGCATCACTTATTGAATCGACGAATTCAAACGAATCAGAAACACTATGCTTGCAGAGGTTATTTCTGATAGGTAGGAGGATTTCTGCGAGTCAGTTGGCGGTAGCATGATATTGGTATACACCTTTTTGAAGGTTATCATTTATATTTCAAGCTTACTAGACTCAGTATTTTAGTAGTCAGCAGTAATAGAAAATAGTTGATGGAAAATTAATGATTTTCAAGAATCACTTCTAATATGAATTAATCCTACTTATAGAAATGCTACTTCTTGCTCATATGAGTCCATGCAGTCTAACACTTTGATACAAATTCACTAATGTGTTTTTGTTCCTTAAATTCTGTTTCAATATATTTTTTAACACATTTGTACTGTATTGTAACAAGGTGGTTTATGTGGGCAGAAAAATCTGTTAGATTTTGCTATGTAACATCATTGCATCATATATATATGATAATGAAAAATGTCAGTTTATGAAATGTAGTAATATAAAACAGTTTGGTTTTCTTTTTCAAAACTGTTAAATAGATTTTCTGTAGAAGACGGACTGCCTGGGGCTTTTTGAATTTTTTAAATATTCTTTCCCTATTCACGAAATTAACAACCATTGAATGTACATCATTTGTTTGTCTTATGATTTTTCATAAATGTCAGTCATTTTCAAGCTGCGTTTTCCAAAATGCTCACTTTAAGTCCAATGACAATTTCCTGCTATTTTTATAAGATCATTTTTTTTGTTTTATTATTCTTCTTCAGTAAATTGCATGCATGAATGAACAGATTTGTGGACGTACATGAAACAGCATAGAGAGCAAGTGTTTCCCAGTTTTTCAGGGTACCTTTCAAAAAAAATTATTTCCTCCAATCAGGCTTCAGCTAACCACTGGTGATTTTATGTTTCTAAATTGTGGTCAGAGTTGTAAAATGTGTGTTTCTCGTTAAGAGACTTCATATTATGCCTAATAACTGAGGATTTAACTATCCAGGAATATGCGCTTTGATTCTTTTGAATACAGACTATTGCTGGTTTTATTTTACCTTTGTGAGATGTGAGGTATGTATTTGTTTCTTTTGTGAACATCTCTAGATTTAGAATAGCCTACACTAAACAGGACTAAAGTTATCAGGAGTAATTTAATCCGGTCGCGTTGTTTGAGCTGGGTGATTAATTTACGAAGCTTTCATCGTCCATCTAGACAGCATCTTCAGAGCAGGCTTCAATATGAAGTATTACTTTGAAAATTCACATGGTCACTTATCAGAGATAAAGTACCACCCCAATGGAAAAAAATGCTTGGATTTAAGCCAGATTTATAAGTTTAAGCAACCAGTACCGCTCATAAGAACTGTTTACTAAAGAATATCAGAAATCCAGTACCGTACTGAGGTCATATTAGAGCAAACAGACTGATTTACTCAGGTGTTCTCTGTAGCAGTTGTCTTGGGTTAGATTATGTTTCAAAGCTGATTAAGATACTGATTGCTAAAACTATATTGTTTTTGAATTAAAATGGTAAAGAAAGAATGCTGAAAACTGAAGAGAATGTTAGTCAAGTCTTTAGTCAGTTGTTCAAGCAGGGTTTAATCAGTGGAAAACTCTGCAATACAATGAGACCTAGAGGTAGTCATTTGTCAAAAGCATGCTTCCTTCTAAAGGTATCTAAAAGTGGTATACCTCATTGCTACATACTAGTGAAGTTGAAATAGATGGATTGTATAGTTGGTTGAATTCATCAGTTGATAACTAGATATTCCCACCTTGATAAGAGGTTTTGAATTTTTCGGAGGTCGATGGTGACAATTTCGGTACGAAACATACAGTTTCCTCAGATGTTGAATTCTTATTTACACGTTTTTCGCTTATGCAACTTTTGATAGCCAGTGCAGTTACATTAATATCAGTAAAAAGTTTGAACATTGTGGATTAGATCAAATGAAGTATAATTATATTGCAATAGTTTACACACAATGATAAGTTTTGTTATTGGTAATATTTCGAGCAAAATTACTGCCCGTGTTCACACCACTGTTGGAATTGTTTGATTCACACATTTATGATTTGTACTCATATATAGTTCATTATTTTTGTTCATTCATGTTTTTTTTTTTTGTGTTTGAGTTATATTCCACGTTCATTCATGTGTTTGTATTCAGAATTATATTCCAAGTTGTTGATAGTTGTACTGAGTCACCCTTGTTACATGTATCCGGTGTGACTTTAATGAATATCGATTCTGTTATAAGTCTTTCTTTCCATTTGTTCATGTTAGTTTTTAGAATACACACATTGTCCCAATCGATATTGTGGTTTTTGTCCCATGCATGTGCAGCTATCGATGAATTTTTTTCAAGATTTTTGTAGGCTTGTGTTCCTGTTGGTTGACCTTTGGTTAGGCGTTTATGTTCATTCACTCTTATTTTGAGTGATCTGGACGTTTGCCCCACATATTTAGTTGGACAGTCAGCACAAGATATTTTGTAAATCAAGTTGTTTTTATCCATCATTTTTATGGGATCTTTCAGTTGATTTATTTTATTTTTGATTAGATTTGTCGGTTTGAAAGTTGTGTGAATGCCGATATTTTTGAGGTTTCTTTGAATTGCCTCTGATGTACCATTTTTATATGGTATTGTGACTGTCTTTTTGCATTCTTCCATCTTGTTATTCTCCGGTTTTACCCTCTTTTTTCTCTTTTTTATATTATCTCTTATAAATTCTTTTGGGTAGTTGTTTTCGAGTAGCATTTTGAATAGGACATTTATTTCTTTACATTGGTCCTCTGGCGTTGTTGTAAGTCTACGTATTCTATCTGCAAGTCCTTGTATTAATCCTCGTTTCACCGAGAGTGGATGAGTTGAGTGATAATCAAGAAATCTTCCAGAGTGTGTGGTTTTTCTATATAGCGTTGTTTTAATGCTACCATCTGTTATTCTTTGTATTTTGCAGTCTAACATAGGTAGTTCCCCAATTTCATTCTCTACTTCCATAGTGAGTTTTACTGAGTCGACATGGCTGTTTATGTGTGTGCAGTTACAGTTTTTTATTCCTGTCCTAGAAATTAGTCATACCATCATTATCTTCAGTTTTATTTCAATCCATTCACATGTTATGCTGAACCTCGCTTTTGTGTTCAGTCATTTATTCAGTACTTCAGAATTTTCTATATAATTTTTGCTTAAAACAGAATAGATACATTCTTCGTTCACTCTTTGTTTGAAAACGAACAGAATTTCAATGCAAAATGACAACTAGATTGCGCCGAAAATTGCCGATATTTTTCGTTGTTATTAATTTACGGGTTTCAGTCAATCAGTCCGTGTTGATAAATGTTCATTCTACGCAGACGACTAAGCTAGTAAGTAAGGAATTACTGCATGCATGATACTCGCTTTCGCAAGAAGACAAAATCTCTCGCATAAAAATATTTCACTGTTCCCAATTCTAGTCTCTCTAAGTAGAACATGACTGTCTGGAACGATGATTACAATTTTGGAATATCAGTGTAACCATTAGTACCTGCTTGCATAAAGATACATGCGTTTTATAATTCCTGATTATGCAGAAAGGAGGGTACTGTTTCCAGTCGTTGCCTGTCATGAAATAAAGAAATCGTGACGACTGAATTTCATTGAAACAGTAAACTCACTATTCATTAATGTTCAGTAAAGCTAATTTTAAAGTTTCTCAATGTCCTTAGTGATGGAAAAAAGCTAGGTACTTCAATATTTACTTTTGTAGGTTGATGATTTTTTCATAGGTTTGGTGCTGTAAAACCCATATTTCGCCTATTAAAGTTGTACAGGAAACATCACTGGTATTTAGCAGCAACTGGGACCTAAGTGGCCTCAGACCAATCCAGTAATCCTGAATATCAGTGATTTCAATTGTTCTGCGACACAAGGTTTGTGACTATGTAATAAACCATTACATTTCATCGGAAATGAACTAGATTTTTAGACTAAATTTTGCAGTACTGTACATAAACTTGTGATACACGCCCTTTTAATTGGTATTTCTATTAGTATTAAAAGTTTATATGCAGTAATGATGCAAATGTAAATGTACTTATCTTCCTAAAACTATCACCTGTTGAAGAATATTCCAGTACTCCTTGCTATTCAGTGGTTCTCCAACTGAAGTTAGTCCAAGATCAATCTTGAAACCAATCAAATTCCTGCAAATCAATTTTTGAAAATCAGTCTAGTGCTCATTAACGGCTCACTTTAGGATGAAGTTACCAAATTGAGAGTAAGAACAAATACTCGCCGACGACAGTAGCTGGAGGTAGCGCTATATCGTGAATCGGCGGAATTTAGAATTGATGGACTGTTGGATTCCATTCCATTGGTTCAGTAGTTTATAAACTCACCGTGTAACCAGAAGGTTTGGGGTGTAGGCTGTTGAAAAGTTCCAAACAAGGACGAAACGTTTGTCCAGTACTTCTAGGTTTTCAACAGTTCCCTAAATAAAGTCAGTTCATGACTAATCGTGAAAAACCCTCTTCAGCTGTTACAATCATTGTTTCCACTTCATAGTTCATGTAGTCTTCATAATTTTAAAAAGGGATGTGTAAACAAATTTGCATTCTTTAGAGGTATGATTTGTTTAGTAAACCAAGATCAGGAATATTTATGGCAACGATTGATTCCACTTTCCCATGAATAGAGACATAAAATAAAAAAGGAACTTCCACTTTCCAATTAGGTTATGCACCTTATTTCAATGAGAAATCAAATGACTGTTTAACAATTGTAGGCTAAAGACATTCAAAGTCTTTTTCTGAGAAAAAAATATTTCAACTTCTGACCTGTCCTGATGTCTGTTTTGTGCATCAGAAACTTTTTCTGTTACTATCATGGCCAGAACATAAGTACATTCTGGATGCTTACTGCATATGCTGATCATCCTATTCTTTTGATCTCCTCTGACACACATTTTTGTGCTAACTAGACATCCACTTGTAAAATTTCACCCAGAGTCTAAACTCAGACTGTGACAAATTATATAAATCAGAAATCCGTAAAAGTAAAAATATTTTCAAATGAGTGGTTATTCGGGTGCATTTCAATACAGTATTTCGGATCATAGAATAGGTTAGAAGTTGAATAAACACCAAAAATCGGAAACCGCGGAACCAAGCCTCATATGGCTAAACACATGATGATGAAATGAAAATCTGTTTACTAATTGCTATTTAGAAAATGAGCAGGAGAGTTATTTAGTTAAAAACAAAGAAAACTTCTTGATTTATTGAGCGAATAATTAAATATTATTCATATTCGTATTCATTTTGCTTGAGAAAAACTCAAAAGAACAACACAGAAAACGAAACAAATGCCCATCCAACACTGAAAGCATCTTTGTGAGCACTACTATATATATATATATATATATATATGATTACAAACATTCTGGGTATGACTATGACTTATATAATTTCAGTAGTATGCATGAAGTCAGAAGAAACCAGATGACCAAGGTTTTGTTTCCCAGTAGCACTATTATACCTTGGAAATATTTAGAAGAGATGATGATTATATCTTACTTCTTGTAATAGGTTTGTTACGACAAGTTCACGTCAACCCTTGAAAACACCTGGAGAATAAATATAGTGAGCCCTTATTCACCACGAAATAGTTTGATGAGCATGCAGTATTATTTATTTGGTTCTGGTTCATCAGCAGAAAATGATGTTTTATGACATGCTGATTCACCGTTTTACTTGCTGACATTCAGTGTTGATAATAGAGAATTATAACAGCGATTTCGGTGTTCAAACTAGTATTTTACATAATAGAATGGAATAACTAAGTTACTGAGTCAACTGAGAAATTTCTGATTTAGAGAGGACATGATAGGGTGAAGTTAAATGAAGACTTATCGTCGACATGATTCAATGCTGTGCTCATCAAATTACTGATTAGAACCCTAACTTACTGACTTATGCAATTCAGCTGCCAAACACATGGCTCTCTCTTATTTAGTTTATGCCAAAAGCTTGTCTAAATCTGGCACATTTAGTTAGGTGATAGACTGTTTCCAAATTTGAGCACTGTCCTAAACCAGCCTATTGTTTCAATTTCAGCCACCGTACTTATCATTAAATTCGATGAGTTTGATATCTTAAAGGTATAACCAGACAAATGTTTTATGCACTGATTTTTTTTACATGAAATAAAGAATATTATTCCTTTTTTCATTGCCTACACTGTTTGCGTAAGCTGATGGAACTTAAAAATTTAAATTTTTCAAGAGGAACCTTTTTTTAACACCAACAAAGAATAACGGAAACTAATTTTGCTCATATAAATTGTTACAAATAATTAGAAAAACCAGCTGTTAACACCCCCCAAAATGAATTGTTACAAGCATTATATATTTATACAGCTATTCGCTTGGAATTGTCTGGCTGCAAAAAGGTGCACATACCCACAAGCATAACCAGTTACATATTCTTGGTTGGAAACGTGATAACTAGTTGAAAGCTGATAAGTCATTTACACTAAAAACTGATAAAGCACATATAAATAAAGTAAACAAATGAGCAAAAATTAATACGTGTTCTCCCTAAAATACATTTCGAGATAAAAGTTGACAAATGAAAGCATAAAATGAAACCCTATGATTGAACTGAGGATAAATAGTTGTTTAAAAATACCTCGCAAAATTTCATTAAAGCAACCAAAGGCACTGAGTGTTTTTGGTGATGACAGGGATTTCCACCATTCACAAACAATTTCACTGGAATGCCTGGCTGTACACTTGATATGAGCACCATGAGATGCCATCGCATCAATGAACCCATGAGACTTAAAGATTTGAAAAAGTTACTTCTGTGTTAAAATGAAACCATAACCATCAAGTAAAGTCTTTCAAAACTCCCTGAATTCCAGAAACATATTTGAAGGCTATGCTTTCTTCAGATAAGACACACCATTGCAGGGATGATTGTAAGCTATTGGGTAAAATTATACCGTAAGACAGTAGAATTTAAGAAGCATACACCTTCGACTTGGAAAGCATTACGTTCATAAGAGACACGTGGATGAATTAAAAAATTATTCAAATCTCTAGACTGATGACAATTCTAGTGGTTCTGTTCCTTATCTAAAAACATGCTACAGAATAACTATTTGCGGAAAATGATCAAAATACTCTTTTTCTAAAGCAGTATTTAGCCAAACAGCTCATTAGTGCTGCACTACTATCAAATATCAACACTCATTATTTACATTGGCCAAAAGTAACAGAAAAAATGAAATCACTGGTGATAATCCCTCTAACTCACTGAAGCATCACTCGTATGCCTTTAAAAATATCAGTCTTTTATGTGAAATGCTAACTAAAATGATGAAACATATAAACTTGAGCAGCTGCCTTAGATTTGTTATTTCCTTTCCATGGATAGACTTAAAATTCAAGATATATATGAGTGATTTCTTAATGGAGAAGAACTGTGGCTAAGAAAAGATAAAGTGAGAAAACTTCAGTAGACAACCACTCACAGTCGAGATCATTAACAGATAGTTATATGATTGATTTATAGGGGATCTCAAAAGCTGACTTCACATTAAAGTTAGCGCTGAGGATGTTGTCCATGTGAACAAAGAAAGATTGGTGATTAAAGCACTTAGCTCAGAGAATACAAACACACCAAAAAGAATAATTGTTTATTTGTCTAAATGCAGAACAACAACTCTTCTGACAGTACATTTTGAAGATTGCAAAATGTATCATCACGATTTCTAATTTACGCTTTCGCAACCTATTGTAAAATGTGGTCCAGACGTATTGATGTCATTAATTATGGATTAGATAGTAATACTTTCAAGTACACAAATAAAATTTGGATATACTCAGTTAAAAAACCTTGGATAGTTTCCTGTTTGTAGAATGTAATCAAAATTTGCAACCCACTACAAATGTAAAAGTATATCTTTAATTCACTAAGTGGATGTTCAAACTCCAAATCTCTAAGCTGATATGTCGGTTTTAATGAGATTATTTGTCTGTCAACACTTCGTGGTGACATAAGTGAGGTGCAGTTACTTCTTCACTTAAGTTAAGTCTCACCAATCACCAGGTGAGTGTGTGAACTCTCGTTAAAACTGATAAGTTACCGGGCTGTCTACGACTTTCCCGGAAGAATGGTTGACTTTTTATTGAATGAACTAATTTTGTGTCCCTTCTTCGGAAATGTTTCTCTATCAGTATTTGGTTTAGTCCTGTGATTGTACTACTGTTCTAGCAAGTTTATATCGAAGTACCTTCCTTTTTATTACACTTAATTTTATTTTAATCGTTTCTACGGAATACACGAAACAGAACCAGATCACGAGAAGATACAATTGCTAGAAGCCCGTAATCAGAAAAATCTTCAGTATTATAAAAGACCAGCGCAAAGCCATCCCTTTTAATTTTGCAAAAGACTTGTAGTACACAGTCCTGAGAATAAAAAACAGTGAATATAATTTGCATAATTCGAACTAACTAATTATTACCTGATTAAAATATCATTTTACCTCTGGATGCTTGAGGGGTTTCAATTTTTGTTTCGATCACATAGGACTTAAGTAAGCCCAACTTTTTTCTGATTAACACAGATAATCTCAATACCTTTGTTCACCGTTGCTGGTTACTTAAGTTTAAAAAGTCCTTCCTTAGTGTCACCCTAAATCAAACCAAAAAGTAGACAACATGCAGTCAATATATTTCGCTAACAAGTACCAAAAACCGTGTGACTGAAGACTCTTTTTACAAAACATGCCTTCTTTCATACACCTTTCCACGAAATTATCTTTTTTTGATCTACAAAGGCTGGCATTCATACACTTATTAGGAAGGTCATCAGTCATACAGAACTATAGAGCAAGGTATTCATAAATAAAGATCGACTTGTTTATTGATTGAACTAAAGGTCTATGATGTAGAAATGTACTGTTAATTTGATGCAGCTGGTGACATGTTCGGTCAAACAGACATAGGCGTCCTCTGGCAACTGATAGTTATTACAGTTGTACATTTATTTCAAAAACATGCATCATTTGTGTGGATGATTAGCAGAGATTACTGTACAAGATATATCCGAAAAAACTGCCAGGAGTGAGAAGAAATGAACAGTGGTTTAGGAAGTGAAATAGAACTGTTTTTAATAGAATACGGCGTTGCATCAAAATTTCATTTTGCACACACATTCATGTGTTTTGACAGACTGTGGAATATGCATGTACCTTCTGTAAATATCTGATTACACTCCACTAAAATATAGATTTTTATCAACAGTCCAGACTGCAAAGACGCTTAAAATAAAAACCCACAGTTATCGTCTTAAAGCTATCTTATCTGATTTTGCCTTAAGGCTGCCTTCTGATGTAACACAGATTTTCACGACTACTTTTCATTTAAATATTTTTATTTGCCCTCTTTTCTAACGATATCAAGCCGACTCTGTTTATATAACAATTCACTACCTTCACGAACTTGATAACAATATATATGGAGGTGGTCTACCTCTAAAGGTATACTTTGGCTCTTCATATTTCACTCACTCTTAGGCGTCTGTCAGTCGTTATTCCTCTCCAAACGACTGGAACTCTAACATTTCTGTCATTTTCTGTATGGGGACAGGGTATTTTAGAGATATGCATAACAGTTTTATCCACTGAATGGCTACTTTTAACATCAGTTGCTCTTTTGGTATGAGGCTATTTCTTGCTGTAAGACCGCCAGTCTGTGGATGCTACTTTGCTATCCTTACACCACTGATATCTGTGAGTTTCTGGAAGAATGAAATTTAGCAGCACTGATCCTTAAATCTCACCGTAGGAACGGTGTAATTATGTTTACTTCTTGTTAAATCCCATGTTGTCCGATTACTACTAAACTGTCTTTATCCAATCTACTAGATTCTTCCATCCATAGTAAGTTTAATGCTATTGCATTTCCCCCTAAATCAAACTGTTAAAAGTGTCCTCCATTCTACTCCTATACACTGGCTAATAGCTTAATTAACTCGAAATTTGTCACCTTTCTCTCTGTCTTCGCAGTCTCCGTACTGATAACCAATTCTAAACATTCTTATTGACAGGACCATGAGCAGTCTAAGATATAGGATAGTCATTTCACTAGGTCGTGGTGACTGGGTTTTTTCTATATTCTGTGGTTAGGCATACTTCAATGGAGTTAAGAGAATAGTTATTTCAGCTATGCAGCTTGTGTAGGTAGTTTTATTCCGATTTGTGTCGGATCCGAGTACCGTTAAAAGTCTTAACTCATAAAAACAATGAAGACCTAACACTATATTTCACACAAGCCATGTGAGGATTGCTATTGCAGTTTATAATTTCGTCAGAATTAGTACTGTATACTGCCATCTACAAAGTCCCGTCATCAATCCAACTGATGAGTACAACTAAAAAGCAGTTTTTATTTTCTTATCTTTATTTATTTTCCTATCTTTAAAGATGAATTACTTCAAATATTTAACTAACCAGATTGAAAACATGTTCTGTTTCATTGCTTATGGTCCGAAGTTGTGGCTATGAAATTTGAATGCGCGTATTCAAGTATGATATCAGGTTCTTAACTACCCATTTCAAATAGAAGAAAAAATATGATCAAAAAATTCATAGCTAGATCTCCATAGAAACTTTATCTCCACATTCACAAGATCACGTAAACCCGAAATGTCGAGAACTATTACTATTATTATAATCACTACTACTCGAGGTTAAAAGGAATTTATCCAAACCCTTCAATGATAAAGATAACGTAGGCTTACAAACATATCAAGAACATCTACAGAAGCCTGTAATAACAGACACTCTGCCGTGACCTTTCCCTGCAGTTCCCTCCAGATAACTGACATGTTGACTTCAGAAACGGAAATTATGTCGTTCTTGCTTTATTCAAATTTATTAATCAGAACAACTATATGAAGATTTATAGGGGAAAGTATCGAGTCACCAAACATCCATTTACATCGTCCTGGCGGTGAGCAAAGACATGCTGATTAGCTACTGGTCAGCAACCTGAAGATTCTGTGAAGGTTCGCCATTCCTTTCAAAATACCTGTACAAACCCAAGCTGTGCAACAAATCATGTATGTATGCATCTGTGACCGGAAAAATAAAACCAGAATAACAACCTTCTGTGAAGGGTTTACATGTCCAGCTCACCCATAAAAGTGGCCGGGCTATATCCGGAAGAAAGCCGACCAAGTTCTTGTCTGAACATAGTGTAAAAATCAGTCTGTAGAAACTCGGTATCACATTCAGTTTTGTGTGGAAACACTGGTGAAGGTGATAGGTGAAAATAAGGGTTTAGTAAGAAACTGGCTTAGCTCATTTTTAATAATCAGTGCAACAAACTGATTTCAGTGGGTTGAGAATACAAAAAAAGACCAATGGTTACTCAAGCATATATGATCACTAACGATGGTGGATTATTACAGTAAAGGAAATGAAAGAGTTAGCACCTGTTACTCAAGATTATTAATATAACCAGTCTTGATTCTCATAGCAATAAAACAATCCAAATTAATGTGTTTTTGTAAAGCCCTAGATTGAGATGTTGCCGGAGGCAATTACAACCAATGATCTTTCTCAGCAAAATCCTGTCATTTCTGTAGTAATTGGATGACACAACTCAATGAAAAGTACACAACAACGTGCAGATGTCAGTACAATTTGTCAGCTAGCAGATACGACTGGAAGGTTAGTTGGGATGAAGGGCACTTGTTCAGTGTCAGTAGGATTTCTTAGTGCACAGAGGGATTCACATTCACTGCATCAATAGCGATCTTGATTGCAGATTCAAATACCAAACTATTGATTAATGTTATGGAAAACACTGATCATTAGGGTTTCCAGTCTTCGACGTTTTCCGAAAGAAAAGTGTTGTGCGATCTAAGAAGAGTGAAGCGTGGATGTGTACCTCAATACACATTAGCAGCTCCACTCAACCACATCTAATGAATTTATACAGACCACAAGATTGCAGCCGCACCGAAAGTATCCAAGTAAGCAAAGAGATTTAGATCAAGCAGAAGCCTTGGCAGCCACAAATCAAGGCCTGTAGCCCCAATAAAACTTATAATTAACAAGGCATTCAGGAGGCCATTTTGATTATCTTCGGCTATGAAAGTGGATAAAACTACGTCTTATTTGAAAGAAGCAAGCTCTTTAGTGTCTGGAAACTACAAACCAGCAGCATTTGTCGTCGTCGTATTCTTCTTCTTTTAATATGCAATACTATCTATTATTCGTATTATTCCCTTATGTTCCGAGTGGAACACAGGCCTCAAAAATTGAGGAAAACGTTGTGTGAGTAACTTGATATGATTATGAGCGGCAATAATTTGTGCTCGAAACGTCATCAGTTAATATTGCTGTTTAACACTGTGTGACTTATCAAAATAAAATCTTTTCCATAATGGAGTAACACATCTCCACTTTGTTCTGTTCTTTGCTGTCCTCTCCAGCTGGGTGCACGATTGACCATGATCTCTCATCTCATACAACTCACACGATCTCCACCATGTCACCCTCGCACCGACGACCCACTCTTCACTGCCCGTGTGGTTTGTACTTGAGCGATGAACTGACTGCATTGCATGCGATGTCATTCGATGGACTCCGCAACGTATTCCCGATCCATCTCCACCTTCTCCTACATATTTGTTGAGTGATCAGCTCTTGGTTGGTCTGTTGTTAGACAGCCAGAGTTTCTTGTGGTTACTTCTTTCTGGCCGGCCGTCCAGCCGCCTGGCCATTCGATCTTCACTATGGAGCCAGCCAGCGAAGGTGGCAGCTCCTGATAAAAGTCTGCAGTGGCGTGTTGGAAATCCTTTCCTTTACGCACACTGCAAGTTTCTGACTCGTATAGAAGAGGTGACTGACTCAACTGACGTTTGCGGTGAAAATCGGAATCTTGTTGTTGATGCTGGCTGAGTAAAGAAGAAGATTTTCAGACTGCTTTCAGGTTGATGAAGGCGAATCTTGCCTACCCATTCTGGCTGGCTGGCTGTATTTGACATATTCATCCGTGACGTGTGCGTGTAGTTGAAACGATGCTTCCTAGCCAGACAAGTGAAGATAAGAACTAGCCTCTGTCAAATCTCTCCCGTTGACAGTGATTGGTGCTGGGTGTTGTTGATGTCACTGTTGGTTGATTATCTTGACCACCTCCATCTTCTCTATTTTCACATAGAGTTCTATCTTCGATTTTTAGCTATTCTGCCTGTCTGTTGGTTTTCACCTGCAAGTATTCGACTTTGTGTGACATTGAAAATAAATCATCCACACGCGAAATCCAGATCCTCTAGAGTCTTATTATCGGTGGTTCAGCCTATTCCTGTCAACTCACTTCCCACACACAGTCTGATGCACAATCCAGTCCACCACAATTAAGAATACCATCGGTGATAATAGGCAGCCAGACTTGTCTTACTCCTGTATTCACCTCGAACGCCTCGCTGAGTTTTCTGTTGTGGGTCACCTGACACGTGGTATTGTCACATAACCAGCTGTTGAATGAAGATGATGAATACTTGGGAACTAACTGCACGCCGTAGTGTAGAAGCAGATTCCAAATTACTTCTCCGTCGACGATGTGCTGTCTGTCGAAGGCCTTTTAGAAATCGATGAAGGGAGTTGAGGTAGAGAGAGAGGTTTGACTGCCATTCTATGCTTTGTTCTGTGATGATGATGCGTAGAGTTGGAATTTGATCAGCACATGATTTGCCTTTCCTGAATCCAGCCAGCTTGTTCTGGTAGGATGAGCTGGTGGAGTTCTGTATTCAATGCATTTTTCAGTCTCTCTGTGATATGTTGTGAACTAAATGAGCATTATTATGGAAAATAATATCAATTCCAATTGAACTAAGAGCATTTATGCAGGTGGAAATGAAAACTGATGAAATTTGCATGACGTGTAGAAATGTAGACATTCCAGTGATCAAATTATGTCAGAATTTTATGGAAATAAACGTTGCGTGATGCTTAAGACAGGATAGTTAAGTAATCGAAATCTAGACAAGTATGACAGGCATATCAAAAGGGAGAACAATAAGGAAGTAGTAACACAAATTAGCCAAGGATGCGTTTATCACAATTACACTAGCCAAAAAGGAAACGAATATGGAATAAACTTTTTCCAACATTAAGAGTAAGCTTGTTTCGTGAATTCCTATAGGCTTCAGATGTGTTTTCAAATTCCATTCTGATATGTAAGCCATTGTCTAGTCTACTAGTCAGTCGGCCGAATAAGACACGTATACATTATATTTGATGTTAGTGGTGAAGGAAAATATCTCCAGCATTCGTCCAAATGCCATTAGGAGAAGAATCACACACCTGCCGACCAGTGTATCATGCTACGGACAACTACAATGTCTAAAATTTCTAAAGCTACATCTATTTTAATTTGGTACACACACACTGAACTAAAACAGTTGATCAATGTGAGGTAATATTTTCCTCAGTACAAACACATGTTACATTACTCGTGAACATGTTCATCTTTCCTGATATTTCAATGTTTTCTTCCTACTATTATGCTGCATCTTTTTTTGCTAAAGCATTTCTCTGCATATCATATGGATAAATGTAGTTATTACATCAATACCACTTTTTTCGTGTCATTTAAAAAAATCCTGTTATCAATCGCAACGCTGATGAATGAATACAAAATATTCTCTTCAGCTTGTTTGGCTACACTTCCGCATTATTTCATTGATAATGTTATTTATGTAGAACTCTCATTTGAATAGTGAAAAAAGTTAAAAATAGACATATAACAAGCGCGAACAAAGCAATGAGCAAGTCTGTGAAACCAGACAGATATTTTTATCTGAATAAAAATGCCCATTAAAATTTTTCAAAAGAATGGATACTGAACAAAGAGTACTCTTTTCGATAACTTCATCATCAGGCTCTACAGTTATACATACATTATAGTGAATGAATGAATTAGTGTTATGAACAACATTAATGTCAGAAAAATTAGGACAGATAATAATACAAATTCATGAATTTATTGTCTCCACTGAAGGCCGGCCAGGGCAGTAGTAGTGGCTGAACTTGCTTCTTTTGCACTCAAAGCACTGGTTGTTTGAGGCGAATTGCAATAGCGTCTGCTGTTTGGAGCATGGGGTGCTTCGATGTTTTTGGAAACTTATTAGACACCCGGTAGATGATAGAGAAGAATTCTTCAACGCTGGCTGGCTTTGTGGCCCGTTTGTACCAGATGGTCCAATATCAAACTGTTAATGGTTTTCACTACACCTTTACTTAGCCATGCTGGGAGATGTTTTCGAGCACGAAAAATCAAGTTCCTAGAGCAATGGCCGACATAACTCGTCCCACAAGCGCAGTTGAATTGGTAGATACAATCTGAAGTGGCTAGTCTAGGTAATGCATCTTTCAGTCGAGGAATCACCCTCGGTTGTGTAGAGGATAAGACGTGTAGTTCGCCAGCATTAAAAGCTCTTTGAACTGATTTTCTTAATCTCTTCGCAATTATTTCACTTGGTATATAGCCCTTGAATTGCAGTCGTATATAAAGAGGCTGCTGTAGTTTACCTTTACCAGGATAGCTTGAGGAGATATTAGAGTTAAGATTACGGTCGAGCGAGGGATCCATATTTGCTTCTTTGATGCAAATGTTCGCCTCATGGTCGTTTGTGTATTCTTGTCTGTTGGATGTCTGTTCTTTAACCTATGCCTGAACAGTCATTTCTGAAGTACGAATTCGCAAACTATGCCTCTCTAGAATGGTGGTGGAGAATGCACGCATTTCTGCACCGTATATATCCTGCATTTCCGCCTAGAATCCAAGGTATATTTTCAAGCGATCAAACCACTATTTACATATACACAGTTTTATATTCTCTAAGCAATCATCGAGCGTGTGATTTTTGTTCACGTTAAACGATGTGAAATAGAATGTTCAAATATGCATAGTATTCTGTTGCTAACGCAGTATTTAAATGTAGGGATATGTGAGAATAATAATGTTTTGCGACACATTGTCTGTATCACACCACCACGATATGTGTATTTGCCCAAATGTATGTTCAGACAACTGAATCAAAGCTGTGTAAACATAAATACAAATAAGAGGTGGCGTAAAAGTTAGAATTCATCAACAAAATCGATATTTTTAATTTAATTGCGAAGTTTCTTTGTCACTATAAAAGGAGGAAGTTCACCACGCTTTATTCCTTCAGAGGTGATCGCATGTGGTTTCAAGAAGGTAGGACACGGTTTTGAGGTCAGAGCCACTGTATAGGGCATTTTTTCGTCATGGAAATTACTGTTGACGTTTCAAGCTCGCTACATAGCTTTGCAACCTCGCCTAGTTTACTAGCTCGCTAGTTTACCAGCCTCTCCCAAGCCTGGGTAAAGAGGAAGGATTAGGCACAGAGGCCAGCAACCCTTAACCACAAAACTAATCAAACTGCTTCAGAAACTTCAACGCACAAAAGAAAATATGCGAAATGGAAAAATATATAAATTAAACTTATTATTTGCTGGAATCAGAGAGGCGAAATGACACAGTGGGCTGGTGAAAGACTTCAGGAAGCCAGTCAGCCAGCCAATATGTCTTCTCTCAATGAAAGCAAGAATAAGAATCGGAACGTCGAATGTCCGTACAGTGTACGAGGCTGGCTGAAAAGGCTGCCCAAGTAGCCAACGAAATGCGAAGATACAGCATAGAAGTGCTGGGTATCTGCGAGAGCAGATGGGATGGATGTGGACCATCAAAACTGTCTACTGGAGAGTCAGAAACCTACTCCGGTCTGCTCGAGACAACCACGAACACACTGAGGCAGTGAGTGACTATCATGATGTCACCAGTGACAGCAAAAGCCCTATTGCAGTGGGAACCAATCTCCTCATATAGGATCATGACAGCAAGATTCACCTTAGAAGGATGTAAGAAATGGAGGTCACAATTATCAAATGCTACGCACAGTGCTACAAACAACACAGAACAGGAGGAGAAGGGAAATTTTTATAGACAACCACAACATTAATGGACAACATCCCAAATGGTGACATCAAAATCCTCATGGACGATATGAATGCCAGCCGAAGTGGGAGCAGATAATACAGGAAGAGAAATCATCATGGGTCGAGAGGCTCTCGCTTGAAGAAATGAATGAGAACAGAGAATTATTCGCAGACTTCTGCGCTTTCAGTGATTTGGTAATTGGAGGTAGCGTGTACAATCACAAGGATATATACAGAGCAAAATGTATTTCGCCTAACGAACACACCACAAACCAGATAGACTTCACCTCAACGTTGCGTAAAGAAGTGTAGACGAAGTCTTTTGGACAGAAGGTTGATAAAGGGGGTGAACGTGAACTAAGACCATCATCTAGTTCAAGGAACTTTCATGGTGAAGCCGAAATACCTCAAAACAGATGGAGACAGGCCACAGATCAAGTTCAACATTCAGAAGCCGAAGGGCAAAACTACAAGTGATACCTTCACTACAAATCAGATCAGAGCAAAGTTAGGGGCACTACGTGGTATCACTGAGGAAACCTGTGAGGAAGAACATTGAAACTAACTCTCTGAATGTGATTTTCAAGGAAACGTGTGCAACTGTTCTGGAAAGATAGAAGAGATAATACATGGAATGGCTCTCAATGGATACCTACCTGGAAGCTGATAGAAGAGAAGAGAGGAGGATGGTGAAAGAGAAGATGACTCAATGCAAAGATGTACAGCAGAAGGAGAGGTTCAGATCAGTGTACACTGCATTACATTAAGAAATAAAGAAAAGCGTTAAGAAAGACAAAGACACTTCAAACAACACTGGCTCGCAAATGAAGCAGTACAGGCAGCAGGTAAAAGAGACCTCAGGACACTACATCGCATAACCAAGTCTCCGCCCGAGAAAAGATCAACCCAGATGATGAAACCAATAAAAGATGCTCAAAAGAACCTGATGATTAAGGAAGAGAGACAAATGAAACAATGAGCTGATCACTTCAAAAGACTCATGAATCTACCATCATCTGCAATTCACCCAGAATTACCACCGACAGCACGCCATAACTGCCTACCAGTGAACATCAATCCTCCAACGAAAGCAGAAATCCTGAATGCGATCAAGCTACTGAACACCGGTCGAGAAGACACCATGACCAGATGCGATTCCTCCGAAGCACTGAGAAAGGACCCAGAGACTACGGCAGATGTGCTCATTCCATTATTGAAAAAAGTTTGCAAGAAAGGAAAGGTGCCTACCGATTGGAAGAGAGGATACATTGTCAAAGTGCCTAATCCTTCAAGAACTGGTGTGCAATAATGTTCTCCTCCACGCCAAGTAGAATACTAAGTCGCATCATCCTGGAGAGAATCAAAGATGCATTGAATACAGAACTCCATCCACCACCTAGATCAAGCTGACTGGATTCAGGAAAGGCAAATCATGTGCTGATCAAAATTCCAACTCTACGCATCATCATCACAAAACAAAGTATAGAATGCCAGTCTAACCTCTCTCTCTACCTAAAATCCCTTATCGATTTCGAAAAGGCCTTCAATATACAGCGTTGACTGAGAAGCAATATGGAAACTACTTCAACACTACGGTATGCAATTCCCAAATATTCATCATCTTCATTCAACAGCTGGTTATGTGACAATACCACGTGTCAGGTGATCCACAACCGAAAACTCAGTGAGGAGTTCGAGGTGAGTACAGCAGTAAGACAAGTCTGGCTGCCTATTATCACCGATTACATTCCTAATTGTGGTTGACTGGATTGTGCATCAGACTGTGTGTGAGAAGTGAGAGGACAGGAATAGCCTGTATGACCGATAATAAGACTCCAGAGGATCTGGATTTCGCGTGTGGATGATTTACGTTCAATGTCACACAAACTCGAATACTTGCAGGCAAAATCCAGCAAGCAGGTGGAAGAGTTAGAAATCGAAGACAGGACTCCATGAGAACCTACAGAAGATGGAGATGGTCAAGATAACCAACCAACAGCGACATCAACAACACCCAGCATCAATCGCCGTCAACGGGAGAGATTTGACAGAGGCTAGTTCTTGCCTTCACTTGTCTTGCTAGGAAGCACACGTCATGGATGAATATGTCAAAGCCAGCCAGCTAGCCAGCCAGTCAGAATCGTAAAGGCAAGATACACCTTCATCAACCTGAAAGAAGTTTGGAAATCTTCTTCTTTACTCAGCCAGCATCAACAACAAGATTCCGATTTTCACCGCAAACGTCAGTGGGGTCAGTCACCTCTTCTATACGAGTCAGAAACTTGCAGTGTGCGTAAAGGAAAGGATTTCCAACACGCCACTGCAGACTTTTATTAGGAGCTGCCACCTTGGCTGGCTGGCTCCATAGTGAAGATCGAATAGTCAGTGGCCGACTGGTCAGAAAGACTTAGCAACAAGAAACTCTGGCTGTCTAACAACAGACCAACCAAGAGGCGATCACTCAACAAATATGTAGGAGAAGGTGGAGATGGATCGGGAATACGTTGTGGAGGCCGTCGAATGACATCGCATGCAATGCAGTCAGTTCATCGCTCAAGTACAAACCACACGGGCAGTGAAGAGTGGGTCGTCGGTGCGAGGGTGACATGGTGGAGATCGTGTGAGTTGTATGAGATGAGAGATCATGGTCAATCGTGCACCCAGCTGGAGAGGACAGCAAAGAACAGAACAAAGTGGAGATGTGTTACTCCATTATGGAAAAGATTTTATTTTGATAAGTCATACAGTGTTAAACAGCAATATTAACTGATGATGTTTCGAGCACAAATAATTGGCACTCATTATCATATCAAGTTACTCACACAACGTTTTCGTTAATTTTGAGGCCTGTGTTCCACTCGGAACCTAAGGGAATAATACGAATAATAGATAGTATTCCATATTATAACTCATCGTGCTCTAGAATAATAATAAGAAGAAGACGAATGCCGATTGTTTGTAGTTTTCGGACACTAATGAGCATGTTTCTGTCAAAATAAGACGTAGTTTTATCCACTTTCATAGCCGAAGATAACCAAAATGGCTACCTGAGTGCCTTGTTAAAAATGAGTTTTCTGGGAACACAGTCCTTGATTGGTGGTTGCCAATGCTTCTGCTTGATCAAAATCTTGACATAAGTATAAAACTTGGGCACTGTGGTAGAGTATAATAAAATAAAATAAAATAAAATCTTATCCATTATGGAGTTGATTTAAATCTCTTTGCTTATTCGGAGACTTCCGGTACGGCTGCAATCTTGTGCTCTGTATAAACTCATTAGATGTGGTTGAGTGGAGCTGCTAATGTGTATTGAGGTACACATCCACGCTCCACTCTTCTTAGATCGCACGACACTTTTCTTTCGGAAAACGTCGAAGACTGGAAACCCTATTGATCAGTGTTCTCCATAACATTAATCAATAGGTCGGTATCCAAATCTGCAATCAAGATCACTATTGATGCAGTGAATGTGAATCCCTTTGTGCACTGAGAAATCCTACTGAAACTCAACATGTGCCCTTCATCCCAACTAACCTTCCAGTCGTATCTGCAAGCTGCCAAATTGTATACGTTTTCTTGAGTTGTGTCATACAATTACTACGGAAATGATGGCATTTTGCTGAGAAAGATCACTGGTTGTAATTGCCTCCGGCAACATCTCAATCTAGGGCTATACAAAAGCACATTAATTTGAATTGTTTTCATTGCCGTGAAATTGAAAACTGGTTATGTTGATAATCTTGAGTAACAGGTGCTAACTCTTTCATTTCCTTTACTGTTATGATCCACCATCGTTAGTGATCACATATGCTTCAGTAACCATTGGTCTTTTTTATATTCTCAACCCATTGAAATCAGTTTTTGCACTGAATATCACAAATGAGCTTAGTCAGTTTCTTACTAAACCCTTATTTTCACCTATCACCTTCACCAGTGTTTCCACACAAAACTGAATGTGGTACTGCGTTTCTACAGACTGATTTTTACTCTGTTTTCAGACGAGAACTTGGTCAGCCTCCTTCTGGATATACTCTCGCCACCTTTATGGGTGAGCTGGACATGTAAACCCTTCACAGAAGGTTGTTATTCTGGTTTTATTTTTCCGGTCACAGATGCATACATACATGATTTGTTGCACAGCTTGGGTTTGTACAGGTATTTTGAAAGGAATGGCGAACCTTCACAGAATATTCAGGTTGCTGACCAGTAGCTAATCAGCATGTCTGTGCTCACCGCCAGGACGATGTAAATGGATGTTTGGTGACTCGATACTTTCCCCTATAAATCTTCATATAGTTGTTCTGATTAATAAATTTGAATAAAGCAAGAAAGACATAATTTCCGTTTCTGAAGTGAACGTGTCAGTTATCTGGAGGGAACTGCAGGGAAACGGTCACGACAGGCTGTCTGTTGTTACAGGGCTGTGTAGATGTTCTTGATATGTTTTTAATCCTACGTTATCTTTATCATCGAAGACTTTAGAAAAATTGCTATCTTACGCAGAAATCGTCAACACACCTAACTGATTCTAATTAAAATCAACTCGGTGATGGAGTAAGGAGAGACCGTATTAAGATACTGACCACCATTGCAATGCTTATTTTGTTCTAACGAGCCCGTTCAGCTGAGGTACATAGTGAAACTCAGTTGAGCAAGATTCTCTTGCTGACAAAGTTTGGTGCGATTTCTTCATCAGCACCGATAGTGAAACTTCTGTACATCAGTGGCACAGTAGTTAGGACGCTCACTGACCATACACATGGTCCGGGGTTCGATCCCCGTCCGATGTACTCCTGATATCAATGGTCGGTCTGATGTATTTGCGCTATCGATATAACTTGCTGAAAATTCCATAGTTGCACCAAAATGCTGTGTGGAATCCAGCTAGAATCAAAAAAAGTAAGTAAGAAGTTTTCAAATGAAGGGTGAATTTTTTATATATTCCTTATTCTTTTTAGGTAAAATCAACAGGGTAAGTATACCTAGGTTTTATACTCATGCCTCAGTAGCACTATTCACTAACAGCTCTAAGCTCATTATCTTTTGGTTTCTGTGGCAATGATATCTATTTGGCATAGGATCTAGCTAATGGAAATCTAGAATGTAAAATATGACGTGGCTTGAAGGGAATTGATTGCAAATGAGAAAATTATATGGAGCCACAGGCAAAATTATATCAGCAAAAGAACCAAACAGTGATATTAGTTGATGAACATACTAGATTTATATGACAATGGCTGCTCGCATACCATGGGAATTTCGCAGCTTTCCACAATTCACAAATAGATCTGTTCTTGGAGCACTCACAGTTGGAAATGGCTTCTTTTTAAGTAGTCACAGAGAACAGGGTACTTCTTTCGAGATCACTCGCATGAGGATGATTTTCATATAGTTCTAAGTATTATCAACGTTACCTCCGGATGCAGACTGTTTAGGATTGGTCGCAATATGGATATTTTAGGATCATTTTCTCAGAGTGGAAAAAGGTGACATCTAAACGCTTACTCCTAGATAACTAATATAGTGCAGTCAACTTACGTGAATATCCCTAAGTCCTTTAATTCCAATGATGTTTAACTCATCTTTCCTTCACGGCACAACTTCCAGATGCAATCCTCCCTTTCATTAAATAACTAGTTTTTTATAATGTAAAATAATTTTCTGAATTCGATCGACTGATATATAGTTTAAAGACTAAAGAGTACTGTGTTACTTGACTTACACTAAGTCTTCTCTGTTTTAGGTCAGTATGTGGTAAGTGCTAATGCCCAGATTTTGTATATGGTACATTGTGTGCGGTGTCTTCTTTCGGAATATTGGATAGCTGATGTGTAGACAAAGTTTAAAATAAAAAGACTAAATGGAATATAGAATAAAACACTTTTATCATGTAAAACTGCTTCTAATATCTGGAATCTTTTTGATCAACTTACTAGCAAAAGATAAGTTTCAGTTGGTGCTTATTCTGATGTAAATACCTTAAATCGATCTTTTATAATGCAACAAGCTAATGTGGTTGAATCTGACATTTCTAGTCAAGCAAGTGGGAATTTCCCTGGTTTTAATGAAACGGATGTATTGTCCTGTTTCCCATCCTTAAATCCATAACACAGCCTAGGTTTCGATGGTGAAGTTAGCATTTTGATTCAAAAGTGTGCTGATATTTTGTCATCGTCTTACATAATTCTTTAATGCATCATTCCACAGGGATACAGTACCTGTTGCCTGGAAAGAAATAAAGGTGGCGTCTGTGCCAAAGTGATCTTCTTTATCAGGTTTAAAGTTTAGGCCAAACGCCATCACATCTCTATTTTTGAAAACTACGGATTAACTTCTCTTGCATGTTCTTAGACCTTCTTTGGTCATCTCATATCTTGTTGATTACTAAGAAAATTTTTTGTTTAAATTATTACATAAATAAGTTGAGACTTTCTACCGCAACTCAACCTCTTCTATTTATTAATTCGTGTATTCCGCCCATTGTTCTTTATACTGTTTACCCTTATGGGACCCTGCATAGAGGTTTGGCAAAGAGAGTTTACAGAAAGGGAGAGAAATCAGGTGAGAAAGAGGGCTCGACGTTATTGACAGAGCGATTGTGGATGGGGCTTTACAGGTAGACCGGCTGACATCAGACAGTGCAGCTGTCGCGTATCACAAAGACGCAGATGCACAGTTAGTAAAGCTGAGGCGAGCAAATATACTTCGTTGCTCACTTCATCCACTTGATGAACAGTCCAAGGAGTAGTTGTTAGCATTCAAGTTTATCAAACGATTTCCGGATCACATGTCTCAGTAACCATAACTCATTAAAGGCCCACAACCTATGGGCATTGATCAGATAGCGAGAATAACCAGACAGCTATTGAGAACAACTGTAACCGCAGCAGAGCCACTGAAATAATGAGCCGGTGAGAACAACAAATCGAAGATTCGACGCCGGAAGGGGCGTCAGGTCTGATCAAAACGCTGTACATCAGAGCTAGAGAGTTATGTCGAAAAAGAGTAATTCACAATGATTGTAGGGAATCTTATGGATAATGGATATCCGTGAAAGTCCATATTTAAGTATGGAAGTGCAGAAACGTCTATACTAAAACGCGAAGCAGTTTGAAAGAAACCAGTTTTTATATGTGTAGAGGGCAAAGGGGAAAAAGTATCAACAAGAGCCGAAGAAAGAACCAAGAATGCATTTAAGATAGCATTTCCCACCAGCAACCTGATTCCACTTTGCAACACGACACTCTCCGTAATTCAGTCAAAAATAGATAAGTGTCCCGCTCATGTCAGCTCCAAATGCACACACTGATTCACTTGCACTTTCAGTAACAAGTACATAAGAAAGACTGAAAAAAGAACTAATGAGCATATCGTGTGAAACGTAGCAAAGTATCCCGAGGTGCGATTGTTAGACACCTGACTGACACGGGACATACAGTTGAAATTAGCCAAGTTTTCAAAATAACCCATAAACAAAGAAAATCTTAGTTACTTCTTCCTGAAAAAACCGTTACCACCGAAAGGTCTCAATAAAATCTGTGTATACTAAGAGATAGCGTGAATAATGTGTCACTTCACCAATAAATATTATTATTTCGTTAGATTGATTTTTGTGACTGGTTCTGTTGAGAAACACTATACTTATTGTTGATTTCCAATTACTGAATTGAACTCACTAATAAATTTCCAAATGTTTGCCTGTGTCATTATCTTACTTCCCACTCTCTGTAACTTTCAATCATATTCTGTATAAATTTATTCCTTTGACAAATTTTGCATTGTGTCTCTAGTCCTACATAATTTCTACGGGCTAGTGTCAGTCAAACTGATTTCATTGTGGTCGCTTCTTAGTTATAAGGTGAAGGCTTCAGATCTTCGACAGACTTCTGCGTCGTATGTTCTACCAGTCGACTGCCCTAGCTTTGGCTGTTTGCAAGGTTAGTGTGCAGAGGTTGGTTATATGCGGTTTGCGGTATGGAGTTTATTAAAACCATGTCAGTGTTATGAATGCAGTTGATCCTTTCACCATTTAGTCGCCTAGCGTAGTTGAAATGACAGATAATGATAGATGCAGAGTTAAAAAAGAAGGACGTACAGACAGATAGATAATCAAACTTAATAATTAAAAGAAATTTAAATAATAATAATAAAAGTGAATGAATAGGTAGGGTAGTCAAGAGAACAAGATAGGAAGTATCTGTAGTGGTGAACGATGACTTTAGAAGCATACCCATTAATTGTGTGGTTTGAAAGGGAAAGACTGTTTGGAAGCAGTCATTGTGTGTCTTCGTGATTATGCAGCCTAGGTTGAAAGCCTTCCAAGAAGGTTGCAGTAGCCATGGATGCTGGAAAAGATTTCCAAGGATGGCAAACTCGAAGCAAAAAGAAAACAGGCAGCACTGGAGCCTTTACTGTCTGATGCGCTATCCTTCTTGGGTTTCCACAAAGAAGCCCTCAATGACTTAATGGCAGAATATCTTTGTCTGCGTGATTCTAGCCATTTCTAATCTTGTGGACAGTAATTAGGTCATCCCTAGGTCAACGGTAGCTAAGTGTGAAAAAACCGAATTTCATCATATGGTTTATCTCGGAGTCTCATCAACACTTTTGTTTCCCATCAGTGAACTCATTCCAAAAAGTGGCGTCCGTGTTAAGTAACGGGGAGCATTGACACTGTGCACTATAAGGTGCAGTAATAAGTATTTTTATACAAATTTACGAATAGCTCATGGAGCGATTGCAACTAACTGTTTATGGGTTAAGTATGAAACCACATATGCCCTCGCCACTTCTGCTGTGTAACTGATACTTTTACCTAGCTTTGCGGCTAAAACGAGCCCAAAGTATCTCTGTGACTTTACACAAGACAATTTATCGTCTCAAAGGGAGTCACGGACTCTCTGCGGCGCACGGGCACGTAGTTTGACTGCTTTGCTTTCCTTAGATCGAAAGTCATACCACTGACTAGTACCCAGTCTTCTAGACTTTTCAAGTCAGTCTAAAACCTATTTGAGTTTTCCAAACATTCTCCAAATCTTTAAATCATCAGCAGGAAAAGAGGCAGACAGTTTTTAAAGTCATGGCAGGTCACTGATAAAAATCAAAAATATTAAGGGCCTCAGGAAGAAACCCTGTGAACTCCTGACGCCGAAATGCGCCAGGGTGACCGGGCACCAATGACTCTGGTAACAAATTCTTTCCGGTCCATGTAAACATCCCACTTTTAGAGAAACGAGCGACCAGTTCCCTCTTGACTTATTTTGTGTAGAAGGTCATGCTGAACTGTGTCAAATCCCTTCGTGGATTGATGAATGCATATCCCAGCATGATGTTCAATCACTATAAGGTGACGGTAAATTTGTTATACAGGATCTACCTCTCCTGAAACCATGTTATGCTTCATGGAGTACGTTAGTCCCATCCAGCTGTTGCCCGGCGTGACGATCAGTCAGACTTTCCAGTACTCCTGATAATAATAATAATAATAATAATAATCTGCTTTATTCTAAAAACAGTACACATAATACAGAACGGAGTTCTCAGCATTAGTCACAGTATTGCATCAAATTTACTCAGAATACAAGTAAAATTAACCACAGGAATTCGTCCACATTTACAATAGGAATAAAGTCAAAAATGTGCAAAGTACAAAACGAGAATAATAGCTCCGTAGTGGTAGGCAATTCCCCAGAATTATTAGCCACAGCATTCATCACTGAACATCAGATTCTGACCCTCACTGTTTAAGTCGATTTGTTTAGATTAAGGCTTACGGTCAAGCATTCACGCCATTTGGCATACCGTCGTATGAGGTTCGGTCGTTTGTGCGCGATCCCTAGCTAGTTAAGCAATCATCTCCTACTCCGATTCGGTCCCGAAATATACTGCCTTTTTTGGACGATCAATTCTGGTGTTTTGCTTTGCCTTTGGTCTACGCGGAACGAACGCTACAGAAATTGTATTAGATCTTGCGTTAGTATACTTCGTAATACCCGTTAACATCAACACCCTCAGCCTCTTAAACTCTAATAATAATAAGAGTGGATTTGTTTCAAACAGTAATGTCGATTCAGTCTGGAAATTTTTGCATGCTATAGAGTATTGAATCTAATGTTCTCTTAATATAGCATGGTGAGGGGAAAAACAAAATAAAGAAATTATTACAGTGCTTAAATGATGTTTATACTTATGAGAAGATAAACAAAAAAAAGTTGAGAGGATTATAAATTGAAGAATAATAGCAACAAATCTTCGTGGAATATTGACGGAGAATATGGTTTATTTACTAGTGCAAAGAAGGTTAATTAGTTCGTCCCTGACACTTTTTTCATCACATAAAATGTGTGCCAAATATGGTATCGTGGAATTTTCGCATTTAGATGTGAGTACATACGGTCTTTTGAAATGATTTGCGTTTTACCTGAAGAGACACTGGGTGAGAGCTGAGGACACAGTGGATGCCCAAAGTCTGATAAAACCCATTTATTATATTTATAGCATGATGCCTATAAATGACGACGTAAACGATATGGCCCAATGGGATACCACTCACCCTACTGTCAGTCTTCGGAGTCCTAAGAGGCATGAGAGTTTTTTTCAGGCAACCCCGGAAAAAATAAGGGTGAACAATAAAGAGGAATATATAAGATGCAAGAGTTGACAAGCTGTAAGGATACGGCGTGAGTTATGCCTGAGCACCTTAACTTCTCAGTGTAAAAGGTCAGATGGAATATTTTTTAGAAATCGCTGCTTAAGGGATCTCTATCCGAGCGTTGACGGTCACTAGTTGGGATATAATCCAGTTTTGATGACTTCCACTTGGCCCCCTCCGAGTGTTGTCTTCAGCGCTCTCATTGAGTTGGGCATGTCTGATGGGGTATGGCACATTTCGACAAGATTTCCCCTTATCACACCCCCCCTGTCGGTTAAGGCATCAAGCGTTGAAGTCTGTAGCTACAGTGACTTGGTCTTAGTTGAGGTTGCGTAGCCCTGTGACGGTGTCGAACAACCTCTGGTGTCCGCCCCATAAGACGGTGGTCTACGGGAGCCACCTGATTTTAATTTAATTTTGACTACAGCTTGATTCAACACCGTATTTTTGCTACAGGTATGGAATTTTCAGCATGTGATATCGGTAGCCCAAATTTTGCATGCCGACCACAGATATCAGATGTGCATCGGCAGGGGGTCGAACTCTGGACCATGTGCATGGCCGGCAAGAGTCCTAACCACTGTACCACCGACGCACTGATAAACACTTGGTGTGGCCGACGGTGAGGTGGCACCATATCGAGTGGTAGGTCCGTTGTTCATAAGCGCTACATAAGCTGTTCGTAGACATATATGGCAACTACGCCCTCTACTCTGTGATCCCTGTCCCCCCTGATCAGAGTCATATCGCTCATATTGACTTCCTTGTCGTCACTAGAAGGGGTTAGTCTGGTTTCTAATTTCAACTATCTTTCTTCTCAGTCCTCTCACACTCCTATATAGACAGCTGGTGGTAAATTACACCACTTCGCCTGACTTTGGAGGGGCTGACGAGTGTAGATTGCTGGTTGGTGAGTCAGATTTCGAAATGGTTAGCCAGCTCCCACGAAAAGTGTTTTCTTCAGGTACAGTTGACACACGCGTGTGACAGTGACTGTCGTCTTCTGTCTTGCACCTCTATGGTGTAACTGTGGCATGAGGACGCGTTGTGACTTCAATTTGCTGCTTCCCCATAGTTCGAGGTCTACCTTTACAGAACCGAATGTGTCCACCAACGTTATCCTTCTTCTCTTGCCACTGTTGGAGCACTGCAGCCATCTACTCCTGACAGATGAATTTAACAGCCTTTTAGCCAGCTGGTCAATATGAAGCGAGTAGGACGAGGTGGTCTACAAATTAAAAGCCCCAAATAACCACTAAGGGGCAATCTTCACTGCTTTACACTGCGTGTACGTTTATCACAAGCAGTTCCTGTATCTAGCTCCCGAACTCTGTGTATGACCACGGAGGTGGAGAGCATTAGTTCTCGAGCCTGCTTTGCCATTTCTCTGGCTGCCGATGGCCTATCAGGTCTTACTCGCATATAATAATATATATATTTCGTATAAACCGGTTAGTTTACATGAAATGCATGCCATTGGAGGCTTTCTCGATAGCTAGAACTTGGGAGATTAATATTATACTCTGAGCGTCTTCAACAGAGCGCAGTGTTGTCCTTAATACACATGGTTTACCTTCAGGTGCCTGAGCACTTTTGTGAAGTCCAACATGGACTTACAGGCTGAATACCAGCCCAAGTTTGTTGCGCAAATAGAACCATTGTTCCTAATCAAAAGATGCCTCTTGTTCGATTAGACTGTTGCTGCACATCGGCGCCTCAAAATGGATGAGGCGATTTGACTAGCTAACCTCATGCTTAGGTTCAGTTCCTTGTAGCTTTCTTTCCTATCTAGGTTCAGTAACCTTAGCTCGTTTCAAAGCCTTTCTATTTCGTGTCTCACAACCAAGATCACGTTTGTTAATGGATGCAAGTGGTCATTTTGCATTACCAGAGTCTCCTGCCGCTCACGTCACAATGTTAGTTAGGGTTGTAAGAGAAGAATATTTATTGGATATGCCTTCGTGTATCTTCCGTTTCGCTGGATTTATACTCCTGGCAGATCAGGGTAAAGGTCTATAGTATTTCACTACATTTGCGGGGAGGGTACAGTCTATATTCGCCGATGGAGCGCTGCTTGAGTCTGTGTCAGAATGACAAAGTGGGCATATATACTAGAATCAGTGGAGCGTACTATTTCGAGAAAACACTCCTCTGTCACAGTGTCAGTTCAACCATCCCCTGCGAAAAGTACGTTCGAAGACCCAGTGGGCTTCACAGACGACACAACTGCAACCGTGACAAACCTCTTTTTTCCCAGAAAACACCTTCAAGCTGTTATGACAACTTGAACTTTTCCTTTCAGTCTTGTTGAGCATGACACGTCTTCCTGTGGAATCAGGTATGGTGTTGTGTCCACGTGGTTAGATCTGTGTAATTTTGTGTCAACATAGTCATTTTAACAGATCAAGGAGCGTGTGCTCAGGCCTTTAGAGCCGATGTGCTAGTTAGTCACTGCTCTTAAATGAAGCCCTAGTCGCCACAATCCATGCACTTTGCAAGGCCGGAGCCAACTATTATATTACAGTCATTGTTAAGTATGACTGAATAAAATTATTAGAAATAGCAACAGAATGCTTGTTCAATCAAAGAATATCGAAAAGACTGAGAAGGTATACGAAAAGGATCTTCAGTTACTCCTAGGGAGAACAATCCGTTGAGAAGAATCAACTTCATTTCGATTTCCGAGAGTGCAACATAACGGAACTGAGACTTTATGCTATGTCAAGTGTGGCCGAAGCCATGAGTCCCTTAAAGAATGAAACTGGTTAACGGTTTTAGACGTCCTACCAGACTTTTGGCAGATATCGAAAAAGTAGGGCGGTCGAAACAGTTATCATCTAGGGGCATAAACACTGCCAGTTGATATGTATGTTGTTTACTTTGTTAGGTGCACCTCTGCATTCAGGCCATTAATTATGTGGCCACTTAGGACCTTGTAAAACGTCAAAGATGACAACTTGGTCATATGTAGTCAGACAGACAGTGAGTATGCGAAATGTGCAGAATCCTTTTTAGGACGCAATGAAGAGTTTGGACGTCAGACTAACAAGACGAAATCTCAGATGGTCAATATCAATGATACGGTGTCTGGACATAATGTAGGAAGTGGTGAGACATAATCTTTGGTTGAAAAAATCCCAACAACAAAGGCTAGTACAGCCCTGAAATGGAAAGGAAAACTACGACATTTCTTATGGAGAGTAGCATTCGTAGTGTGTTTTTGAGAAATTCAACGATATAGCAGCTCTGCAGTAGTGTCTATTGGGGGAGTCAAAGTCCGTTCAGTCTTCCGGTGATGAATATAAATGCAACATTTGACTATTCTAACGCTGTTTCACTGTTTTTTATACAAACACAATGCTCTTTTTTGATGTACACTCTCTTTAAACTACTCACCTTTAAACTACTGGTGGTCATTAGGTGACTACGATCCCGTGTGTCCCAATGCATTTCTTGAATTATGGTTATACGTACAATATTTCTTACTTCAACATTTCTCACTTACACAGTCTAGTAGCCAGTGTTTTTTGAGAATTGACTTGACAACCTGTGGTAATAATGTGCTTCTTTAACGAAGCCTTATTTAGAAGTTCATCGCAGTTAATCAGTGCGAGCGGAAGTAGCACACATGTAAGAAGCTGCAAACGCATTGGAAGACTTTCAAAAAGTGGGGACCTTATAAATTGCTAACAGTGAGAACCTTTTTCACGTACTAGTATGTGGCTACGTTCACATGTAGAGGAAAAATCGGCCAATGAGATATTGTAGAGTAGTGAGATGACTTTGTGGAACTTTTATCTAGCGCGTATGTTTCTCTCTAATATTTTTTTCCTTCGGACGACCAACAAAGTGTTGTTAAATGTATTCTTTTAGTATGATTTGATGACACAATTGCTGATAGTTACTGATATTATGTATGCGCAATATTCATGATATTTTCTGCATCATCAATATGCTCCACATTTCAATAGAAGTGTAAACTAGGATGACTGAATTTATTGAATACCTAAGTCATATATGGCCATACATGTTAATTATGTAAGTGCTTAACTTATGTAGCTGAATTCAGTCAGTCACTTTTAGGAATGTCGAGTCGTAATAAGGTCTGTCTGCTAGCTAAATTCAGTGGAAGCAGACATAGTCGCATTCGAACAAAGACATCTGAAAAACATCGACGAGTGTTTTATGACTTTTGACCAGATACATTTTCATAATCAGCTGTAGGAATCGATTTTGCATGCAACAACAAGCGAAGGTTAATTCAGTCATTCACTTATAACCATGCAGATATTCTTTGTTCCACTTTGTCATGCCGAATAACTTTGGATATGGGCATACAGTTCTGTTTACTTGAATTGAGTAAGAATTTAAACGTGACGCAATTTGGACACTGGGCAGTTTCCGTCAAATAATGGGAGATACTTCTCAAGCGAAGACTTTCATCTTGGATTGTGCTCAGCCTATACGTGATAATAAACTTGTTTGCTTTGCAGTGAAACGAAACGTTTTATCTAATATTCTTGTGTTCTATTTGTTCTGCATGCGGTGGAAGTACAACATGCTAGACCTGTACTCCCTGGGATGTGAACTCGTTACTATACGTAATTGTAATTCTGTGCGAACACTATCGATCGATATAAGTAGTGAATTATAAGTGCTTTAGTCAAGCCTAAATATCTGCCTAAAATTATGCGATTACGTCTCCTAGCCATAGGTAAATCTGTAAGGACCAATTACAAAATAACCTAACCTCTGTATCTGAAAAATGAGAATAGAACTTAGGCACTGCGGTAAGGTTCGATTTCGTATGAGATTAAGTGCATTCAAAAGTAGTGCATTACTATTGTTTCACTCAAAGCGTAATGTCAATCCATATGATTATACTGTACAATAAGTCTACATGAGACGAATAATTGAGTAGATGGAGCTGTGGCAATCGTAGCAATACTTTGCTCACCCTGGATTATGCCACCAAGTATTTTCTCAGGTCACATTGATAAGTCAAGCCTCCATCTGGTAATGATGAAAATTTAGTTTTACTCAGAATAAGAATATAGTAAGCAGGATGTTAAATATATTTGATGAAAAGTAATAAGCAAATATCTGTACACAATTGTTTGTCATAATTATTTCGGCGGTAATGAATTGCTTTGACCAGGTTGACTGACGTTACAGAAATTCTGCAAATAAGTGAACAAGGTGTATTTTTGAATTTGTTGCAGTTAGAAAAAAGTAATTTAAAATTTAAACGCTTCATTTTTGTCTACTTTTGCTGAGAAGGTTCATTCTCCTTTCTCATTCTTTGGTCATGACAGCATTCTTCTGCGGTTTTCACTATCCTATACATTGTTCCTCTTGTCAAGTATAGCACTAAGCAAATGACTCATTGATGATTTGGTATCATTCTGAACTTTGGAAGGTAGTTTACACATCTAAAATGCAGTAATTATCGAGTCTTTAGTAGCACTTACTTGTAGACTATCTAAGCGTTTCCTCTAAAAAGTTTTCTCATCAGACATTTGTATCATTACCATTATTTTGCTGGGAAATTTTAAGTCGAACTTCTTTTCATCACCTGTGCCTCATGGGATAATACCACCCATAACTACAGATGCTCCGATGTTTCAACGTGAATTTCACGAAGTCTCTACAGACCACATATTACTCAATATGTGGTAAAAAATATCAGTCACAAGTGTAACTTTCATATCTATCGTAGATAAAGGTATCTCCTGAAGAAATTCAAAAAATCTTGGTGATCTGATATTAACTGGTATGACTTAGGTAACACGTGTACTAGTATACTAGTATACTAGGAGAGACCTGCATGCTGCTACTCGACAGAAAAGCTGTACTACTATATGTGGCCTAGGCCACATATATAGAGAACACATAGAGAACAAGCTTGTTCTCTATAAAAAGCCTGAATCTTACAGAGTAATTGTTATGACATTAAAAACTGCTTGTAGTCAATTCACAATCTGAAAATCTAAAAACCACTAGCAAATATCGGACTTTTAAGGCTATTAAACAAAAACAAACATATAACCCATACAGTGCGCGAAAATACATCGCCATAGCATTTATACTCCCCGGCATGTTTTGAAAGGGAAGAACTGATATCATGCTTGCAACTAGGTATTTCAATGATTGGAACAACACTATATTATCTACGGACTAATGGTTTGATAGAGAGAAATTGCAGTACAGTCAAGGAGTGGTTGGCCTCAAAGGACGTAGCTGAGAGACAGAACTTCCACTGATTCCAACGGCGATTCTCCCGTCCAAGAAACCACAACTATCAATTCGATAACACGCCTAGAGTCTGCACTAACAGTGGAGTATAAAGAAGTGGGGAATTGAACGGAGAGGAGCAATGAAGAGTATAAAGTGTAGAAAGAAGATTCAAAATTCGAATGGGCAGGGAAGGAGAAACACATAGCGTCTCAGGTCAGAATTCAAGTAAAGTGTGGATAAAGCATGTACGCAGCTGGAAGCGGGCCCGGTTCACGGAAACATCTCTCAAAGCGGAAGAAGCCACACGCTCCCACGAAGTGACGTAGTCCTATTCACACTATCAGAAGGGGACACAAGTAAAAATGTGTTGGCGCAAGACAACCTCAGAGGGTGATGCGGCGGTATAAGGAAGTCAGTTGTAGGAAAAAATAACAGCCAGTAGTGCCGATGTTAAGGCGACTGTAGTGGAATTATTTTGACGGAAGAGACGAGAGCGGTGGGCGCTACTGACATGATTTTGTAGGCGGCATATTTTTTTGCGGTGTCATCTGCCGGAATTTTGGGTAGCTGAGTGGTAGGTTAAATGGTTAGGAGGAAAACTGAAAGATCCTTGGGAAATAACATAGAAAACATAAAAGGAAAATTACAGGAGCACAATAAGAAGGACGTGAGTGGATGGTGGTTTTAATGTAAGGTTTACGCATTTTCCCTCATATGCACATGAATTCGTCAATGAAGAATCCCGCTACCCCGCTCTGTTGTTGCAGTAGTTTTAGTAATAATAATAATAAATTTTATTAGGATTACTGTCATTATAAGTAGAAATATAAGTCGTGGTAGTGTTAGTAGCGCTAATGTTAGAAGCAGTAGTTGTTGTTGATGATATCGTCGTTGTAGAAGAATTAGTGATTGTGCATGGTAGTGAGAAATGAATAAAGCGAAATGGATGCTAAACGGTCGAGGTAAAAGTCGAAAGTTTGCAGGAATAGACAATCAGCTGCTAAGCACTACCATGTTCTGCTTTCGCAAGTATAATTTAGGTATCTTACAGTGCATTGGAGAGAGTACATGCCTCGTTCAATGCTGTTGAAGTTGGGTTGTACACTCCAGTTCCCTTAACAAGGTTACTTTGTGTACTGCAGACCGTAAAGGGTTATCAGACTATGTTTGAACTTTGGCATTACTCCGTAGATTATGGGCTCGGAAATATGCACCAGCCAATTCTGATGATAGCTCAGAAATAACGGTATTTTGATATCCAGCATACGTAAAATAAAGTGATCTAGGAAAATAGTACTCATAAAATCCACTCCTATTTGAGTAGTTTTTTGCCGCACTGCATGGTTTGCCTATTATTACAGATCATCAGGTCGTACAACAGGGAGGATCTTTTATTCCGGGCCGTCGACTTGTCGAACCTAATGTTTCTAAACGGTGAATAAATTTAAACGATTATTCCCACGTCACTTTTCTGTTTTGGAAATTCTGTTGCCTCGAACATCCACCACAAGTCTCGGTGCCTCATTTGTGTCAGCATCTTCCATATTTGGTTTCGTAGACGTGACTTGTAGGTCCTCTGAATGATTGCTGAAAATTCAAATAATCGGACAAAGGATGATTTAATCGGCAATAAATCCTTTCAGTATTTCTGCTAACTGCTCTTTTATCGTTTTCTTTATTCCTATAGAAAACATGAACGCTGATATTGCATTCTTATTGGGACGAAAGACAATATCCTATCACAACGCACCGTTTCTCCTTACTGCGTCCTGAAAGAGCAGCAGTGAAAAGGCGTACTCACAGTGGTGCAAAAGAGAGGAGACAGAAACTGTATTAGCACGGGGGACCAAATTCAAGGATTCTTTAAGTGGCAGTGAACTGAAGGCACAAACAGAAGCAGCGAATAGTGCCTCGAATCGATTTATTCTCACAGGCAAACTTGGTAACAATAGTAGTTTACTAGACCGGAAGGGATTGTCCAACCAGGGATAACGGGTTTCTTTGTGTATGCATGATCTGAAGGTCCTCCTGTCTGACAGCTTTCATTAACTGGGCAAAATTATTCATGCTGCCATAAGTAAAGTGAAGTCTGAACTAAATTAAGTTGGAAGTATTTCTTTTTCTCTTACTATTCCTAGTTAAGTCGAAATATCCGAAAAGAGGGGTCAGATTAGACAAACAATGAATAGTCAGGTAAATATCAAGCTAGGCACAAAATTAGCGCTCCCGTCATCACCGTCGGTCACACATTTCCAGGACAGAAAACAAGACTGCGTTGAGTGTCTATAGATGGGAGTTACTGCCGACTAATATGGCTATCAATGGATCTTAGGCATCGCCCTTTGAATACCTAATCATCCCGCTTACCTTGCAATAATCAGATCATTAAGGGCGTTAGCATAGAAGTTCAGTTCTCTGTTTCAGTGACATTACTGAGTTCCTAAACCTCACTCGCACTAAGAGTGGTCCCGATAAGAAGCAATGGTAAGATCGCCAAAAGGCTGGTTTCACCATAATCGGTCAACTAGATGTCATTCTACTTGATATCACAGTAGACGATTGAGTGAAGTCCATTACCTAACACTTACAATATATAATCCTGGTAAGAACGTGGTTCACGTCATCTATTAGCGACAAGGAATTTAGTTCAGCAGTATGTCTTTGGTGAGTGTTAATAATTAAGAAGGTGACGCTACCACACACTTTAATAACCAACTCCAGTGTGCATTGTGTGCAGGCCTGTAGCTAACTGAATATTCGTACTTACAGCAGTATTATTCTAGCATTGACCACAATAAGTACCAACTGAATGGCAACTGAAAACAATCACCATGACAAAATAACTGTAGTAGCTTCTACTTTGCCTCTTCTTTACGATGCACACCCTTAATCGTGACTTAATTACAACAACAGGAAACTCTAGCGCGTCACCTTATCTCTCAACCAACAGTTATTAACTTCAGCCTCACACTGGGGTTTCAGCCGAGGCAGTTTCATGCTGCTGGAAGGGGTCAGCTGAATGGCAATCTGATCCCACTGGATGAGCCACAGTGGAAAATCATAAAAACTAGACTACATCCTCAGCAATCATTTGAGAGCCTCTGAATTAATGTTCCTTTCAGCAGTAGGGATCATGTAGTCAAACCCGACAGGGTTTCACACTCCCCTCTCCTGTCTGTGTTTCAGTAGAACTAACGACGATGATTTAATGTCCAGTGATCAAAAAATCTCAGAATGGGGAATGGTGACAGGAATTATCCACAGATACATTGTAGACAACGTCTATTGAAATACTATACGTCTCAGCAAACATTCTTCTACAGGCACCTGGATTATATGTAAGCCTATTAGAAACATGGCACAAATAAAGGCTTTTCATGATGCAAGCCTATCAAAAAAAACACCGATCCCCAAGAAAACAGTGAAGTATCACAGTTTTTCTGGGCGGGAGATCGCTCTTAGTAAAACGTGCTAGGAAGCTCCTGCCAAACTACAAAAGTTAATACGAATCCATGTCTGAAATAATGCTTCCCACAAACCAAAAGAAGAAAACTGAAAAAGACCGTAACCGATAGCACTTCATTTGCCCGTAAATGTCTGAAACTCCTGGTTAGGACACATACCGTTTGTAAACTCCCTTTTAAGAGAACCCACTGCTTCAGTGAGCCACCGAATGGAAACACAACTGGTAAACTGAAGAAATCAGACTCAGCCTTAGGGTTGAGAAGAAATCCATCCATCCAACATGAATCACTGCTAAGTAGCCTCTGAAACCATCGAAATTTTCAGGCAGTAGAATGAAGTCACATTTCAAAACGATGAGCGACTGATTACTTACAGAGGCGTCTAAGGCAGTGAAAACCCGGTTGACACTAAAATAGGAAAGTACGTTGATGAAAGCAATGCATATAACCACACATTGTTTTCCTCAAGATAAGCATCTGTCGACCGCTAACTCTCTTTTTGTAGCTGGCGGATTACCTAGGTATAATATAATATTACCCAAATATATCAAGCCAGACGATTCCGTGCACCCTTGAGCTCCTTGTCTTTGAACTCTCCCTTAGTTTTCCATTATTATTCCCGTATGTTTCCAAGCTCGTCTCTTCGCTGGGGACGTAAAGATTGTTCCTAAGATACGAGAATGTTGGGTGTCTGGGAAAGCATTATTATACTGTCCTTCAGTTCCATAAAGTGAAAAGTGGGCCACCCACCCACCAGAACACTAAAACAAATGACATGCATTTTGCTGGTCTCTGGCTTCTCCTGAAGAACAGAAGTCTTTGATAAAATTGCTAAATCATCAGGCAACTTGACGAAAGTGAATGCAATGCTATGGTTTTTGTTTCGACACCACTTTCCTCAAAGTGCTGAAAAAGGACACAGTATTGCGAAGAGAGTCTTCGAAATGAAGCGTAAGTTGAAAGGCTAGCATTTCGCACAAAGCTGATCAGATCACCTCTTGAAATTCAACAACCAGCTGAAGTTATATGGGCAAAGTTATCCAAATACCACACATTACAGGCTCCCTGAGGCAGGATTGCTCATAATTCCAAAAGATTCATTTTAGCTGGAGTTTCTCTGGTCATTGCTGTCACGAGTAGTATTTGCGCATTTAGTGGCAAGCTATAAACAGCAAGGTAACTGCGAAACAACATTCGGATTGTCTTCATTTGAAATGTAATCCTTCTAAGAAGAGTTTCTAGCTAAACCCGACGTAGCAATAGATTAGTGCATTTTCACGATAGATTCAAATTTAGATTCGTGGTGGCTGAATCCAGCGGTAACTAGCTGTTAATATACACTGCAATTTCTCTCCAATCCTTGTCATCATGACACTTTCTATACAGTGTCATTACATATTTAGCTACGTAGTAGTTTTCGATACCACGTAACAACCGTGCGTTTGCCAGAATCGTGTCTGACACTACGAGGTAGGAGCACACAGACATGATCTCATCTTGTTTCTGAAGCCACCAATATTGCTGTCATAGGATTTGCTGATTTTCCTCACTGCGCAAATGCTTCGTGTGGTTAAGTGGGAGTGAAACTGTCCTCATATATATATATACATATATATAAGGTGACCACTACACTTAAACACGCTGAACAGTATCAGAGGCTGCTCTAAACTGAACATCGTATTCGTCTTTTGGTGTCAAGAATTCTTCTCATCAGAAGTTAGTGCTCCTGTGTGCTGTTCTTGATGATGGATCTGAGTCGATAAATGACGAAGAAGCGGTACGTAAGTTGACCGTGAAAAGAATGTGTTCTGCTGTATATTTTGGTTTGGCCATTGGTCTAGGTGGCTGAAGCTTTAACTTTAACGTACATTGCAATGACTTTTTATCTTCCTTCGAACGAATTATTGAAGTTGAACAAATTTACCCGTTAGAGGGAAAATACAGTTGAATTGTATGTACTTCAGATAAAAGTTGTATGCCTTTTAAACTTATTGTAGGTGTGGTTTACGTCATAGTGCATGTAATCATTTGCCTAGATTTCAGATTGGTCGTGTAATCCATGTGGAACTTAAATGCGCACCTCATTATTGTGATATAATGATATTTCTTTCGTTTAAGTCGCGGATAGGGTGAGTGCAGCAGACGAATTTTCAAATGATGTAAATAGATTGAACATGGATGATCAAACACTGAACTTGTATCCTGAATACTTGCATTCAAATCTGTATTTCTTTTTATAACACACACTATTGCTTCGCTTTCGGGATTATCGTTCCTCCTCGTACTCGCCAGTGTGTCGTGTCAGTTGGTTTGTCAGGCGCACTCTTTTGTGTTTCACAGGTGAAGCTGCTCCTATCGTCTTTACAGTTGTACATATGAAACAAATGTACATAAAACCAGCATATGACACAGACTGAAGCCTTCTCTTCTGCATCACTCTGCATTATAACGTAGGATTATGACTCACAATTACGTTGCACTGTTGTTCAGCCACGAAGCAGAACCTTGAGGCAAGATGACTTCACACACTTCATGTAAAAGAAATGAGATGGGTTGAAAGACTTCTAATCATATACATTGAGATGTGAATCGTATATTTGTTTGGGCTACTTACATAGTGTAATTATCGGTCACCCAGACCACAATTACGAGCATACTGAGGCGTTGAGTGGCTACCATAATGTTACCAACAGCGTCCAAATCTCTAATGCATCGGTAACCAATTTCATCCATGGTTATGACAACACGATTTAACTCAAAAGTAAGGAAGGTTACAATTATTCAGTGCTTCGGGCCTACAAACAACGCTGAACAATAGAAGGAGGAAGATTTCTATAGACAATCGCAGCATTAATAGATAATTAGGCCACATCAAAATCATTATGGGCAATAAGAATGCCAGGTGGGAGCAGACAGTACAGGAAGAAAACTCATCATCAGTCGAAAGGCTCTGGGCGAAATGAATAAGAACGGAGAATTATCAGCAACCTTCTGCGCTTTCAATTATTTGGTGATCGGAGGTAGCGTGTGCAAGCACAAGGATATACACAAAGCAACATGGATTTCGCCTGATGGACACACCACAAACCAGATAGACTTCATCTCAATGCTGCTCAAGGAAGTGGAGACGCGGCCAGTCTGCTGGACACAAAGTCGCGAAAGGGAGCAGATGTGAACGGGCTCAGATAATCATCTACCTCGATGGACCTTCAAGGTGAGGCTGAAATCCCTCAAAACATATGGAGACGGACCATTGCAATTCAAGCTCAACATTCAGAAAATGAAGGACGAAACTATAGGGGATGCCTTCACTATGGATTAGGTTGGAGCAAAGTCGGAGACACCACATGGCATCACCGAGGAAGCCTGCTTGGAAGAACATTGGAACTCTCTGAATGTGGCGTTCAACGAAATGTGTACAACTTTTCTAAGAAGAAAGAAGGGACACGACAAGGAATGGCTCTCAACAGATATCAACCTGGAAGCTAATCGAAAAAACAGGTTTGGTGGAAGGGAGGATGACTCAATGCAAAGATGAGCAACAGAAGGAAAAGCTGAGTTCACAGCGATGTACACTGCACTGGATAAAGAAGTGAAGAAGAGTGCTAGGGGAGACAAAACGTAATTCTACGACATACTGACGAATAAAGCAGAACAGTCAGGTGGTAGGTAAAAGAGACCTCAGAACATTATATCAGATAACCAGATCTCTAACCGGGAAGAGATCAATTCAGATGATGAAAGCAATAAAAGGTGTTCAAGAGAACCTGATTACGAAGTAGAAGAAACAAATCAAACAACGGGCTGCTCACTTTAAAGGACTCTCGAATCAACCATCATCTGCAACTCGCCCAGAAATACCACCACAATCAACAGCATGCACAGAACTTTCTGCCATTTGACATCACTCCTTCAACAAAAGCAGAAATCCTGAATGCGATTAAGCTATTGAAGTTCATCCGGGAAGGTAGCAGGACCAGACGGAATTAGCCTTCCCCCGAAGCACTGAAAAGGGACCCAGATACTGCGGCACGTGTGCTCACACCAAAATTGTAAAGGGTTCGGAAAGAAAAATAGGTTCCTACCGATTGGATGAAAGGCTATCTTGCCAAACTGCCAAAGAAGGGAGATCTAGTGGGGAATCACGCCCTTGTCCACTCCAATCAAAATAATAGGTTAAGTCATTCTGGAGACTGAAGAATGCTCTGGATACAAAATTTCACCAAGAACAATGTGGATTCAGGAAAAGCAAATCATGCTGGGATCAAATCGCAGTGCTAGGAATCATCATTCCCAAAAATTTGTCGACTACAAGAAAGCCCTTGACAACGTTGATCGCGAAGAAATTGGAAACTACTTCAACACCTTGGCGTTGTGCCGAAGACTTTATCAGTCTCGTTCAACTGCTAATAGGGCAGTGCCACACTTGATGGAGCTTTTGAAGTGAAGAGAGGAATAAAAAAGGCTGCTTGCTAACACCAATCATATTCCAAATGGTGGTAGACCGGACTAAACGTTAGACTATCGGTAGTGAGAAGATAAGATTTTGCTGGACGGACAAGAAGACTCTAAGAGATCTACTCCGGATTTTCAACTCCAGTGTGAAGTCAGTGCTACTATACGGATCAGAGACGTGGCCAGCGCGTCAAAAAGAGAATCTCAAACAAACTACAGACCTTCATTAACAGTTGTCTGCGCTAAATACTCAAGATCAGATGGCCAGAAAAGATCAGACACAGGGATTTCTGGGACCGAACCAACCAAGAACCGATTGTGAAACAAATAGGCAGGAAGAAATGGAGATGGATTGGTCATGCTCTGAGGAAACCATCAAGTGACATCACTAGACAAGCCATTGCTCGAGTGGAACCCGAAATGGAATCGGCGAGTTGGTCGTCAGTGCGAGGGTGACTTGGGGGAGGTCATGTGAAGAGGAGATGAAAACGTGTGGGCAGGCTTGGAACCAGGTAAAGACTCTAGCAGAGAACCGAACGCAATGTTCCTCTAGGAATTAAAGGAAATAATAATAGTAAGAGATCTACACTTCGCGAACGACTTCTGTCCAATGTCACTCTGCAGAAGAAGGAGGCTGCGAACTCTAGGTGAACAGAGAGAAGGCATGGGTAATGAAGATAGCCACCACCACCGGCAGCAGCAACAAACAGCACCAATCACCATCAATGGAAGAAGTTTTATAGAGTTTACTTCTTTCACCTATCCAAGGAGCATTGTTTCAACCATAGGCATTCGGAAGAGATGAATCGGAAAAGTGAGATACGCCTTAATTAAAATGAAGTCAGTTTCGAAATCTTGTGCACTCAGCACAGACAACAAGATTCGGTTTTCGACGCATATATGAAATCATTTCTTCTATATGGGTTGGAGAATCAGTCATTTGTTACTGGTTGAAGGCTATTATCAACGGCTGTCGTCGCTCAATACTGAAGATCAAATGCCCAGAAAGAATCAGCAACAAGAAACTATGGGAACGAATTAATGAAAACCTGTCGTTCAACAAGTATTTCGGAGAAAACGGAAGAGAATTCGACAGGCTCTGAGGAGGCCAACGAAGGCCATGGCACCCAAGGACCTCGAGGGGAATCTCAGTGGTAAACAACGAGTGGATCGTCCTAGGTTGAAATGGAAGAGATCGTGTGAGGAGGAGGTAATCGTGGGCGGAGGTAAAGGGAGACCTGATAATGAGGCCCTATGTTCCTCTCGGAACCCGAAGGAATTATAATAATATCAAGCATTAACAATCATTCAGGTCACCTGTTCTCTATTTTATCTATGATAAAATATTCACAGGTCTCTTCTCCAGCTGTACAAAACAGACATGTCAATAGTGTGGTTACTCGTTGTGAAGTTTGCTTTTTTAAGCAATATATCGAGTATTTGTTAGCTGAAAGTAAACAAATTTATGCTGTACCACCCTTCTACCGCGGCTTCAAACACCCTGCCTACGCCAAAAGGATCATACAATCGCTTCATCCGACTGATTTGCTGATGGCTGGATGCTGTAAATATCTGTGAAACATGGTTTTCTCAAGATTTAAAAATGAGCTCGGGTAAGCAACTATTTGAACCAGGAACAATTACCACAGCTAATGAAAGGACTGGAAACAATACATTCCTAAAGGTTCTGAAAATAAATGAAACGATACAAAAACACATGAGCTAACCGCAGTGACATGGATCAACTAACCAGGTGACGGAAATTTTTAAAGCTGAGGAAATAACTGCATTAAACGGCCACCCATACAAAAGTGATATGAAGAAGACGTGAATGACTAGTCAACACTGAGATTTAACATTTGCAGAAAACATGCAAATATATTGTATGAGGGCACAGTTAACAAACTTTTTCAACATAATTTACTGATACCGATAAAAGTGACTTAGACAGGGGGCGTAAGTGTGTGGTATTTAGCAGTATACGCTAGTTACTTTCATTTGTGATTTGCCATATCACATTGCTTAATGATTGTGATAACTTTGGGATGAACTTAGAGATACATTTGTGATGCTTCAGAGAGGCTTTAAATTGCTTACGCTCGGTTAAAAACAGATCCTAATTCAGAATTCATTTCCGCATGTAGGTTGTCTAAGCTCCAGTGGTGCACCATTAGGTACTGTTAGTTTATGTGTCATAGAAACGAAACAAGATATGGAATTTCCACCTTGACTGTAATGCGAAACGATCTCAGCTCTTCTTGAGTGATCTGGATAAAACAGAAACTACTAGGGACTATTTAGCTAAGGCCTTTAATAAACATTCATCGGTGCATGTCACACTAATTCTAGGAGCAACATAAAAAGAAATACGTTTCCTTCCGTTACTAAGTAGGATGTAATTATTTTTTTCTTTTAGCAGGGCACTAACAACGCTCAAATACAGGGATGCAATATACTCTAGAATCTAATCACTGGTCTTAGGTTTGCAGATCTAATTGTCTATTCATCAGTTGAAATATATTCTGAAGGCCATGTTGTCTTAAGCCTGATGAACCTCTTAGCCAAAGAAAGCTGAACAAAGCCTACTCGTATAATGTTCAAGTACTTTATCAAAGCCTAACCCTTCCTGCCAAAAGATGAAAATTTAGGTAATGATCACTCACAACCGTTGAAAATCGTACATCTACTGCGAGATTTTAAACTGTTGCTTTACGGTGAGTTTTTTTTATTTATTTTTATTTTGATTACAGCTTGATTCCACGCCGTATTTTCAGTACAAGTATGGAATTTTCAGCATGGATATCGGTAGCCCAAATTTACAGGCCGACCATAGATATCGGGTGTGCGCCGTCAGGGGATCGAACCCCGGACCATGTGCATGGTCGGCGAGAGTCCTAACCACTGTGCCACCTAGTTTTTACCGAGTGGACAGTTGTTCGCAGGTTTCTACACGTTCACGACACTGTGCTCCAAAATTTATGTCTCACAAAGCTACCGAAAAATTTGAGTTATTAAGTGTACCTAAGTTGAATGGCCTTGCGAATTTTTCTGAGCAATGTTTGAGTGAATATCCTCGTAATCATAATCACAGCTTCTATGTGTTGTTAGGATAGCCCATCAGTAGAGGAGTGTTTTCAATATTTAACTCATTATGTTTCTATTTCTGTTCACCCCACTATACACACCTCTAAAGTCCAGCATGAATTGTATAAATGATGTGACCTTCTGTTAATGAAAAGCACCACCACCGGTTGACTAAGTTAAGTGATCTTGCTTTAAAGGGAGCGAAAAGACTGTTAGTAATAGGTTGATTTGACATGTGGTGCCTCCGCAACATTCTAAAGACGTATACCAGTCGGGAGTACATCTCACTGAGTTAGTGAAGTAGCTTGTGAGGTTGGCAGGAAGAGTGACATTTGAGTGGAGATTGAGAATTACTTACAGCAAAAAGATAACTATTAAAGGCAACCTGGGGGGTAAAAACTATTAAAGGATCCTTTGGCGAATTTTAAGTACCATAGTTAATGTCGTCCGCTAAAAGTTGACCTCTGATTTAGGGAACGTTGTGAAAGTTCATTCCAAATTAAATCATGTCGGGGGAATTCGCTGAGAGTTGTTACTGTATTCTACTTATTATCTAAGTACTTTTTCTGTAAATCCATAATGTAAAATAGGGTTATGTTTTTTGGTGTTGGGGTCTAGAGTTGAGGTTAGGATTAGCCTTAAAGTTAGGTGTATTTTAAAGGACAGCGCCAGAAATATCAATGGTTCTCAAAGCACTATGATCTTCAGTCACCTAGATGAATACATCTATTGCTCACGGTATGATTTCTCGCCCTCTATAGATAATCTGTAATGACTGGGAAACATTCTTTCACCACAAGCGACAGGTGCCCAGCGTGCTATCATGTCTGCAATGTTAACAATGCATTTTTTCAACGACTATTTGATTATTTTACATCTAAATTCTGATTGATGATTCAAGATCACTATGACGTTGTGGACTCTATCGTTGTAGGTTAATAACTGTATATATCTTGGCATCTTTGCCAGGTAATTGTGTATGACATGACCACAGATCTGGTTGACAAATTCTGGACTTTCATACGAATATCATAAAGTTGATTTTAAAAAATCGGGATTGGATATTCTTGATGAACATAATCTGTCGTTTATACTCCAATAGATAGCTCATCATAGGCTGTAATGCAGCCACAATAATGAGATTGCTAAACTGTATTTTCCAGATATTCCTGTCTGTTGAAACCAGTCAAAAACTTCTGCTTTCTTAAAGCCTATTTTTGGTGCTTATAAGCATATCAGCTTCCTAGAGGCTGACGAAAACTGAATAACTCGATGCACTTGTGACCCTGATTGACTTTCGTGACTTGGAGAAGGGCTTGCAGTATGCGGATAATATTGTTCATCTACGTGAGGATGCTGACGAAATGCACTCTTCTAAACACTGGGCAAAAATCTTGATATGTTTGTATTATTATTATTGTTCCCTTGGGTTCCTAGTGGGACATAGGGCTTCAACTACACGTCTCCACTTGCTTCTGTCTTCTGCTGTACTTTTCACTTGCATCCATGTTAATCCATACTGTTTCAACTCCTCTTCACATGATCTCCTCCATGTCACCCTTGGACGTCCCACTCGCCGATTCCCTTTCAGGTTCCACTCGAGCTATGGCCTGACGCGCGATGTCACCCAGCGGCCTCCTCAGCGAGTGTTCAATCCATCTCCACTTTCTTTTGTATATTTGTTGGGCGATTGGTTCTTGTTTTGTTTGTTCCCATAGTTTCTTGTTGGTGATTCTTTCCGGCCATCTAATCTTCAGTATGGAGCGAAGACAGTTGTTGATAAATGTCTGCAACCTGTTGGAAATACTCATTCTTTGTGACCCGCCAAGTTTCTGATCCGTATAGCAAAACTGACTTGACGTTTGTATTGAAAATCCGAATTTTGTTGTTGATGTTGAGTGACAAAGATTTCCAGATTGGTTTCAGGTTGATGAATGTGTTTCTTGCCTTCCCGATTCTCGATTTGACATCCTCGTTCGTTCCTCCTGTAGTTGAGACAATGCTCCCTAGATAAGTGAATAAAGTAACCTCTTTCAAATCCCTCCCGTTGATGGTGGTTGGCGCTGGATGTTGCTGCTGCTGTTCTTGTTGTTGGTTGGTTATTTTCATAACCTCCGTCTTGTCTATGTTCACTTGGAGTCCTGTCTTTGCTGCTTCTTCGACCAGTTTGCCGGTTTTCGTTTGTAAGTCTTCGATTTTGTGTGACATCAAACATAAGTCATCTGCGAAATCCAGGTCTTCTAGATTCTTCACGTCGGTCCAGGATATCCCTGTGTTCTCGTTTCCCACTGTCTGACGCATAATCCAGTCCACCACAATTAGGAATATCATTGGTGATAATAAGCACCCTTGTCTGACTCCTGTGTTTACTCCAAATGCCTCACTGAGTTTTCCTTTGTGGATCACTTGACATGTGCCGTTATCGTACAGCTGTTGAATAAGGTTGATGAATATTTGGGGTACGTCGTAGTACTCGAGTAGTTTCCAAATTACTTCGCGGTCAACGCTGTCGAAGGCCTTCTCAAAGTCTATGAAGGAAGTTGAGGTAGAGGTTTGATTGCCATTCCATGCTTTGTTCGATGATAATGCGTAGAGTTGCAATTTGGTCAGAACATGATTTGCCTTTCCTGAATCCAGCTTGTTCTGTTCGGAATTCTGCATCCAGTGCGTCCTTTATTCTCTCCAGGATGATGCGACTCAGGATTTTGCTTGGCGTCGACAGAAGCATGATTCCTCGCCAGTTCTTGCAGAGTCCTAAGTCGCCTTTCTTTGGTAGTTTCACAAGGTAACCTTTCCTCCAGTCAGTAGGCGCCTTTCCATCCTTCCAGACCTTTCGCAATAATGGAGTCAGCATATCTGCTGTCGTCTCTGGGTCCGCTTTCAGTGCTTCCGGGGGTATTCCATCTGGTCCAACTGCTTTTCCAGCTTTCAGAAGCTTGATTGCTTTCAAGACTTCAGCTTTGTTAGAGGATTGGTGTCAACTTGCAGTTGTGTACGCGCTGTTGTTGGTATTTCTGGACGGGTTGCAGGTAGTGGTCTGTTCAAGAGTCCTTTGAAGTGGTCCGCCCATTGTTTAATCTGTCTTTCTTCCTTGGTGATTGGGTTCCCTTGGCTGTCTTTTATAGGTTTCACTTGTGTTGATCTCTTCCCGGATAGAGACTTGGTTATCTGATATAATGTCCTCAGATCCCTTTTGCCTATTGCGTTCTCAGCTTCAGTGGCCAGATTGTCGTATAATTGTCTTACTTCAGTGTTTAAAACGTAACAGAGAAAACATTATAAGATGAACGCATCCAGAATACAATCATTACAATTTTTAGTTCAAGTCACCATCAATTTATATGCTTTTGAATTGTGAGAAAAGGCAGGATGACAGAAGATAGAAAACAGAAAAATCTAATAAACAGTGTTATCTTGTACATCTACATTACGACTCAAGAAGGTTAAAGTTCATCCAATTGAAAACTTGCTCAGTGAGCTGAGCTCATTAATGTGTATGACTAATCAGTATAATCAAAGTATTACAAACACATCACATATTTAGGACCCGGTCTTGATAGGGTTATAGCTAGGCTTATATAAATTGAAAGCTATATATAGTTCAGAAGAAAGCAGTTGCATGCAGCTGCCAATGAGCCATACCCATTGTTTGAAAGTGAGGCTAGTGATTTTACGTGGCCGACAAAACCTCGGTAAATAAAGAGGCGTTTGAACCCGTGACCTACTGGTCAGAAATCGGGCGCCTAGACCAACGACCCACTCAGTGGGCATCTTTAAGGAGATGAAACACTATCTCATAAACTTGGATAGTTGGCACAGATTGCAGAGCAGGCAGTTGAGCACAGCATAGATCTGTTATCAACAGGAAGTGTAATTTTTTGGAGGTAGGAGAAGAATAGTTTCTTGGGGTCATCAGTGGATACAGGAGTGGGCATGCTGTTGCTTCTTCTCGTCCCGTTTACTGAATTCATCACGGAATATCTTCAAAGGTTCAAGTGCTCCTATCACCAACTTCCTCTGTCTTTTTTGCTTAACATTGCTTGACCTGGTTGTAATTAGCATGAGTTTGATTGGTTTTTGGCTTGGTGTAGTCAACTGCACTGAGCTAACACTTATTGGTGTCCTTGGAGTTCCATAGAGTTTGTGACTTATCCTGTTCTCATTTATCTCCATGACATATATTTCGTTACATATTACTTCTCATACTTCTGATGACAGTTTGTTGCCGAATTCATTTATAACAAAACTGATGGCAGGTTATCTTCTCATACTTTCGCTTCCTAGGCTATAGCATTTGAGTTTTGAATTATTATTCAACTGTTAGTGACCTTGATAGCGCAGTATATTGGTATAAACTATTTAATGAATGAATATGTTTATTATAGTCAGTGGGGATTAAATTTACTGCCGTCATTCACTAGAAATTTCTTCCATAAATTTTGAATAGTTTAGATTTCAAAGATTGTTGTGTATCGAAATTCCTTTTAACGCTTCAATATTGCGAGTATTTTAACCTTTATCCTTATATTGTTTTTCACTGTATTTTTAGGTCGTACATCATTTCACTTTGTTACCAGTTTATCACTTCCTGATTCCTTTTCGATTTCGTATTTCCCTGTTTGAACTACGGCTGTGAATGTGATGGATCACCGTTCATACGGGGAAGAAAAATATGACAGCGACCTTATTGATGAAGAAACTGAGTCAAGTCTATACAGCGCAGTTTTCTTTGACAAATCAGGCTACAAACAAATGTCATATAATTCAGTATTAGAGCAAACAAACCCTCTTACTCCATCTTTTTCATATCTGTCAGAATCGTACAGAAGTCCTGTTTCGGAGCATGTAGATAATCAAAATGACAATATAACGGATGCATTGACAAATTCAGCACGTGAAAGAACAATTTCTTCTGAGGATGAATGTGAAAAGAGTAGTGAATATCTTTTAAACTCGTCGTCAAGTTCTGGTTGTAGTGTTGTGTTGTGCGGTGACAATGATAGCTATAAGGCTACAATCAGTCCCCGGGGTGTTGTTCTTGGTGTTTCCCATGACACCCTTTTACATATTGAGAATGAGCATAGTGCTTTACACACATTGGGAAAAACAGTATCTGGGGATGATGCAGATATATGGAAAATATGTAATGCTGATAGACAGTCATCTCGCTCCAGTGATGCTCGGTATTTCAACAGTTTAGATGATTCCGTCTGTTCAGAATGCGGGGATCACAGAAGGAGGGGCCACAAGTGTCACCCTGTAAGTTTTTTTGTACTTGTGAATGTTTCCTCTTATTATTTCTCCTAAGTTGAAGTATGACACTCCTGCCTGCTTTGCACAATTACCACTTGCATGCCAATGCATCATGTAAGTAAAACTACCTTGTGATGCTAATTGCATTATTTATGCTAAACTTCTAGATTCTTTGCTTCATATTACTTTCGGAAGTAGAATAAAAAGGAAACTGCAACGTTTTCTCTGTTGGTTTCTTTTCAAAGCATATATGCTGTCAGGAGACATTGAGTTTCATCTCTTAGATCCCACCCAGGGAGTTGTGGTGCACTAAAAGCTGCCAACACAACTAACCTTATATTTCAATGGTGCTATGACATAAGTGTATCAAATCGCTTTTACCGACCGGTACCAGGAGACAGTGAACAGTGTAGAATCCTCTAGGGTGACGTTTGTACTACGTCTAAGACCACGGACAAGTGTCCCAAGGTGACAAATATTTGCTGTCGAAATTCAGAGTACTTGGTGTTAATTTGATGCAAGCAGTTGTACTAAGATAATAACGACAACACATGTACAGTCCCCGTACATCCTCAGCTGGAATAGGATAGATGCAAACCAAGCGTAGAGAAAGACTGCACGTGCGGAAGTGTTATGAATTCAACTAACAGCGCAGTTGGCGACCCATTCAATCAACGTTTTGACGAATTTACTTAGGAGAACACATGAATCAATGTTGTCATTTTACCTTTGGAATGTGTTGACTACATTTCATACACCGAATAAAAGTTTGTGGGTAATATTTAATCATATTGTTTATTAGTTATTAGGACACTTTAAGAGTTTTTCATCAGTAAATAGGGATCGCGCGTTACCAGTTATGTGAAAATTATGTTTTAGTGCATTACAAAGGAAGTTTTCTGAAAATATCACAGTGCGTTCAGGGATCTTCTAAGCAATCACTGATTACTGGCAGTTCTTGTAGAGTACTTTGTTGTGAACTTGTAACATGTGAGGGAACAATTAAATAACTGCTTTGTGTCACTTAGTATTCATTACAAATGGAATTAACAGTATAATATGAATGAAGGCAAGCCTAATCTCAGGTGTTTGTGTCAGATTTCATGTCAAGGTATTATGAATTTACATCTATGCGTTGTTCTTAATGAGCTTACTCTGAATCATAAAGTAGTGTATCGTAACATTACGAGGTGAATTAAAAGATCACTTTCTAAATCTATGTAATCAATTGTAGGCGAGTGGCTATTTGTGGGTGTGTGTAATAAATATATGTGAAACTTGGGCACAGGTACAAGTTAACTCCACATTGATTTGTTTATTGGATGTATCACGCAGAAATACATGTTTAATGAAAGCATCCAATTTTTTGTTTATAATGATTCCTGTTGGAAATTAAAGATATCTTTACCTAGTTGTTAAGTAGTTTAGACAGTTGGTTTTCAAAAATATCGGTGTATTGATTCGGACTGTTATAAACCTAGTGCGGCTAGTTAATGGTCTCAACTCTTCACAAACTTTTAGACAGTTAAAACTCATTCAACACTAATAGATTCAATAAAACTTCATTTTACTATTCTTTTCTTCCGATAAAGCTTTGTATATTTTGTGGTGAAGAGGGCCACGAAAAAGATCAATGTGACAAAGTATATTGTTATGCGTGTTTCGCGCCTGGTCACTCCAAGAATGAATGCCATTTGTTAAAGAGTCTGAAAAGATCTATATGTGAACGATGTGGGCAACAAGGGCATATTTCAACGGTACGCTTCCTCTTTTTTTCACCTGTTTTCTGGATTTTCAAATTTTCACAACTGACATCTTGGTTCACATATGGCAAACTTATGTTGTCATGGAAAAGCGTTGTTTATCCGACGCCTTAGTTAGTTTAATACAGCATGTGAAGAGTGTTTTTTGATACTTTTATAGAAGTATTTACGTATTAATTCGCAACGCCTTTATGTAGCATTACATGGCGTTTTAGTTACTAACAAAATCATTATAGTATTAGTGATGCAGTGCTCCAGTTAACGAAGAAAGAATTATTGCTCATTTGTCAGTTTCTGTGTGACTGGCGATTATGCCACCCATCCTCGCCGTCTGTAGTTAATGGCAATTTCGGACTTCTCTCAGTGGTTGTAAGTTAGTTGTTTAAACTTGTGAGTCAGTAAAGTATGCGTGTTTGTAATGAAATAGGTGTTTCATTCCTTGCAACATAAATTCTTTTCAAATATACGTTTGCATATTTTCACAATTTTGATATGAGCTACTATTAGTAGTATCAAAGTAAAAGTGTGATTTATTAAAATATCGACTTTACAAATGCTCAAATTTATTATTTTCAATAAATTAGGGGAACCTAAATGCTTGTATTGTAGCATACATTAACGTTACTGGCTTTATTTTTTATTATGATACGGATGATGGTAAAGGGTAGGTATTAAAATAAAATCTGAACTCTCTACATACATTGTGCTAACTGAACTGAATGTCCAGTGTGGAACTGTGCATAAAATCTATCAGTTCAAATTGCCATGCATATCATAAAGTTACACACAAAGATAGGAAAAAAGAAATGCAATGAAACTACAATAAACAGGAGTCTATGGAAGTAAGAATAATTACATGGAAGATCACGAGGAATGAATGTATTTGCTGCATTAAGAATGATTTTGAATCATATTATGGTGCTACGATACAGACAATGTGTTCCAGCGGAATACTATGCTCACATATTCCCACAGTTCAATACAGCATGAGTAACAGAACACAATATATCTATTTGAACATTATGTTCGTTGCTAGAGTCAGAATATTATTCCCACAGTTCAATACTGCGTTAGCAACAGAATACAATGCATATTTGAACATTCTATTTCATGTCGGTTAACGTAAACAAAAATCACACGCTCAGCGATTGGTTAGAGAATATAAAACTGCATATGTATATAAATAGTGGTTTGATCGCTTTAGAATATATCTTGGCTTCCGTGGCTTGCCTTCTGCTGTTACAATATCCCCAACACCCTCCAACCATCGGTTCTTAAAGTCTTGAGGACCTCAAGCAGGCAGTCTAACTTTCGGTTTGAGTTACGAAGAGGAAAATAAAGACTTTTCTTCTGACTCCCCGTAATTCTTCTTAAACATAATTCTATATTGGCTAACACATTGCTCGTCAACGTAGGCGATGACTCGGCTTGCGTAACGTGTCTTAGCTGTCTGAATACATGCGGTTTCACAGCCTGTAGTCAAAGATGACTAGCCTCTTCATAAATCTTACTTCCAACTCACATCTCAGCTGTGAAGAAGGACGATACGAATTGCTGTACGCTACAGACATTCACTGACAGGTCGACTGATATCACGTCTGCAGCAAAGATGATACAGTTTGGCAAATGTGGAACGGGGCTTCTTTATCCATCTCACCCACCCGTCGGTTAAGGCTGGTGCAACTTCTTAAATGAGTGAAGTAGGCAATACACTTAACTATTTCAATCACTTTCCTTCAAATAAGTGTTCGTGCTGAATAGTTCTGCAGTATTATCCTATATTTTGACAGAAACTAATCGCATGCAAAATATATCAATATTTTTGCTAAAGGTGTTTAGAAGACTGGGTTCTACCTAGAAGGACAGTATTATTGGAATACTCTAGGTTGACGAGACTACCTTGGTAACAAGATATTCCTTTTGAATTTGATGTCGGTTAGGTTCACCTCCATTACTACATGCATAATGAAACGAAGCCGAAATAGTGATATTGTGTATCTCTGATTCAGATGAAAAATTCCCATAAACCCTTACACAATTGCATGAGTTTGAGTAGAGTGTCTTGATTAAACGGTATATCTTCTTGCCATTCTTCTCACATGGAGACATTGTCGCAGTATCTCTTGATCGTGCAATCAAATGCCTCTGTCAGGTCAAAAAATATGTCAAGTGTTGGATACCAGTAGGCATTTTATGTTCATCCTTTAGTTTGTCCCAATAGCAGTCGGCTTGATGAGTATCAACCGTTTTGTTCTAAGTCATCTTTATAGCCGAAAAGTACACATTACGACTGTTTCTTGAAACCCATTCGAGTAGTGGGTTTTCTATTCCAGCTCTGGATGTTGTTCCTACACCAGTGAGGCTAGTCAAATAACCTCCTGACACCTGTGACTGAATTTTGTACGTTTACCGTGCTGGCCAGGTGAGGTTAACTGAATACCACACAGAGGGCTTGTATGTGTGTCTCAAAGGTAGAACGTGCACCTAAAACCCCAGATTTCAGAGTTCTGGCCATTGCGATGTGTTTTCAGATTTCGCATAAGCTCTGGGCGTTGAAGGTCTTAATATGAGTTTGGCAGTGCGGTTTCAAGTAACTACGGGCAATACTTCACTGGTTCAAGTCGGTACAATGGCTTCAGAGTCCATAGAGTGTCAAGAACTTGCCTGTGGAATAGTCAGAACAGCGGGAGGAAAGCAGGAAGATGAATGTGAGTGATAAGCAGAAAAGCTTTTTGTGCTAATTGGTGTTTTTGGCGTTTCTGTTTCTCAGCTGCCAGACTGTGGATGTTGATTTCTTCTTAAGGTGCCTGAAAGAAAGAGTATTAGCGTTGCATAACCGCGGAACACAGAGGATAACTATTCGAAGACGTTACGGGTGGCAATGGACCGGGAAGGAGGAATAGCTGGTCTTCTGAACGTTTTGTAGAGAGATCTTATTGTTGTTACCCTCTTTTTTACTGGTAGTACAACTTCGCCCACAGACACTAAACAGAGCGCAAGCGACTTACACTTTCTGGCGTGGTAGGACGTGCAGGAAGACATATCCAAGCTAGCTCGTTGGGTTATTGCAACAAGCAAGTGGGACTGCCACGTCGAGGTAGCAAGTATCGGTCAGGTGTGTTCTCTGCGATCATGCGAAATTGGTCATATTGTGACAATAGAAGGCAAGACACGGAAGCCAAGGTATATTTTTCATTAATCAAACCGCTGTTTAGATATCTACAGTTTATATTCGTTAACCAATCACTGAGCATGTGATTTCGGTTTGCATCAAAAAGCATGATATAGGATGTTCAAATATACATAGTATTCTTTTGTTAATGCAGTATATAACCACCGGAAATGTATTCTGTCTAACATCAAATTGAATGTTCGAATAGATATATTGTATGCAGTATTGAACTGTGGAAATATGTGAGCATAACATTCCGTTAGCAGACATTGTCTGTATCACACCACAACAATATGACTGTCTGGACTTTTACACAATCGAAATACATTGTAATGTAAGAGTAGAATTCGGTCACTGTGATAGGATATTAGTCCATACATGGCCGATTCAGAATATAGACGTTAGATATTTCGGTAGTGTCTTGTCAGGCTTATTGAAATCGCTTTGTGTGTGAATTAGAAATCTTTACAGCTCTTTACTAATACAGTTTATCCTTTTTTTCACTTTAATAGTCTCTTCCATTTCCCTTGTAATATTTCTACTATATTTCTTCTATTCACAGTTATGCACAGAACTATGGAGACAATACCGAAATACCGTAAGTCATTGTTTGTTATTTTTAGATTGTTTTTATTATCTAGTATTAACTATATATATATATATATTGTGGCGCTTTAAAAACTGTATTAAGTGTTGTATTATTCGATGAAGAGGTATCTGATTTCTCGACTTTCATAAGTTGGATTGTTTCGGTAGATTGCTTTGAGCATGTGAAATACGTTCTATATGTCATGGCTAGTGACAATAAGTTCTACCATCCAGTGCACTTTCTCTTCAATGAAGATATTTGTATGTCAAAGGAATGCATCTAGCTGAAAAATGTTTTCAGATTTGGAAAACAGAAAGATTGAGCGAAGAAATATTTACTTCTCAATTAGATCCTCTTCTCTGACTCTACTCTAATATATATAGCATTTTTACAATACACAACAATTTACCAAACAAGTGGTGATATGTTTGTTAACAATAATTAAACAGTGTCAAAATGTCAATGGGTTGATAATTAACGAAGAAAATCAATACACATTTAAAAAGTAGAAATGGATAGAATAAATTAATTTTACAAGAATAACACGTAATTAAAGTTAAAGTGGTCAAAATAAAAATAAAATAATTTGGATAATTATAATTTAATAGGGGGAGGAGGGCAACGTAGTCCTGTCTTGTAACGATGGCCACGGTAAGGAAAGTGGCTGTACAAATTTCTTCTGTACACATAGGCTTGGTTTCTTCTGGTGGATTCCGATGGCTTCACCTGTCTGTAGAAGACGAACTCGTAGAGCAAAGTTAAGATTAGTCGGAATGCGATAAATAATTTTAAATGCAGTATTCACATCAACCTTGTGCTCAGTATCAGATTTGTTACAGGATTTCATCGTGAGCTGACATTGGTTAGAGAACCATTGGAAAACCTGGGAGTACTGGACAGCTGTTTCGTCCTAATTTGGGACTCTTCAGCAGTACGCACCCACCGAAGTTCGATTTGCTGCCGAGAACATCTTTAACGATTGTTAGAGTCTTTTTTCGGAGAGTTTCAGTCAGGTTATTTCTAGTTTGAAAGATTGAAGTTATTAAATTTTGTGCTACTTACACTTCATCGCTGTTATTACTGTCATTTGATATCCATCTCCGAGAAACAGGTTGATTAAGTCGCGTAAACCCTCATCGATTGAAGCTTCTGAGCATATCCTCAATCGGTTCATGCACATTAATAACCTGGCCATTGACTTCCTTTTCTTCCATAAGAAGGAACATCTTTAGAATCGCATAGATTGTCTTTTACGAAATTGTTTGTGGTGCATACAGCCAGTCTTTCCTCCTTCTTTCAGTGTGGAGAAAAGATATCTTATGTAAACGTCCCAGCACAAGTTGTACTCTAATCGTTGGCTGTACTCACACATATTTCTTGACTGTTTTGTTCACAAGCTTTCATCATAAAGTGAAATCGTTATAATTCCATCTACAATATTATTTAATTTTGTCATTTTCCAATTGAGGCTTAATTAGGTTATATAAAAGAAAAGAAGGCGTTCAGCGAAGAGACTCTTTTCGGCGAATTCATTCACTTAGCTGTACAATCGCATATTTATACAATTTTGTTTGTGTGTGTGTGTACATTAGATTTATAAAGTTTAGATAATTATGTAATATAAGCAATTTTTGGCTTGGAAACAAACGTTAAGATGGAAAATAAAATAGAATTGATTAAGTGAGTAGAATTCAGATGAGGTCAGGTTGGAAACAGTGTTAATGAGTGGTGTTTAAAATCAAGTAAGGGTGGGGTTAGAGAATAATACAGTTGAAAATAAGTAAGTTAATCGGATGACGTAACTCAGTTGACTAGAAATTGGACGTGGGTCAAGTTAGTAACATTGTTAATGAGGGTAGAGATTACAAAAGGGTGGGGTAGAGAATAATATAAGTGAAGATGTGAAATAATAAAATGCAAGAGACAAAATAATACAATTAGTAAGACTGAAATTAAGAAAGATTACGTCCATTGTAGATTTAATGAATGAACGAATTTCTTTTGTATGCAAAGTTCAGGATTTAGCAGATGAATTGCCATTGCTTCTGCGATGTGGAGAAGTTTGATCCGTACACTTTTAGCAAGATTGCCTTGTATTCTGTAGATAACTTTGAAGTTTATTTCTGGTTTGACTTGGTGTCCAGAGTCGATCAAATGTTCAAGGATCGAGCTGCGGGGGCATCGGTTTTCTCCTTTATAAAACCATGAAGGTAAATGTTCGTTGACGCGTTTGGATAGCGAACGCTGAGTACGGCCGATATACCTGGCTCCACACGAGCAGGTGAATTGGTAGATGCACATAGATGAGGCCAACAGCGGTAGCTTATCCTTCACGGACATACGAATCATTGGTCTCGCGGAGAACGTCAGTCGTAATTCAGCTGCAACGAAGGTTTTCTTCAATGAGCGGGAGAGCCGATTTCTCAGTATTTCTGTAGATTGGTCTCCATTGAACTGCAGGTTCATATAGAGAAGTCTTTTTGGAGCACTGGGTGTGGACGGCTTCTCTGGTCTGGGTTTCATTGATTTTGTGATAAATCTTTCTGGATAGCCATTTTCAAGGAGGATTTTCTTAAGAGTGTTCATTTCATCTTCTATGGCGTCCAGGCTGCAAATTCTACGTATTCTGTGGCTTAGTGAACGGATTAAGTTTCGTTTAGTATATAGAGGTACCCAACTGTGGAAGTTATTGAGCTGTCCGTTCCACGTTGGCTTTCTGTAGATGGATCTTTTTAATGTCCCGTCTTGTTGGCGTCTCGTCAGTTGAACGTCAAGAAAAGATATCTTTGAGTTAGACTCTTTCTCTAGCGTGAACTGAATCGCAGGGTGGCAGTTGTTGAAGAACTTCAGGATATCTTCTAAATTCTCTTCGTTGTTGCAGATGATGAAGGTGTCGTCGACGTATCTCTTGTAGAGTTCAAAGTTGTCAATCATATTCTTTAAACAAGTGTTTTCGAGTTTTGACATAAAGAAATCCGCAAGCAGAGGGCCTAGTGGTGAGCCCATAGCTATACCATCCTTTTGGCGATATATTTCATTGTTAAAGGAGAACTGGACGTTTAGGGTGCATCTCAGCAGAAGTTCTTTTAGATAGTCGGTGGGTATGCCGATGTTTACTCCTTCTGAGTGGATGAGCTCGCATATGTGACAGATTGTTTCAGTTAGTGGAACATTTGTAAACAATGAGACAGCATCTAGTGAGATCATCGTTTGATTAGAAACATTGACGTTTTCGACGCAGTTGACGAATTCAAATGAATCTCGCACTGAGTGACGGGAGACCTGTTTTCTGATTGGCTCAAGTAGGTCTGCTAGCCATTGGGCAGTGCGGTGGTAAGGTGAATTAGTCATGTCGAGGATCGGTCGAAGTGGAGTGCCCATCTTGTGTACTTTAGGAAGTCCGTAGAGTCTAGGTATATTTGAACCAGATGGTTTCAGGGATTCAAACGTTTCGTTGGTAATGAAGGATTCGTTCTTCAGTTTACGGAGGATGTCTGTTAGTTTTTGTTCACTCTGCTCCGTCATGTTTTTCTCGTTGGCTGGTTTGGTGAATTTAGATTCATCAGATAGAATGCTCAACATTTTACTGATATAATCCTTACGGTTCATGATTACGATTCCTCCACCTTTATCAGGACGTATCAGCATAATCTCTTCATTGTTCATCAATTCTTTCAGCTCTTTGTAGTGTTTCTTCGTTAGTACGGATCTTCCGTTTGTATTGCCATTTATAAATTTGTGGCAACAGTCGAGGACAGTTGATTTGAATTGTTGTAGGTTCTCATCGGACGTTGGTATCAAGTTATAGGTTTGGTTTATCAGGTTTTCAAATTGAACCAGGCATTGAAGCTTGTGAATATTTCGTGGTTTTACGCAGAACTTCGGACCAAGAGATAACACCTCTAGTTGAGCTGTGGATAGTGTGTTGTTTGAGAGGTTGAATACATACTTTTCTGGATTGCTTGGGAACGGACGTTCGGTGTTAACTGAAGGCTTTAGGCTCTTAAGAAGGTCAGATTTAATGTTGTCGCATTGTTTCTCTGTGACTTCTTTTACATATTCTTCGAAGGGTTGGCGTAGTTCTGGATCTAAGTCTTCAACTACATGAGCACGTGAGTAGACATTTCGTTCTAGCTCAGGAATACGTGATTGAATGGAGTCGATGTTGTTTAGCGTATGTCGTCTCAGCGTTCTGGTGTTCGGATGAATGTGGTTGCGTCTGAGTGATTTCCAGTACATCTTTGGGTATTCATGTTTATCTGCACACTCTCTTAAGAAGTTCACCTTAGTCTTCGCTACTGCAAGTTTGACGGAGTAACGTAGGAAACCATCCAGCTCCTTCACCGTCCGTGGGTCCTTGCGACGTTTAAGTAACTTGAAAATCCCCATTCAGTCATATAAAAGAACGCCTTCTGAACGCCTTCTTTTCTTTTATATGACTGAATGGGGATTTTCAAGTTACTTAAACGTCGCAAGGACCCACGGACGGTGAAGGAGCTGGATGGTTTCCTACGTTACTCCGTCAAACTTGCAGTAGCGAAGACTAAGGTGAACTTCTTAAGAGAGTGTGCAGATAAACATGAATACCCAAAGATGTACTGGAAATCACTCAGACGCAACCACATTCATCCGAACACCAGAACGCTGAGACGACATACGCTAAACAACATCGACTCCATTCAATCACGTATTCCTGAGCTAGAACGAAATGTCTACTCACGTGCTCATGTAGTTGAAGACTTAGATCCAGAACTACGCCAACCCTTCGAAGAATATGTAAAAGAAGTCACAGAGAAACAATGCGACAACATTAAATCTGACCTTCTTAAGAGCCTAAAGCCTTCAGTTAACACCGAACGTCCGTTCCCAAGCAATCCAGAAAAGTATGTATTCAACCTCTCAAACAACACACTATCCACAGCTCAACTAGAGGTGTTATCTCTTGGTCCGAAGTTCTGCGTAAAACCACGAAATATTCACAAGCTTCAATGCCTGGTTCAATTTGAAAACCTGATAAACCAAACCTATAACTTGATACCAACGTCCGATGAGAACCTACAACAATTCAAATCAACTGTCCTCGACTGTTGCCACAAATTTATAAATGGCAATACAAACGGAAGATCCGTACTAACGAAGAAACACTACAAAGAGCTGAAAGAATTGATGAACAATGAAGAGATTATGCTGATACGTCCTGATAAAGGTGGAGGAATCGTAATCATGAACCGTAAGGATTATATCAGTAAAATGTTGAGCATTCTATCTGATGAATCTAAATTCACCAAACCAGCCAACGAGAAAAACATGACGGAGCAGAGTGAACAAAAACTAACAGACATCCTCCGTAAACTGAAGAACGAATCCTTCATTACCAACGAAACGTTTGAATCCCTGAAACCATCTGGTTCAAATATACCTAGACTCTACGGACTTCCTAAAGTACACAAGATGGGCACTCCACTTCGACCGATCCTCGACATGACTAATTCACCTTACCACCGCACTGCCCAATGGCTAGCAGACCTACTTGAGCCAATCAGAAAACAGGTCTCCCGTCACTCAGTGCGAGATTCATTTGAATTCGTCAACTGCGTCGAAAACGTCAATGTTTCTAATCAAACGATGATCTCACTAGATGCTGTCTCATTGTTTACAAATGTTCCACTAACTGAAACAATCTGTCACATATGCGAGCTCATCCACTCAGAAGGAGTAAACATCGGCATACCCACCGACTATCTAAAAGAACTTCTGCTGAGATGCACCCTAAACGTCCAGTTCTCCTTTAACAATGAAATATATCGCCAAAAGGATGGTATAGCTATGGGCTCACCACTAGGCCCTCTGCTTGCGGATTTCTTTATGTCAAAACTCGAAAACACTTGTTTAAAGAATATGATTGACAACTTTGAACTCTACAAGAGATACGTCGACGACACCTTCATCATCTGCAACAACGAAGAGAATTTAGAAGATATCCTGAAGTTCTTCAACAACTGCCACCCTGCGATTCAGTTCACGCTAGAGAAAGAGTCTAACTCAAAGATATCTTTTCTTGACGTTCAACTGACGAGACGCCAACAAGACGGGACATTAAAAAGATCCATCTACAGAAAGCCAACGTGGAACGGACAGCTCAATAACTTCCACAGTTGGGTACCTCTATATACTAAACGAAACTTAATCCGTTCACTAAGCCACAGAATACGTAGAATTTGCAGCCTGGACGCCATAGAAGATGAAATGAACACTCTTAAGAAAATCCTCCTTGAAAATGGCTATCCAGAAAGATTTATCACAAAATCAATGAAACCCAGACCAGAGAAGCCGTCCACACCCAGTGCTCCAAAAAGACTTCTCTATATGAACCTGCAGTTCAATGGAGACCAATCTACAGAAATACTGAGAAATCGGCTCTCCCGCTCATTGAAGAAAACCTTCGTTGCAGCTGAATTACGACTGACGTTCTCCGCGAGACCAATGATTCGTATGTCCGTGAAGGATAAGCTACCGCTGTTGGCCTCATCTATGTGCATCTACCAATTCACCTGCTCGTGTGGAGCCAGGTATATCGGCCGTACTCAGCGTTCGCTATCCAAACGCGTCAACGAACATTTACCTTCATGGTTTTATAAAGGAGAAAACCGATGCCCCCGCAGCTCTATCCTTGAACATTTGATCGACTCTGGACACCAAGTCAAACCAGAAATAAACTTCAAAGTTATCTACAGAATACAAGGCAATCTTGCTAAAAGTGTACGGATCAAACTTCTCCACATCGCAGAAGCAATGGCAATTCATCTGCTAAATCCTGAACTTTGCATACAAAAGAAATTCGTTCATTCATTAAATCTACAATGGACGTAATCTTTCTTAATTTCAGTCTTACTAATTGTATTATTTTGTCTCTTGCATTTTATTATTTCACATCTTCACTTATATTATTCTCTACCCCACCCTTTTGTAATCTCTACCCTCATTAACAATGTTACTAACTTGACCCACGTCCAATTTCTAGTCAACTGAGTTACGTCATCCGATTAACTTACTTATTTTCAACTGTATTATTCTCTAACCCCACCCTTACTTGATTTTAAACACCACTCATTAACACTGTTTCCAACCTGACCTCATCTGAATTCTACTCACTTAATCAATTCTATTTTATTTTCCATCTTAACGTTTGTTTCCAAGCCAAAAATTGCTTATATTACATAATTATCTAAACTTTATAAATCTAATGTACACACACACACAAACAAAATTGTATAAATATGCGATTGTACAGCTAAGTGAATGAATTCGCCGAAAAGAGTCTCTTCGCTGAACGCCTTCTTTTCTTTTAATTAGGTTAGTAGTAGAAGCCCAATTAAGGAGTCTACTGCTACTATGTGTCTCTGCAAAGAATATTTAGAAGAAAGTGAACATTCAGGGTACAACGTTGCATCACCTTCTATTGTCCGAATTACTTAACAGTAGACATTTCTTTTGCGTAGATAAACTTTTCAGTATTATGGTTTTTGTAAACAGTGATGCGAACCCGCGTCACCCAGTGCTGGAGTCAGAGAGGTTACCACTGAGCTATTCGGGCTCACGATTGACCTCCTGTAGGACTGTATTGGATACTTTGATTGGACACTAGTGACCTAGTGTGATATGCTTAGTCCTTTTTTTGGTGCAGACTGACGTCTACCAATCAGGTTCACAATGTGGCCACCATTCTAGGTAGCTCGCCATCACAGTGTACATTGATTTGATGATATTAGGTGGTTACAGTCGATCGGTAGGAAGCCTTGGACCTACATTTCGTGCTACTTGGCACTCGTCCAATCAGAGTATACACTTGTTTCGTTACTTCATATCTACTGAATAATTTTAATTTTCAAAATTTCATTAGACTTCTAATCTATAATTTATTCTTAATGCTTTTGCACAATAATATTAAAGAAGGAGAATTGATCGAAAGACAAAGCCTTGGTACTTTTACTTTTTCTTCTTCTTGTTCTTCTCACCATTAACCGATACCTTTTAGCTCATTTTGCTTTACAGTATTTTGAGTTGATATTGATTCTTCACAAGGTGATTTTATGCCTCACATATTTCTAATTTTTTTTTTTTTTTTGATTAACCATAAATTAAGCATAAATTAACTAGCATTAAACGTTGAAGATATTGTGTTCCGTCTCTTTTATTGTCAGAGATATTTGTGAAAGCCGTTATCGTCATCCATCTGGAGTGTTTCTCATCTGCACTGTGATTCTCAACTTCTCTCTACTAATTTATGGGTTTAAAATCGTCTTTGGTATGATAAACTCTCACGTGACTAACTGTGATTCGTATGGTGTCGCATAAGAAAACTGAGTTGCATTAATGAATTAATTGATTAATTTCCATTGTTAGCAAACGATAGATAACCAAAGAAGCAGTTAAGTCTTCTTGACCTATTGGCTGAATGGCCACATATTTTTTTGTTCAAAGATCTAACGACCTTGGATACATGCATTGCTGAAGGGTCTTTTCTAGTGGTTGAAGTATTCAAATTTCAATCCATGTTCCATGTTGTAGATGGTGTTTGGTTCATATTTCGTAATGACTAATATTTGTGAGTCGGTGGTATAGCGGTTAGGACGCTCGCCGACCATGCACATGGGCCGAGGTTCGATCCCCGGCCGATGTACTCCTTTACCTCGCTGAGCCAGAAATAATGCTGGTAAAGAGGAAAGGTTGGGTATGAGGCTAGCAACCCCATCCTGTAAAATAAACACTGCTACAGAAACTTCAAGCCACTAGCGTGAAGCCCTATTTTCCAATGGGGAACGTGAAGGAGAAAAAAAGACTAATATTTGAGGTTTTGTTGACAGTTTCACTATGTTACAGTATTCTCCATTATATCCCTTCCCTGCACTACATTAAGGGGAGGTGTGATTATTGTTTTGTTGTTATTGTTATTGTTTTTAATATTCACGCTTATGCTAATATTTGTTTCATTTTGCTTTTCATATTATATTAACTGTGTTAAAGTTTGTTTTGATGTGTCTCCTATATAGACAACTGAAGGTAAACCAGTACGCTTGCACTACAATGTACAGTCGAAAGGTTGTTGTAACTGTGGGCGAATGGGTCATACTGTTGAAGTAGGTGTTGCATTCAAGTGACTATTATTTTTTTTCTATTGTTTAAAAAAAGAAATAACAGTCTACTGTTTTTATGCATTTATAATCTAATTTCAATTCCCATTAAATTTAATGTCTGTGTAAATATTGTATTCAGGTATATTAATTAAGAGACCAGTTGAACCAATAGAAAGTTACGACATTCCAAATCTGCACGGTAATAGAATACTAAAGTAGTGTGCAAAAAATAACTAGATGACAAAAGTTGTTGCAATGTAGACTCTTAATAAGATCAATGAAAAGATAACGTAACACCTAAGCGACCATGCACATGGTCCGGGGTTCGATCCCCTGCCGGCGCACACCCGATATCTATGGTCGGCCTGAATTTGGGCTACCGATATCCATGCTGAAAATTCCACACTTGTGCTGAAAATACGGTGTGGAATCAAGCTGTAAATCAATAAAAATAAAAGATCATGGGACACCATTTTTGTAAATTGGCGCCTCGTCTGACTGAAGAAAAATACTGTCCCCTTGATCGCCATAAGTAGCGAATTAATAGTCGAGTAAAAGATTTTGTCAGGAAGTTCGATATTTTTAAAATATACATTGCTGGTTTCTCATTCAGCTGGTTCGTCGACTTTACTCATTATCGCTGATTTGTTACTCCTGATGAGGTTTACCCCACAGCTACGGTTTTTTTAAGTAGTTCACATTAATCTTATTGATTTAAAAATCGTCCACTCACATGCATTTTTGAGAGTTGGAAATCTTTTCTTCTCTTGTGCGTCGGTGGTACAGCAGTTAGGACTCTCGCCGACCATGGATATGGTCCGGGATTCGATCCCCTGCCGACGCACACCCGATATCAATCTGTCGGCCTGCAAAATTTGGGCTACCGATATCACATCCTGAAAATTCCATACTTGTACCAGAAATACGGTGTGGAATAGAGCTATAATAAAAAAATAAATAAAATAAAATAGTATGTTTTGTACTTGATGAGTCTGATCCATTGTGGATATTTTTATTTGTCAGATTTAGCCTATTTTATCAATTTACCTTTTTATACATTTGCCCATCACTTGTTTATATCTTGCTTTCAAGATAATTAATTAAAGTTAGAAACGTTTACGGATGTCGTAGTCTGGTAGCGAACCATAAGCCAATTGTAATAGATGAGTGCACCACGTACTTACCCGTATTCCAAAAGGTACTTCTGCTTTCGAATGTGTAATCCAACAGGTGTTTTTGGTAGTCTAAACAGATTAACGAGATTGGATAATAATTTAACTTTGTAAAGATTTATGGGGGAATTATAGTCTTCAGTTAATTACGAAAATGGAAACTAAGATGTTTCTGTTTTTTCGCAAAAGCCTATCCCGAACTTCTGTAGTATTCAACTGCATATGCTGAAATGTGGTTTTCCTAGCGCATAGTAATGCTGGTCTCTGTTTCGGTATTAAACCTTATGTTTTCTACTTTACCCTGTTTATTTGTGTGCGTCATCGTTAAGAATTCAGTTTGACATATGAAAAGTAATTTATACACGTTGTTTAGGGCATGTTCGTCTTCAATCATCCAGTACCATAGAAACAGTCATATTGTTTGAATATTATCAGTTAGTTGTGTCTGATATAGGGTTTTCATTTTCGAACAGGTCGTCATTATGCAAGGTAATCAATAAAGATGAAACGGAAATCTGAATCACGTCACAGTTCAAACTGGTGGCTTCTAAAATTATTATTTTCACCAAACAATCCATTTTCTGCGCATCGACATCATTGACTTCCTTAAATTATACCAGCGTTTTATTATTTTTTTTTGGTTTGTTTTTAATAATAATAATTTTATCTATCTCCTTGAAGGATTGTCGCTGCAAGCCCTTCAGGTCACAATTCCTTGGTCCTTTACCAAAAAGAAGAGTTACAGTGTACGATAAAAAAGACATATACGAGTCTCTCCGTACAGATTTAGCACGAATTCGTGCTAAAAAGAAAGGAAAGAAGAAAAAGATGGAGATATCGGAAGAAGCGGACAATAATAGCACCAGTAAAGCACAAAAATCTTCTCAGCCACAAAAAACGAAGAAAAAGAAAAACAAAAAAGCAAAAGTTAAGAATCTCGGTGAACGTTTCAACAAATTCTATAAAGCCCACAATGGTAAACATAGTGAAAGATTGATGAAACAAACAGTGCCGTACGTAACATCTTCGTCACCATGTGTGGGTAAGTCCTTAATCTGTCATCCAATGGATATTTTATATTTCGGCATGAATTATAACTAATGTAACAATAGTGTAATACCGCAATATTTAAGATATCTGCATTCAACCACCATGTTTCTTATTAAAATTTACTCTGGATGTTTTGTTGCATTCTTTCACACAGTATGTTGTATACTGAATAATGAATAGTGGTTTTTACACAGTTATTTCATTTAAGTTGTGTGTTTTTTGTCCTGGTAATTCTAAGTGTATATTAACTCTTCATGGTGTGTCTTTCCTCGTAATTAAGAAATTCCTTTTAAAAAAGTGAAAATATAGCTCATTGGATTAAGCCAGAGAATGGGTCAGCGGCTCAAACACCCTAAAAAATCCACACTGATTTTGACGGCCAATTCGTATTATTTATAGCTTTTATGTAGTACGTGTGACTTATTGTTTCGTACGCAAACCTGTGTATCATGAATTAGAAGCATTCTATGGATTTCTTTTTAAATGGACAGCACGAATTCATAGCTTCGTAGCTAGTCTGGATGTGGTAATCGTTAATTTTTTAAGTTTTTTAAACAAAATTTCTCGTCATATGCCTTACTGACTGACGGACTGAATTTCAATGTAAATTTTTGTATGTAAGTGAAACAGTCCAAGTCTCCACACTGTGTAGAGAGAAAAGAGATGCGAAAGAACTATAATGAGCAAAATGTGCTCGGGAAAGAATAGTAACATAGGAAATTATGAGGGACTAATGGATATGGGAACACACAAACAGGGAGTTTATCTGCATCACGTCACTAATAATCTTAGCTTCCTGAAGACCAAACTGCCAAAGACGTCATACAATAATATCAGAATTAGGTTTCACTACCCTGAACTCTTTTTCAAGCTAATACTGTGTCACCTAACATTATTTGATGACAAAGACAGTGCCTTGGCATCAGTGACACGTGTCCTGGTCATCTCAACGATGCAGCTTCACAACATCATCGACTCACTGACTGACTTCCACACCTTACCTGACATTCTAAACCTAACCTCAATATCATCGTACATCGTGTTATGCCACTTCACACGAGACACAGAACACAAACATCTCTGGTCAGAGACGACTAGTCCGTTCATTTCTCCCACTTTCATCGGCCACTTCACACAGCCATAAAGGACGACAGAGCAAACTGCTGTGTAGTATACACGTCCTCTAATGGATGGCCGGATATCACTTCGACACCAAGGGCGACGTAAGTTGACCAATGACATCCGAGCCTTTCATATCCAAGTTGAGATTCCATCACCAATCAGGTCGTTACGACTCACGCGACATATCAAATAAATGAAGTGGTCAACACGCTCAACCAATTCACTCCCCATATTTGAATTACAGTCCGTGAGAACTCGTTCTGTAGCATCCTATTTGATGGGGGCTAATCTCATGCCAAACGTACTGAGAATCCTGGCCCCGGTGTTTACAAGGACTATATCATCCACATTCCATACCACGGTACACTGAAAATCCTGCCCTAGAGTCAAATTCAAGTGATCAGAATGATGGCTACTTTTGGTGACAGGGTTATATTATCCATATCACTATGAAGGCTTCAAACAGAAAAGTTTCGACTTCTAAAGACCTTCATCCATACGCGCTCAACATGCAAAAGTAATTTGAAGTAATTTTAGGGATCAAATTGAATTACAGACCCATAGTTCTACCCAAGTTAACTTAAACTTTAGTTGACGTCCACGAATATATCAATATGAGACGATAATGCGTTTTATCTCATCATACAGGCAATTGGGTAGTGTACCGAAACTGAAGAAAGCTGCATTACGTAATCAACAATATATATATATATATGTATATCGCTTATTCAGATGTATGGTTACAGGAGTTATTTACTTATTTATCATGTAGGAAACGATTTCAAGCGCAAGAAAGTGGTCAAGTTAAGTGGATCGTATATCCAGTTTTTGTCTTCACTTGGAGCAATACCGAAGGAGGAGGAGAAAAGTAAGAAACAACGGTCGAAGTCTCAACCTCCTGATTCCTATTATAATGCGTCGTGTACAGCTTCCTCCTCTTCACATAATATTGAAGCCAATGAAAGCGATTTCTGTATAACTCAACGAACTAAAAAGAAACGGAAAATGAGGTACAAGTTCTTTAAGGCTATTAATTTATTTTCTTATTTGATGAATTCTTTCATTTACTTATAGTATTATTATTTTCATAACAAGTACCAACTGGTATATCTTAAAATTAATTTCAGTCATTGTTTCATTTCATGCTCCAAAGTTTTGTAGTTAAATCGGAGAAAAATTTGTTTGATTTCGTTATTGATCCTGAGCAATTTTGTTATTCTCTTTTCTGTTGTTTTACCTCGTACGATTTCTGGTGAACTTTAAGTTCATTATCCTTTGTATATATCACACTAATATCTTACTTTCCTATCTGTTTCTCCTGCACATTTCGAGCAGTCTTCTCAGTCTCCATAATACTTCATACATGTGACTCCCTTTTGTTCACTTCACTTTCAGAACAAATATGTAGTCGTATCATTAAGTGAGACAATACTCCGACCTCTCGGGTTTTACAGATCTTGGACATACTTGTTAAATGTGGCCAACTTTCTCCCGGTATTCCTACTGTCTGGATTACTTTACTTTCAAGTAGTGAATACCGTTGTTTGAACAGCTTCATGCGAAGAGTGAGTACTCAGTCCCGATGGTTTTCATACAGTGAAACGATATTATTTACTGGATGACGTTTAGAACACATTTTATTCTTCATAATCATATAAATTATAATCACACAACTTCGAAACCTCAGTTTTATGGGTTTTTTTTCTTATCTAGTCCCATTCGTCATAGGGGTAATAGAATTTTTCAAATATCCGGGGCATGTGGTGAATCATTCCTACTACTACACGTACTCTCTCTCAGTTGATTTGATGAATAAGACTTTTCTTACCAATCTCTCCCTCCAGCCTGATACATTAGACTTTCGAATTTTCATCTTATCCTATTGTATAGTTGTGTGTAATTGCATGTAGTGTTATCTACGGCTGAACTATTTTCTAGGTTTCTCATCCCATTCGGGTCAACTAATCTAGATTTTGCTAGGTTTTTATGCTCAGGTAGTCTGACTGCATTTGTTCTACTACTTTGACGTATGTATTTGACCTGATAATCATTCCAACAGGGTATTAGATAAACTAAATTGTTTTGTTTGATGGGCTCCACAGGATCCTTTAACCGACACAGCTCATTTCTAATTGAGTTTGTGGGTTTGAATACCACTGTTATTCCTGCCTTGTTAAGAATTCTCCGTAACGTTTCCGAGGTTCCTTCTTTGTATGGAAGTAGTACTTATGATTTGTATTCCCTATTGTTGGTGTTGTCATTATCCTGCGCACGTTTGACACGCATATCGTCATTAATATTACTACCATTATCACAATTGCTACTATTATTGCTTATTTTAGTTTAACATTTCCCTTCATACTTCCTGATTAATTTGTCAGGGTAATTATTAAGTTCCAAAGCTTCTCATATATGGCTTACTTCCTGTCTTGGATTTTCCTTCGTACTACTTAGTTTTTGTGCCCTATTACTTAAACATTTCAGCAATCCTATTTTACTGACATAGATTGGGATGACTGTAGATCCAAATATCGGTTTGAATGTGTGGGTTTCCTGTAAACACTAGGTTTAAGTTCCCATCTTCTTTCCTTTTTACGCTACAATCTAACATTGAAAGTTCCCCTTCCTGAATTTCCAATTCATAAGTCAATTGAATTGCCTGCACCTTCGAGTTGATGTGTTCGAGAAATCTGTTTATATTATGTGTTCTAAGTATGGTGAATGTGTCATCTACATACCTCCACCATACTTTTAGGGTGGGGCTAAACGTTTCAATCGCTAAGTTTTCTCACCTATCCATGAATATATCTGCCACTATTGGGGATATTAGTGATCCCATGGCAACTCCCTCAGTTTGTTTGTATATTTTCCCTTGGAATTTAAATACTGTAGAAGTCATGCATAGCTGCCTCAAGTGGCACTTTTGTTCTAAGTTCGAGTTCTTGGTGAGAAATGAGTTCGTTTCTGACAGCCTCTAAAGCCATATTTATTGGTATACGTGTATATAGACTGACAATATCAAAACTGAACATTTTTCTTCATTGTCTAATTTTAGTTCATAAGAATTTGTTAGTCTAGATTTTGAGTGTCTTTTAAGAGGGTTTAGTACCGTAGCTAAATATTTAGATAATTCATAAGTAGGTGAATTTCTAAAATCAACTATAGGTCTAATAGGGTATCCTATCTTATGAACTTTAACAACACCATACGTCCTACTGGGGTTATTAGTTTCGGGCATTAAATTAAACCATTTAGAATCACCTAGAAACGGCTTCATTCGGCGAATAAGGTCCGCTGTGGATTTCTTAACCTTATTCATAATGGTGTCTATTGATACATTAATTTCCTCATATGGTCCGGTTTGTATGTGAGTATTCACCTTGTTCAAATAGTCTGATTTGTCTGATATTACTGTTGCATTTCCTTAGTCTGACTTTTTGATTACTGTATCCTTGTTATTCTTAAGGTGTTTTAGGGCTTCCATCTCTGGTAGCACTACATGTAATTACACACAACCATACAATAGGATGGGATAAGGTGATAGTTTTGAAATCCTATATAACAGGGTGGAGAGAGAGATTGCTAACGGAAGTATATTGGCTGTCATCATCTAATAGGCGTGGTTAATTAGCAGGTGCATGGATGTAAACAGTACTCCTGATTTACATTCTCAGTGATTTGCAATGATGAGGTTAAAGACTTAATGAATGGACTCTGCAAGACGATTGCGACGAATGCTTTACGCTAAATTCTATGCGTTGTAATCGTCACTAATCTGTTTATTATATATGGTGTTACCGTTTACTCGTGTTTGTAAATTTCCTATCAGGTCTTATTTGCGTCACTAGTACGGCAATACGTTATTGTACTAGGTCCTGTTGTTTATAATTCACTATTTGATTTAATTTTGTATGTGAAATTATCAAGACGCAATACTTCTTGACTTTGATTTTTATCTTTTTTTTCAGATCCACAGAAAAGCCAAGCTCTTCCCAATCATCAGTGTATACAAATTACCATAGCTCTTTCTCAAAATCCAAGAAAAGGAAACACTCATAATTCTATCTATTTTTGTGTATATGCTTACTACTGTATAAATATTCTGAATGCAAATCGTCTTTAATGACTGTTTCAATGGACAAAATTGAATGTGATATATAGTGACCGATTTCATCTAGGAGAAGTTAGAAAACAAGCAACTTTGTGATCAATTGTATTGGCACATACTCACTCATAAGTCTTACGAATAATGTGCGTTGGATGAATGTACAGTTAAATACAGTCATGTAATAAGAATCCCGTCTCTTTCACTGAGTAAACAGCCTATGCATTTTTCTGTCAATGTACTTGTATGTTTTTATTCGCAGTTTTCATCTTCGCATTATAAATACCTAAATTCATATTCGCATAACATGACGTATCGAAGACTGAAAGATTGAGCTAAGAAATATTTACTTTTCAGTTAGATCCTCATCTCTGGCTCTACTCTAATATACATAGCATTTTTATTACAATACACAACAGTTTACCAAACAAGTGGCGATATGTTTGTTAACAATAATTAGTCAGTGTCAAAATGTCAATGGGTTGATAATTAACGCCGAAAATCAATACACATTTAAAAAGTAGAAATGGATAGAATAAATTAATTTTACAAGGATAACACGTAATTAAAGATGAAGTGGTCAGAAAAAATAATTGAGACAATTATAATTTTTGTAATTTTAAAGGCTTAGGAGGAGGGGGCAAAGTAGTCCGGTTTACACATTCATGTAACTATGGCCAAGGCACACACAGGTTTGGCTTCTTCAGGTGGATTCCTTTTGCTTCAGCTGTCTTTAGAAGTGGAAACTTTTCTATTTGAAGCCTTCATAGTAATATGGATAATATAACCCTGTCACCAAAAGTAGCCATCATTCTGATCACTTGAATTTGACTCTAGGGCAGGATTTTCAGTTTACCATGGTGCTTACTACAGGTGCGATGATTTATGGTATGTGGATGATATAGTCCTTGTAAACACCGGGACCAGAATTCTCAGTACGTTTGGCATGAGAATAGCCCCCATCAAATAGGATGCTACAGAACGAGTTCTCACGGACTGTAATTCAAATATGGGGAGTGAATTGGTTGAGCGTGTTGACCACTTCATTTATTTGAGATGTCGCGTGAGTCGTAACGACCTGATTGGTGATGGAATCTCAACTTGGATATGAAAGGCTCGGATGTCATTGGTCAACTTGCGTCGTCTTCGGTGTAGAAGTGATATCCGGCCATCCATTAGAGGACGTGTGTACTACACAGCAGTTTGCTCTGTCGTCTTTATGGCTGTGTGAAGTGTCCGATGAAAGTGGGAGAAATGAACGGACTAGTCGTCTCTGACCAGAGATGTTTGTGTTCTGTGTCTCGTGTGAAGTGGCATAACACGATGTACGATGATATTGAGGTTAGGTTTAGAATGTCAGGTAAGGTGTGGAAGTCAGTGAGTTATTGAGTCAGGCGATAATGTTGTGAAGCTGCATCGTTGAGATGACCAGGACACGTGTCACTGATGCCAAGGCACTGTCTTTGTCATCAAATAATGTTAGGTAACCCAGCATTAGGTTGGAAAAGTATTCAGGTTGGTGCAATGAAGACCCTGCATGAATCCTTTTTGGCAGGTGTAAACTATTTTGTTGGTATCCTCGCGTCAGCATGACTTCTGATAGTATGACGCAAAGGCAATCTACATGGTGTGGATGCGTTCCCTCTTTGGAAACCCGTTGATTCATCGAATTCTCGTTGTCTTTCATGTAATTATTTTTCGTCGTTAACATTTCTGTCCATTCTAGTCTTATTGCCTGTTTCCCTTCTACATTTGTGTGCAATATGGAGTTAGATAACTTAAACTGCATCACTTCTGTGCGAATTTCAATGTTCAATTTTATTCCTTGTTTGTTGGTTTCCTTTTATATGATTGAAGAAACAACCCTGATTGTAGCTGACAAGTCAGCATTTGTGATATATATATATATATATCCCTAGAGCTTTCATGAAATCTGCTTCGAAGTGTGCCTGATTGAAGGAGAGTTAGCTAATGTGAGAAAAACAGTTAGTTCAGTGTGGAACAATACTTGTCATAGTGAATTGTCATTAATCTATACTCGAATAGTTCACCGAATTGTAACTCTTTAGTCATACGTATATTGATCAAAATCTTCACTTAGGCGTTTATTCTTATTCGCATGGTATTTTATGAAAATATCTTGAAATCCCTTGACATGTAACCATAGAACCTGTCCTAAATGTATGTCATGAAGGCAACACGTGCATCTGTTTTCACCCGTATCTATTTAGTCAGCATTACAAATACCATTCATATGTGATAACTGTGTATCAGGGACTGATGAAATATTACACCCAAGTGTTCAATCAGTCCTCGGGAATATAATCGTTTGAGCCGGATATCTCTCCAGGTTACTGTTGATTTGCCTGCCCGACTGACTATTGAACCCCGTGATTCTTCGTCCATAACTAAGACACTAGACTTATAGAGATGGTTATGAAGGGATACTTATCACTCATTTGTGACTGTTTTTAGTGAGGACATGTTACAATTAACAGTTAAAATAATTGTGAACTATTTCATTCTTTTTTGTTTTGTTTTTACTGTTGGTTATAACCTAAGGAAGTATGTGTTTGTGTTTTTGGTTTGTTACTAGTGGGTTTTGCTACGATTTATTATGCTGCAGTACTTTCAACTCTAGATCATACAACCATTTCGTTGATTTTCAGTTTATCAGAAAAAAGTCTTTTTTTCTCCTTCTTACGATAAAATTTTTTAGCTTAAACTAACATATGCATGTTATGTAGAGAAAAAGAAATGTCATTTATAATCAGTTCTTATCATCTCTTGACTGATTTCCGTAATTGTACAACGAGTAGGCTTATTGTATTTATTGATATCATTCTCATGAAATAAACATGAGATTTTTCAAAATAAATTCCTAGAATTGTAACAGTGAAAAACTTCCAAATATCTACTACAATGAAGAGTTTCTTCAATGAACAGAAGTTTAGATTTGAATTTTGTTTCATGCGTGTAACTTTTCTAGATGTGTATGTTTTAACTTGTTCGCCGTTTTTGGGACGGTGATGTTTGATTTTAGATTTGTCTGTCTGTCTGCTTTCGACATAGAACTTTGCACCGATGTGCAGCAGTTCAAGTCGCCACACTCCATGTAGCACACAAAGCAAGAGAAGAAAGTAGGAGAAATGCATAATAGAGACAGTAAACAGAGGTGTGAGACAAAGGAATAGTAATAACGAAGAACAATATAGTTTCATTGGAAATCATAAGTCACAAGGAGTGGATGCATCTGCGCTGTCATTGGGAACGATTATGAGCCATGTCACCAATTGTTTTCAACCATTGGTTTTTACCGTCTCGAGGACCCCAACCAGGAAGTCTGCACCTTCCTACGTGGCTTAAACTAACTGTTGTAGATTTCATTGACTGGTGAGGCCATGTTTTGGTTTGACCACCGCTAGCTCTTTTCCAACCTGACCCTATGTCAGCTAACATTGGCCGTCGAGGGAGGCGATGACTAGGCATACGTAACACATGTCCTAACCATCTCAATAGATGCAACTTCACAACCTCGTCGATTGATTTCCCTCCTTACCTAGCACTCGACGCCTAACCTCAATATTGCTCACCTTATTATACCACTTTACACGGGAGATAGAACGCAGGCACCTATGATCGAAGACAGCTAATCTTTTCATGTCTTCCACTCTCAATGGCCAGGTCTCACAGCCATAAAGGAGGACAGAGCGGACTGCTGAGCAGTACACCCGCCCTTTGGTCGATAGTCGGATATCACGTCTACGCCAGAGACGGCGTAAACTGGCTACTGCCGTTCGTCTTATCGATGTAGTCAGCTGTATCTAATAATATGACTCCAGCTTCCTTATGCGGTCTCTTTATAAGGATGCTTTCGTTTAATCGGATTCTCCTTAAGGTTTGAATTTGAGCCTTGCTGAGGATACTTTTCTCAATATAGCTTCATCGATATCGGTAACATTTTTTAACAAGAGAGGCTTTTAGTTCTTCCGAGTGTAACGGAGATGATGGAACTAAGTCATTATGTTTGACTAATTCAATTCCTAATCCTTAGATATCTATAGGAACAAACGCACCTAAATTTTATGGGGTACCTAAGATTCATATCCTTCTGTTGTGTGAATGAACTTGAAAGTAGTGTGAAGAACGTAAGACTTACTAAGTGCACTTCAGATGTAGTATACGATAGGAGGCATCTACAATGAGAATCGACATTTTAAGCTATTGGATGCAGAGGTAGAAGATTTTGTATTACAGTTGTAGACTCATGTTGTTGTGTGGGCCGGGTCTTCGACCTGATAAAACTAATCAAATTAATTTATTTACTCATTGACTTAGCATGATTTTATGGGTGTTTGAAGTGCATACATATTGTATATTTATGTTTAATAACTTCTTTCTTCCAGTCACAGTGTAATCTTCGTCTTCTGATATTTTTTTGGTTTAGTAAAGTAGAAGGTACTTATGACAGAACAGTTGTATTTAGTATTCAGATCGTTATAAACACGTAATAATTCATCTGGTCATAAAGTATACGACTTTAATAAGACCTTCGAACTACTTCTAGGTGATCATAAGAACTCCGAGATCGCTTTGCTCAATGTGATTTCTGAATGAGAAATGAAAGTGATGGCTTAAAAGTAATGTCTGTCGTACTCTGCGATACCACAGCCTTGAAACACTAAACCAGACGGAATCGCACATGGATCTTCCGACCCTACTTCCTATGTGGGGAAGGTAGTATCATGGATTTATTCATGTTTAAGTTGATATGGCACACAAAGATGGAAAAAAAATAGTCCAAAACAACTATAATGAAAGGATATATACAGGCACAGCGGTTAGGACTCTCGCTGACCACGCAAATGGTCCGGGGTTCGATCCCCTACCGACGCACACTTGATATCAATTGGTCGGCCTGCAAAATTTGGGCTACCGATATCACATGCTGAAAATTCCATACTTGTACCAAAAATACGGTGTGGAATCAAGCTATAATAAAAAAGTACATAGAGAATGAGAATTAGATGGATCTAGGAGTTGATAAAGAGTGAATATATCTGCACCAATGGAAGCGATTATAGCATGTCTCCAACCATTGGTCCTCAGCATCCCGAGGACTCCAATTAGGAAGTCTACATTCCTCTTCTTGGCTCAAACCAACAGCCGAAAACTTTACGGATTGTCGCCATGTTTTGATTACACGACCCTTAGGTTTTTTTCAACCCAACCCTATATCAGCTTACATTGCTCGAAGTAAAAGGCGATGGTTTGGCATAATTAACACGTGTCCAAGCTACCTTAACCGATATAACTTCACTAACTCATCAATTGATTTAAGCTTCTCATCCAACACAGCTACCGGGATCAAAATTACTCGCCATAATGTACCACTTTCTACTAGAGACAGAACGCAAACATGTGACCAAAGACGGCTAGCCCCTTCATACCTTCCACTTTCAATGGCTGTCTCACAACAATGGGGATTCATGGAGATAACTGCTGAGCAGTTAACACTTCCTTCAATGGGTAGCTGGATATCACGTCTATGCCGAGGATGACGTAGGTAGAAAATGTCACACAAACCTTTAGCGCGTCTGTAATGAGATTTCATCAGAAAGCATTCGATCAGGGCTTCCCAAATAAGTGAAGTCGACACTCTCCCCCATCACACTTTATACACTTGAAGTAGAAATCGGTGTAGACCAGTGCCGCAGCATCATTTGATAGGGTCGCTGTCCATCAGGCCAGTGGTTCTATATGGTTCTGAGAATCGGTGTGTCACAAGAAGCATTTCCAACAGGCTACAGACTTTTATCAACAGATGCCATCGACAGAGGTCAGACGGCGTGCCAAAAAGGGTAGGCGGCAAGTAACTGTGGCAATGAATTAACCAAGAACATATTGCAGATGGAGATGGACTGGACACAAAAAGCAGACCGTCGAGTGCTATCACTCCCCATTCTCCAGTGGAAGAACTCTAGCCAACCAGCTAAGTGGTCCGGGGTTTGACTCCTGGCCGATGCGCTCCTAAGTCTCGCTTTGCCGGTATTAAGCGCGGTACAGAGGGAAGGTTGAGCATGAGGTTGGCAACTTTATCCCGTAAATTACACCTCTGTTACTGAAATTTCAAAGCTCTATGTTCCACTGGGAAAGCAAAGGGATAAAACAAATTATATATATATATATATTGAGAAGTGTGAAAGGAACCGAGAAGTTAACCAAGCACTATGCCGATATTTCGCAAGTTATTGGAGCTTTCTTATGATCTGTTAATGGTATACGAGCTCGCCTTGTAACCAGAAGGTGTCGGGTTCGAATCCCGGTGGGTGCGTACCGCTGAAGAGTCCCAAACTAAGACGAGACAGCTGTCCAGTACTCCCAGGTTTTCCAATGGTTCTCTAAATAATGTCAGCTCATGATCAAAATCCTGTAACCAATCGAATCCCTATAAACCAACACTTGAATTCGAACTAGTTTGCTGAACGAAACGTTGGAATTGCTTATTTCAATTTCGCTGAGATTTTACAAATGTCTACTTCTCATTTGGCGCCCAATTATTTGAGAACTATTCAGTCAAATCTTGACCGCAGTTCATATGAATTTCTTATGATCTTTTGGAAGTTGTCACTACAAATATGTATTATATTTAACATGTACGAAGTCCTAATAATTTTTATACTGATTGTAACCTTAAATAGTTTCTTAGACTTGAAAGTCACTAGTCTATACATTGCGGAACTGTTTAGCACAAAGACTAAGATGGCGAAGTGGTATATGGACTATTCGCATGTTGATTTATGTGTCCTTTGTTAAGCTCAGTTAAAAAAAACAGTTTGCTGGTCATAAAGGTGATAGTACCAGCTCATGTCCAAGCCATTCGCCTTCTATAAAGGTTTATCTGGAGATGATCACATTGTCATCTATCATCTTTTAAGGTACTGTGTCATAATGAAAGGGAAGAAGGAAATTTACTTTATTACACTGTAGTTAACTCACATCGAAACAATCAATTATGAATTTCTTCATAAAAACAGGCAATTATTTTAATGAAATAAAATTATCTAAAACATAAATATGTACACAAAACTAGTGTATGTGTTTAGGTGTAAGAACATTTCATATTCTTTGTCACAATTAAAAGATTTTGTAATTAAGGAACATTTGTTTCCAGTACTGAGTTTTTGGGTCACTTGAGTATTTGTTTCGACATTTTCAGTTGTCATAATGGGTGAGTTTTCCCAAAATTTATGTGTGACTAGATGAGCATAACTTCACCTGTTGTGAACTTACCTATCCTTCCTCTGAAGAAGATTGCTGATTCTCCGTCTGAAATTTATTAAATCAGATGTGGTACCACAAGGAACCAAGAGAATTTTTATACCTGGTTCGTCTGATTTTGGAACTGTTCACAGATGGATATCTGTAATGTCTTGATTGATTGACTGAATTAGAAGGATTGAGAACGTTTTCATCTCCAGTCAGTGGGTCAATCTGATGTTTGAGGAGTTTCATTTTTAACCAACTAACTACATAACGCCATTACTATTTATTTCTGTAGGTAACAAACTGTTTGCAGACTCAGCTTTTCTTGTTTTATTGTTCTGAACCTCTGTAAATTGAAGCAACTAACAATCATAGACTACTGCTGGTTTCTGGTTTTGTTTATAGTGGTGCTCTAACCGATTTCAATTCGTGAAGAAATGTAATCTGATCTCTTAAAATCTAGATAATTCAAGAAGAAGGATTTTATCTTTCGGTAAATCAACTTTGTAGAGGTCATTGGCTCTTATTGACTCAGATTGTAGTGTCTTTCGATGGCATTTACTTCATTTTCTGTTCTAATGGCCTTCTACATTAGTTACTGTTTATTTGTGGATTATCCTATGTGTTATGTGCACTGGTAACGAAAAGTCACTTAAATCATTCGCTTACTAAATTCATTGCCTTGATATTGTTGGGTCATGAGCTGTAAACAACGTATACATATTCATGTAGATATTGAATAAATGTACATTTTCGAAAGAATGGTTACTGAACAAAGAACATTCCTTTCGGTAACTTCATCATCAGGTTCTGCAGTTGTATATATACATAATAGTGAATGAATTAGTGTAACTAACAACATTAATGTTTAAATAACATCGAATCAATAATAATATCCAATCAACCAACAAGAAGGTATGGAAACAAACAAAACAAGAACCAGTCGCCCAACAAATATGCAGGAGAAAGTGGAGATGGATTGGACACTCGCTGAGGAGGCCGCTGGGTGACATCGCGCGTCAGGCCATAGCTCGAGTGGAACCCGAAAGGGAAGCGGCGAGTGGGACGTCCAAGGGTGACATGGGAGAGATCGTGTGAAGAGGAGTTGAAACAGTATGGACTAGCATGGATGTAAGTGAAAAGTACAGCAGAAGACAGAAGCAAGTGGAGACATGTAGATGAATCCCTATATTCCACTAGGAACCCAAGGGAATAATAATAATATCAATGGATTACAGTTCGATAGCATCAACATAACAATACACTGAATATCAGAAAAATTAGGAGAGATACTAATACAAATTCATGAATTTATAGTCTCCAGTGAACGCCGAGGGAGTATAGTGATTGGACTTGCTTCTTCTGCACACAGAGTACCGGTTATTTCAGGAGAATCGCGATAGCCTGGATGTTCTTGGCAATTCTTTTGCTACCCGATAGATGATGGAGAAGGACTCTACAATATTTGCTTTGTGGCCGATTTGAACTAGATGTTCTAATACCGAACTGTTGATGGACAGCTTTAATCGGTTAAACTGTACATTTATTGGTGTAATTGTGTTCTCTCAGCTGGATGCTTTAGTTGCAAAGATTTTATTGTCTTTCTAGATAACAACTTCACCGCATATTTCAGCTACATCAACATCATACACCTGAGCTACAGATCTCCATCATATCTAAGTTTAGATTTCTGTAGACATTTGCTCTCTACATACTTCGTTTGTAAAGTTTGAAAGAGACGGTGACATTTGCTCAGTTACCATCTCAGTTGACCATAAAATGTTAACTTCTTTCTACTTATCAGCTAAAGTTGATCTACCACTGATTTTTTAGGAGTTAGTCTTCCTTCAAAATCTTTTTTCTTAACAAAAAAACAAACAAAATAAAAACGAAACATATGCGATTGCTTTACTTATCCGATTGTGATGCAAGCATTCTGTCATTCTGATGTTGAGTTGAAATACAATAGATTATGCTATTCTAAGTGATGTAGGTTTGTCAGAGATTCTACTTTGAAATCAGTCGATTTCCTGAAAACTGAACATTATGATCTGAATGTTTAAAAAAATAATTTCACATGACTTTCGTTTAGTTCTGATAAGGAGTTATGATTGCAGTTCTTCTCTGATTGCTGCACAAGTTAGCGGTAATCTACTTATGGAAATCGGGAAACACGTTTTGAATCTGCAGGATTTAATGATTATCATAAAATGTATTCAATTGGTGCATGGTGACTAGCAGTGGAATCCAGGATGCACATTTCGTCCTATTTGGGACTCGTCAGCTGGATGTGCCTGCATTTTCCAGTGAGTGATGATGTTGCCATTGAGACTCGAACCCAATGCCCATAGTTTCAAACGCCAAAGCGTTATCTACTAGACCACTCGGACCACGACAACCACCTCTTGTGCAACGGGTCATATTATTAATTATTTCATTCAATTTCACATTTCCCGTCGATTGATTGGAGCGAACGAAGTGCTCGGTCTCAGGTTGACATGTCGGCTTCTTGTGCAGATGCTTCGACGATGTCTAGACATGTAATTAGAAGTTAATTGGTGGATGGTGACTAGCAGTGGAATCGAGGATGTGGATGTAAAACTGAATTAAATAATTAATAATACGACCCGTTGCACAAGAGGTGGTTGTCGTGGTCCGAGTGGTCTAGCAGATAACGCTTTGGCGTTTGGAACTATGCGCACTGGGTTCGAGCCTCGGTGGTGGGAACATCATCACTTACTGAGGTATGCAAGCACATCCAGCTGACGAGTCCCAAATAGGACGAAATGCACATCCTGGATTCCACTACTAGTCACCATCCACCAATTAACTTCTAATTACATGCCCAGACATCGTCAAAGTATGTGCACAAGAAGCCGACATGTCAACCTGAGACCGAGCACTTCGGTCCAATCAATCGACGGGAAAATCTAAAAAATTCAATTATAAAATGTATTCACTTAGAAACGTGAATATGCTGGGACTGATTCCTAACGGGTTTGTGAGTGGCACTTCTGACTAGTGAGTGGTAAAATAAGTTGCGGTAGCTGTTTAGAGTGTGCTTCTTCATTCTCAGCGGTTGATTTACTTATACTGATTTTTGTTGGAGTCTGTCTTAAGTTACTCGTAGTCAGGAAAATACAAATCTGTTTCTGTCACGTAGTGAGTGAATCAGTAATTATGCATAAAAGTGTTTAATTCATTCTACAAGTTCATAAGTTCATGTCTTTTTAAAGTGTTAAATAAAGCAGATAAGGAAATAACCTTAAAGTATTCTTTCAGAATAATAATAAAAGTTGTTTTATTTGTCTGTTTAAACAGGTGGCAATTGTTCAGAGATGTATCAAACCTGTGCCTGTTTCATGTTACTGACAGTTTGTTTGTTTGTTTGCTTGTTATTTTTTTTTTATTAAAAATTTATTTTCCATGGACGCGGAATGCACTTTTTCTTTTTATAGTAGTAAATCGGAATTATTCACATACACAATTTCTATCGTCTTCAAAGGTTACTTACTATTGGACTAATTGTTCTTCTGAATATACTCACTCAATGAAATAGGCCAGGTTTTTGTAACAACAAACGTTATTTTAAACAAAACACACGGTTGTTTTAAGGTTGGCTGAGTTTTCTGCTTTACAAATTTATTTATTTGATATCAATTATTAAAACATTTAAAAAAAATTATATTGTTTAAACTTAACATTCCCAATGGAATATAGTTACGGAGGACTCGTTATATTGCTATAAAAATTAGCAATATTCATTCTTTTTAATATTTTCAACTGAAAGTAATATAATTTTAATGCTAGTAAGTATCTTGTTTGATTGCCTTGGAAAGCGACTAGACATACCTATCATGTCCTCTGTATATAAGTGAACTATCTTACTGAAGCAATAACTTTTCTATTAGGTTGATGTGAACATTAGCGTTACAGTTTAAGCTTTAGTTAGCTGAAGCAACGAATGACGGTAGAAACGCAAGTATTGTATTGTGTCTACACGTAGTTTCATCTACTTTCGTATATTCTGTTGTGGCATATTTATCAGAAAGAAATGTCTTAAGTCTGAGATTTAGATGTTTTAATTGTCTGTCATTTAGGTCTTACTTTTGCTTCAAACGGATCTCACTATGGCCGACAGTTATATTTCGTCAGTTGTCGTGCACATTCGTTACTGAATATGTGGTGCATTTAAAATTTATTATCTATACTTTAGGAATAGAGTTGTACGTATCTCAACAACCTCACATTTATGTTTCAAATTACATCGTCAGGGGAAAAATACACTGTCAATTTGTAATCCTGTTTCATGATTCAACGAGCAGATACAGAAAATTATTTCTTGAAATTTTTTAAAATTAAAAAAAGATTGTAAATTTATTTAGGGGAGATCGTTGTTTTCAGTTGCTGAAAATATCATAAATAGATGCCTAATTTTATTCGTATACGTGCGAGTGAGATCGATTTCCTTTCGCAGAGACTGGAAATTAGAAACTCTCTGCTTCACGGCTCAAAAAATTTGAAAACTCATACTAAGCCCCACAGACATCCACCGGTTATTTCAAACGATTATGTGATTACAACAACTGCCGATCAAAACATCTTCATCTTTTACTCTCATTCGTTGGCACTCTAGTTTGGCGATCTAACATTCCCAAGCCTTTTACAAAGTTTCTTTATGTTTCGTGGAGTATATTATTATTAGTCTTTGAGATTTATTGTAGCAAACCATTGTTTTGATATCCACCCACGAAAACTGATTATCTCATTCGGCTCGCTTGTTAATAGCAAATAGGTAAGCAACATTCAGTAATATCCAACTGTCCAGTCAGCAACAGCTGGTCGTCAGGTATTATTAGAAATAAAACAGTAAGGTGTGTTAATAAAAAGGTGTTTTAATCAGCACAATAAAGTTTGTTCAGAGTTTTGTCAAGTCTTTAATTGCAGAAGAATATACATTGATATACGGCTTTTCGCAGGCTTTGTTTATGCTTAGAACAATAAAATTTGCCTACAGCTTTAACATATACCTAAACTGAAAAACTGATTACATATCCTGTGAAAAGACTTGACAAACGAATCTGCTGGCAATTCTTATACAAGTATATACATATTTTCATTATTCAAAAGAGTACACAAAGGAATATGAAAAATTTATATTGATTTCGACTGTACGAATTTATCAGTAAGCGTAATCTGATGTACACGTCGGAGCAATCAGATAATAATTAAAGTGTTATTCAATATTTGTCAGTCTATTTTTTTCCCTCTTGATAACTTTGTTCTTGTAAGAATTGTCTGAGAACAAAGCCTGTTATCGATTTAATAGACTGCTTTAATAACTTTTTGTGATATTACAGAATGTAAAAGATCTAAAGAAGATAATCTATGTGAAATTCAAGTTGGTTACTGAACAAATTCAGTTCCAGACAAAAAAAAGTATAGTTGGAGAGAAGGGAGTAAATATTGGCTATTCTAGTCGGTTTGATAACTGTCCAGGAAGCTGCCTAAAACGTATGTGCCAAATGTTTAATCCGTAACCATAAAACTCAGCGAAGCAGGCGTTCAGTGGCGGAATTTTCGCCAACCACGTCGAGCAGAGTCGGGGATTTGATTCCCATCTGAAGTACTCTTAGATATCACCTAGTTTACTAGAAGGAATTAAGCCTGGAAAAGTGGGGGGGGAGGCTGGGCTTGGGGTTAACAACCCCATTCCGTAAAGTAAATGACACAAACGCTACTGAAACCTCAAAGCTTGATGTCCTATCTTTCATTCGGTACTGATAGGAATATAAAGAAATAGAAAGTTGAAGCAGACTGAAGTCTGTGAAGTGATTCTATCCTTCGTGACAAAAGCTTCGTTTCACTTCTGGTTATACTGTTTATCTTTCCCGGTTTTCTCACTCTATACTAAAAAAACAAATGACGATCAGGGGAGATTCAGTCGTCTCGAATTTTGTCACTTCAATTGCATATACTTTAGAACTGATTGAAGATTACTATCAAACTGTTGTCATAACGATAATCGAGCTTACTGTCACATCCAGTAATATTTCAGGACTCATGTGTCCCTCGACAGTGTACTTCATTCATAAGGTGAAAAAATTAGAAGTTATTATTATTGTTGTTATTAATATTTCACTTCTTCAGATAGCACAAAACGGTTCTCTACTTATCATTTAAGAACGCGCAAAAACAGAGGTGTTGTTTAACTGAGTCGAGAAACTAAGTCAGTAAAAGAAGCCGGGAAAAGTTGCATAATACATCAAGTCAAAATCAACACACAAAAATTATGAAGGGGGTTAAGCAAATAGAAGTAGAGCCCTAGAAGACAATTGGAAATAATTTTCGTGAACATAGCAAACTGACCAATCAGAAGCGAATATTTGCTTGTTTATCTCTTCCGTGGGCACACAAGATTAGGGCTAACGACGGACTACTTCAGTCGGGCATTCGGTGTGTGGCGGCGTGTTCCAAACTGTAGTTTGATTATTTGTCGTAGCATAGATTCTGGTGGCCTCTGTGAATTTCTTCTGAAGGCACTTTATACATTACAGTTGTTGGCGTGATACAAACTGCAGAACGTTAATGGATTTCGTTAAAGAAATTGTTTATTGGCATGAACCTATCAAGTCGGGTATTGTTGCAACTGTTGGGCTGACATTCCTCTTAAATCTGCCATTTATGTCCTTGATTTCTTTTATCGCTTACACCGGAATTTCGTTAATGTGCTGCACTACAGCTTGCAAGCTTTATAATTTTATTACGCGTCCATTCAAATCAAATCAGGATTCATCAAAAGACCCATTTAAGTATTGGCTTGAATTGCACATCACTTTACCTCAAGAAAAAATTGCCAAGCGTGTCGCAGCCTTATGTGAAAATTGTCCGAAAAGTTGAATTATTTACGATGCATTATGTGGTTGCAAGATTATTTTGAGACTGCGAAGGTCGTTGTATGTTTATACATACTTTCGGTAGTTGGTGCTTGGTTTAATTTGCTTACCCTGATAACCATAGCGTTTGTTCTCGGCATGACTTGTCCTAAAATATATTTATTATATAAGCCCCAGTTTGACGCGGAATTCCAAATGACTAAGGAGAAAGTGATCAGTGTGCTTAAATTCGCTGAAGCGAAAGTACCAGGGCTTCGTAGGAAGTCTTCTACAGAATAATTTTTGTAAAACTGACATGTGATCAAGCCGACCTCATCAAGAGGAGATACATGACATTCTGTGTACCATTTGCTTCCTTCCCTGATCTCCTGTTCATCTTTCGAAACCGTTGAGCACTCATCATATCAGATAGACAGTGTTGACATTAGAATGGCCGTTTATCAACGAATGTTTCATGACACTTCTGCTTCTTCTTTGCCTTCTTCTTCTCCTCCTCTTCACATGTACCCCATTTTGATGAGACATATATGTAAAATTGTGTTCAAGTATCGTTTGCTTCACTGACAGAAAATAGGACAATATGACTGTGGGATGTATAGGATGCATCAGCCTCGTTATTTATGACAAAATCTGTTTTATCGGTACCATTAACTGGTAATACCATTCATAGACAAAACGATCTTCTTTGTTGTAAAAATTATTTATGACATAATGATGTTTTTTGAATTCAACCAGCCCTTTTCTACTTATACTTAAAGTTGTGTTGATTTGCGTGAATGATTAGACTTCATTTGGGCTAACCACTAGTAGCCAATAGTCGAATCGAAGCTATCTGCATTCTCATTTAGCCTCGAAGCTGTCAGAACTGCGTTCAGATTTAATCAGTTAAGCAAGGCAAATAATTTCACGCAACCAACCAGCTAGAATCCTTCTGGTTTGAAAAAGAAACAAAAGGGAGTTTGAACAACGTCATCTTAGTTACTGAGCACTAGCTGGTAATATGGGTAGAATATTTCTTGTAGTACCATGTGTAATCTCAAGCATATCACTCATTGTAATCCAGGTGTTGAGATAAAATATGTGCACAAAAGTTTTGCGATATTAGAGTTTTCCAAGGCAGTATTTTGTGGGGCTTCACTTCGAACATTTTTTAGGAAAAAAATTGATATTCATTTTTATTTGAAAGTAATTTCTTCGTTATTTTCAAGCGTGCGTTTAATTTGGCACATTAAACGAGTAATTACAAAGGTTACAACAATTTGGTTTTTTTTTGAATTTCATCTAAAGTGGAATAGTCATCAATTAGTACTAAAGAAACACCCAGAGTTGCTTCGGGATTTATTTATTTATTCATTTAAAAACAAACTTGATACGATGTGGGCACCAAAAGGAAATTAGCAACAGAGAAAATGAGGGACCACAATCAGAAAGCAAATAAATTTACTTATCATGAGCATACAAAGGATGGTTCATTAATCGATGCTGATTTCAGAAATAGGAAAAAAAGAAGAAAACTGAAGCATGTTCATCACTGATTACCATCCTCGTTTATATTTGATAAAGTTTATAGCCGCTGGTTAGAAAAATCTCTGGGACTCCACTCATATGCTAACCTGATACAAGTATCCTTCAGCCAACTGAGTCACATCATGTAATGACCACACCTACGCTTTCTCCACCTATCACCAGAGCCAGGAAACAGTGAACGGTGTGCAAGACACCTGGATGACATTCGTAGCAGATGTCCGAACTACTGAAGCTGGTATTCTAAGACGGCAACAGTTGCTGGAAGACATTCTCCACTTTGTTCAAATACTTGGTGATGCCATCAGATGCAAACAGTTCTACGGAGACAGAGTCACCACGCATTCTTACCTTGGAGAGGCCAAGTTTCACAGGTGTAAGGAAAGACCAAGCACAATGAAGCATTGTACACCTTACTTTCAACAGTTGGGCTATCGTTGTGATAGTGCCAGGGGTGGCCAAGATTGCTTCATGTGTCCCTGAATTTCCATATCGTGACTTATGTCTTCTTAATCACTGAGTTCCGCAATTTAGTTAGAGATCTTATCTGTCACACTTCCTCCAGCACTCGAGCAAATGCCTAGAAACATGAATTAAATGGCTACCTGTAATGTTCCTTCTGTGAAGGTGAGTGTACGCAAGGACTGCTGCCAGTATTGCAACAATACTCTGCGCTTAGATAGCCAAAAGCATGTATCATATTTACAGACACTGATTAAGTGCTATTTGGGCAGCCTGTATGTTGTCGCACAGTAAGACGATATTGTTTGAAAACTCGGTCAAAACGTGTTTCTCGAAGCAGAGGATCTACATCACCACCACCTACATCCTTCTAAGCTGTTTCGAGAATGTCACTGATGGCAGAGTTATTAGACTGAAATGATGAGATGGACAACCCTATCTAACCCCACTGTTAGTTGGAAACAATGGTGATCACCTTTTGTGTGCCCGAGAAAGTAAACAATTTATCAATACTGGATACTGATTTAGCTACACAGTGACTGAGTATCTGATGAACTCTTATTTGCGCTTAGTAATTACTGTTACACATAAGGTTGTATAATTTATTTCTTTATGATTCTAATAATAAATTAAGCACCTTGTCAGTGTTTTCATCTTTTAGAGTACTGTGTTTTGAAATAATCACAGGCTGATTTTACTTCGACGACAGACTTAAGTGAAAAAAGTCCAATTTCTGATATAACATGACGTACATTACTTACTATGGTTAGATAATTCTTTTGACAGCTTGAATAAAAAACTGCAGCATAGTTCCCTTCAAACCTCTCATTTTAGTTGTTAAAGCTAAATACTAATAATGAGGAGGCAGGCCACTGAGAAAAATTAACTCACAGTTCCTTTAAGTCTAAAGGGTAAACTAATGCAATTAGTATTATGATTCAGGAGTGCATAAACAGATTGCTTTATTTTCAGTCAATATTGTGGGATCCTTTTATATTTGATTTTTAAATAACCCACTTATAATTCTGAATAGACAAGATGAAGATACTCCAATTGTAGGAATGCATGCATAGAAATGATATGAGGCAGTGTGAATAGCATCACCAATCACATTATTGCAAGCGGAATTACGATTCAACGACGTCAAAATGATATTTCTCCTAGTGAAGTAGCTTTCAAAATACTACTACTATTAGCAAAAAACTCATCTATTTGTCGTTGGCAAAATCTGATAACAATTGTGGAGAATTACCAATGTTTATATTATTTAACAAAATGAAGTAGTTTTCGATATTGTTGGCAGCTTGGTTGTTTTTATAATTCAGGTGGTAGAGCACCAAACTACTGACCCGAAGGTGGTTTGTTTGAATGCATCCACGAACTAGATTTTCACCTTAGCCTCATTCATCGTCCATTTTATTAGTACAGTGTTAGTGTACTTCCATATCACCTTTAGAAGAATCTCTATGTTGATCAAGAATATTAGAAATTCGTATTGTTAAAATGAAATGCCAAGATTGCTGATAATACTGTTTCCACTTAGGTTCTCCTCATGCTTTAACAGACATAACTCTGCATGTAAGCTTAAAGTTAAAACTAGTTACTGCCAACAGGAAGATAACAACAATTTGGGTTATGCAATCGATTATTGTCATAGCATTATTGATATTAATAGTAGTATTATTAATAATATTTACAGTAATGATGATAATATCAGCTATGATAGATTCAACGATAAGAAATAGATTAAAGTGTGGTAGTACAAACTGGCTTTCTAGCTAGCACATTAATCTCAGGTTGGAAAGAGGTTTGAGGTCGAATAATGAATAGTGTAGGAAGAGGAAGTGGACAAAGAAAGTTTGGATTCAAGTATGTTTTATTGTTTTATTCCTTCACGTTCCCATTGGAACATAAGGCTTCAAGCTACAGGCATGAAGTTTCTTTAGCAGTGTTTATTTTCACAGGATGAGGTTGCTAGCCTCATGCCCAACTTTTCCCCTTTACCAGCTTTCATTTCTGGCTTAGCGAGGTAAAGGAGTGCCTCGTCGGCCGGGGATCGAACCCCGGACCATGTGCATGGTCGGCGAGCATCCTAACCATTGTGCCACCGACGCACGGATTCAGGTATGCCATAATAATTAAACATTTAGTATAAAAGAGACAATAGGTGTGAATTAACTGTTTTTAATTCATAGCTGGCCAAGACGGAAATAAGGGTTGTGCGAACAATTTTATTACCAACTAGCTAGGATTTAAGTATTTCATTATGATAATAAGAGAATACAGTTTGAACAAATGCATATTTTTGGCAATTTTTCATCAACTGCATACTAATATTATAAGAAAACCCAAAATACCCGTTGATCTATGAGGTCATCTTCAAAAGCTGTACAGTCTTATTTATATTTACCGAAACGTATAGTAGTCTTTTATTAAGTAACAGGGGGTGGGGCTGGCGAAGGTTGGTATAATTGACAGAAATACTTGAAACACGATGGTGAGTGACGCAATGGAAGAAAGGGTTTGAAATTTGATAAATTGAGAATCGTTATTCAGTGAGAAGCAGAGTAGACAAATGTACACTTTATAGGTATGAAGAAGGTGGGAGAAAGAAAAAACTTAGTGAAACGTGCACAAAGAACATGTAAGAATGCTAACAGTAAATTAATTACTAGGCGGAAAGAGCTTAAGATCATAGTGGAATAAGAGAGTGAACAAACCACTTTGCACAAAGACTTCAGGGCTGTATTGAAGAATTATTAGTAACTCCAAAAGACACAAGTGACAGCATTAGTGCATACGTGTTTATTAAATGTAAATACGATTGTACATATCTGAAGATGACTTCATCAATAAGGAGGATTTTCTTCTCTGAATTGACTTTCATTCTCTTCATAAAATTATTTAGCATAAGCATCTGGTACCATTGTAAAAAATTTGACTTAAGCTCAAGTATAAAAATCGCTGAACAATAATTGAAGTGATAATAATAATAATAACAAAGATTAAAGTAAGTGGTTGTTTAATAATTTAATAGTGAGTTGTCATAGATGTGTAAGTGTGCATGTAAGTGGAGGGACAATGATAAGTATTGTCTTATAGTAATTAGACAGTTGCGTTTCATCCGATTTGGGACTCGTCAGCCGGATGTCTTTTTTCATTCATTGTATTCCAAGTGGAACGTAGGGCCTTGAATTTTCAGTCGCATTTCTGTTATTCTTACAAGGTGGATTCGCTAGCTTCATTCCAAACATTCCTTCTCTTCTAGGCTTAGAAGCGCGCTAGCAGCGAATCGAACCCAAATATACCTGCCGGAAATTCATATAATAATTTCACCAAAATACAACTAATAATTGTTGCACGAGAGCTGGCCCTTATGATCTAGTGACCCAGTGAATAACTTCGTGACATGGCAAACAATGGAGGTTTCTCTTAAGTCTCAGCAGGAGCGCTAGCATTCACTGGGTTGGGAGGTGCACCCAGCTAACTAGTTCCTGACAGAGCACCATGCGTCGACTGGATTCCACTAAATGTTGTCATCAGTCAAATAAAGTTATGCTAACCTTAGGGTAGAAGGTTTGTAACGGCAGCCGAAATGTCAACACAAACCCAAGATTTCAGTCCAGTGAAATTAATCTACCGGAAATTCAAAAGTCATTGAATTAAATTATTATTATTGTTCCCTCAGATTCCGAGTGGAACATAGGGCTTCAGCAAAACATCTCCACTTTCTTGTATTTTCTGCTGTCCTTTTTAGCTGGGCCCACAATTTTCCATAATCTCTCATCTCCTCCTCACACGATCTCCTCCATGTCACCCTAAGGCGAGCCACTCGTCATTTTCCATTCGGGTTCCTTTCCAGGGCCTTCGATGGTCTTCTCAGAGTGTTCCCAATCCATTTCTTTTTTCTCCGACATACTTGTTGGATGATAGGCTCTTGGTTATTTTGTCCCAATAGTTTCTTTTTACTGATTATTTCTGGCCATTTGATCCTCAGTATGGAGTCAGCGAAGGCAGCTGTTGATGATAGTCTGCAAACTATAATAACTGGGAGGAGGGAGGGAAGGCCTGAACAAAATTCTTCTGATTCCACAAATAGGTTTGAAAACTTTCGATAGCAATTGTTTCACCCATAATAAGCAACTAAAGATATGAAGAATACAGTTTGCACTTGGCATAGAACAGTGATAGTTGAAATATTGCAGGTGAATGCTGACTCCTTTAGGAATATCAGTGCAGATGAATCATAGCACTTTACTTATTTCTACCAGGTGACCACTATTAACACAGAGATGTTAAACACTGACTTTCGTACTTTATTTTTACTTTTTTCCGAAAATATTCAGAGTAGTATGTTAATTAATTTACTAATTAGTTCACTCAGTCTACAAGGGACATTTTATGAACTAAAATAAGTTTGACAAATATTAATTGCATAGGAAGCCCATCTAATTTTATTATTCGTTCACTGAAATAAAATCTCCACTAATTTACAAATTATTGTACACTGGTTTTTTAAAGACAGTTGGTGTTTCATGATATCCAGCTTAACTGTCTACGATTTTCATAAAACTAATCAGGTGTCTCATTTTTACTAATATACTGTGAATGTACCATGATGCGAAGATTTTTCTTGTTCTGTTCATGAAGCACTATGATAAACTTCTTTTACAGTTAATAAGTACAAAACTAAAAGATTTCATGTTGAAATTCCAGTTATTTTGTCACGAACACCTATACCAAGTTAACCAAGTTCCTATCTCGGTAGCAAACTTTTCCAAAAACGCACATCATTACCTAAGAATTTCAGTGTTAATCTGTTTTTATCGATGAATGGTTTATCGGCGAATAGTGACAACAATGCAACAAGGGTTATATATTGTTGGTGTTAGCTGGTTGGAGGCTATTGGCAGGAAGCCTTGAACCAAGGTTTTGCGCTAGTTGGCACTCACAAGTCAGCAAGGCGTATCTACGACCTTGAAGGAAACCAAGTTCCTTCTGAGATTCGAACCCGCGTCACTCAGTGCTGCATTCAGAGGCGTTACCACTGAGCTATTCGTGCTCGCGATTGACCTCCTGTAGAACTGTATTGGCCTTGCTGACTTGTGAGTGCCAACTAGCACGAAACCTAGGTCGAAGGCTTCCTGCCGATTGTCTCCAATCATCTAGCATCAACAATTCAAAGTGCACCGTGATGGCAAGCTAACTAGAATGATGGCCACATTGCAAACTTGATTGATAGAATACAGTCTGCCCCAAAGAAAAGATTGGACACATCACACTAGTCACTGATGTCCAATGAAAGCTTTATATATATATATGCATATTATTCATCCTGGATATTTTTAATAAGAAATTGATAATGTGTTACATAGAGTGTCTTAATATTCGCTTGTGTTAGTATACGGAAACAGTGTGAAGCTTTGACTTTATTTCCGTATGTCTTGTCTTAATATTGACAACAAAGACGCTTTGTCAGGACAGAACAGCATTTCAAAAAAAGATCTTTTGAAATAAACGAGTACTCGAAATACTCTTCGATATTTAGTGCTTTTAACTTACAAGGGCATATTATGGAGACATCATTTGAACAAGCTGTCACCAGAAAATAGTCACTTTTTAGCTACACATAAATGTAACGGACACGGACACTGTCAATTGTTTATTGTTTACAAATATCAAATTATGACAGAAAGTGAACCCTTCTTCCAGTGTTTCTGAATAAACCTTGTTTAAATCTAGTTTCTTTATGTACTTCATTTTTTAGTTGGCAGTGTCTTTTTCTCTTCTCATTGTACACTGTAGTAAGGCGCGCGAATGAATTGAAGTCAGTTACTTTCCTCTCACATTTTTATATGCACACTGTCTATTCAAATCTAAATTTCTGCATTTTTACTTGTCATATTGATTCGAAATATAAACAGTGAGACTGTCGACTAAGTAACTTATCTGAGAGTATGTTGCAAACTTTTCACGCTATGAAATCACGCGCACTCACGCATATTTGTTTATACGAAGTTTAGATATGAAGTGTGTATATATTGTATTCACACAGCAAACCAATAAAAAAAAATACTTTTCGTTTCATTTTAGCGAACGGAGTTTATAAAACTGAAGCTTTCTTAGCCTTGAAATGACAGTGCTGCTAACTGTAAATAACTGGTAAATTTTTTAAGACCGCTAACAGAAAAATGCTAGTCCATGAATTTTCTGCTTCATATCACGTATCTTAATGTGCGTCGGTGGTTAAGTGGTAGAACATTCTCTAACCGTGCAAGTTGTCCGTCCGGAGTTCGATTCCCGGCTGACCTACTGCTAGACCTTGCTCAACCGGTAGAGAGGAAGGGCTTGGGGTGTGGCCGCTGAAACTCGAAAGTTCAAGTTTGAAGCCCTATGTTCTACTTGGAAAGCAAAGAAATAAATTATATCACCTATCTAGCATTTCCTCTTTATCAACTTAATGCCTTAACTACAGATATCATAGCAAAGTCGGAGACACTACGTGACATCACTGAGGAAACCTGTGTGGAAGAACATTGGAAGTCTCTGAAGGTGATGATCATGGAAACGTGTGTCAGCGTTTTAGGAAGAAGAGAGAGACAAGACAAGGAATGACCCTTAACGGTCACCTACCTGAAGGCTAATCGAGAAGAGGAGGATGGTGAAATAGAAGAGGACTCTATACAAAGATGGGCAACAGAAGGAGAAGCTAAGTTCAACGTACACTGCACTGAATAAAGAAGTGGAGAAGATTGCTAAGAAAGACATAAGAGAGTTCTACGATACACTGACAACTAAAGCAGAACAGTCAGGTGGAAAGTAAAGGAGACCTCAGAACATTATATCACATTACCAGATCTCTATCCGGGAAGAGATCAATGCAGATGATGAAAGCAATAAAAAGTGTTCAAGAGAACCTGATTACGAAGTAGGAGAAATAAATCAAACAATGGGCTGATCATATAAGAATAAAACTTGTGCACTGTGATAGAGTGTAATTCCATTATGGGTAAATTTTGTTTTGATAAAGTCTCACAGTGTTATACAGTAATGTTTACTGATGACGTTTCGAGCACAATTTATTGCTCATAATCATATCACCTTGATATAATTATGAGCAATAAATTGTGCTCGAAACGTCATCAGTAAACATTACTGTATAACACTGTGAGACTTTATCAAAACAAAATTTACCCATAATGGAATGGGCTGATCAATTTAAAGGACTCTTGAATTGACCATCACCTGTAACTCGCCCAGAAATACCACCACAATCAACAGCATGCACAAAACTGTCTGCCAGTGGACATCACTCCTCCAACAAAAGCAGAAATCCTGAAGGCAGTCAAGCTATTGAAGTCCATCCGGGAAGGTAGAAGAACCAGACGGAATCCTCCGGAAGCACTGAAAACGGACCCATAGACAGCGGCAGGTGTTCTTACGCCATAAGTGCAAAAGATTTAGAAGGAAGGAAAGGTGCCTACTGATTGAAAGGGAGACTCGCTACCTTTTCAAGCTGCTAGGGAAGGGCAGCAAGAATGGGCGTGGAATAATGCTCTTGTCCACGCCGAGTAAAGTACTAAGTCACATCATCCTAGAGAGACTGATAGATGCACTGGATGCAGGACTCCGCCAGCTCCATCGTAGCAAGCTGGATTCAAGAAAGGCAAATCATGTACTGATTAAATTGCTACTCTACGCATCGACACCACACAACAAAGCATAGAATGGCAGTCGAACGTCTTTCTAACTACCTTAACATCCTTCTTCAACTTCGAAAACGCCTTCGACAGACAGCGTTGAACGAGAAATGATTTGGAAACTACTTCAACACGACGGCGTTTAGTGTCCAAGTCTTTGTCAACCTCATTCAACAGCTGGCTGTGTGACAATGCCGCGTGTCAAGTGACCCACAACGGAAAACTCAGTGAGGCGTTCTAAGTGCATACGGAAGTAAGACATGGCTGCGAGCGTATAATCGCCGATGATATTCTTAATTGTAGTGGACTGACTGGATTATGCATCAGATTGTGCGTTGGAAGTGAGGAGAAAGGAATACTCTGGACCGACGATGAGAAGACTCTAGAAGATATGGATTTCGCAGATGATATATGTCTAATGTCACACAAATTCAAAAACTTACAGGGGAAAACCAACAGACTAGCCTAAGAAGCTGGCAGCGAAGACAGGACTGCAGGTGAACATAGAGAAGACAGACGGGATGAAGATAACAAACGAACAGCAACAACAACCAGCACCGATCACCATCAACGGGAGAGATTTAACAGAGATTACCTCCTCCACTTATCTAGGAAGCATCGTTCCAACCGCAGGTAGAACGGATGATGTCAAAGCCAGCTAGAATCGGAAAGGCAAAATACACCTTCATCAATCTGAAACCAGTTTGGAAATTTTCTGCACTCAGCATAAGGAACAAGATTAAGATTTTCAACACCAGTGTCAAGTCGGTCATTCTTTTTGGATCAGAAACTTGCGCTATGTCTCATCAGTAGCTGCCTTCGCTGACTCCGTAGCGAAGATCAGATGGCCTGCCGACCAGAAAGAATTAACAACATAAAACTCTAGCTGCGAACAAACCAACAAGCAAGAGCCAATCGCTCAACAAATATGTAGGGGAAAGTGAAGATGGATCGGGCATACGTTGAGGAGGCTGACGAATGGCATCGCGCGCAATGTAGGACATCGCTCGAGTGGAATCCTAATGGAAAGCGACGAGTGGGTCATCGGCGTAAGGGTGACATGGATGAGATCGTGTGAGAAAGAGGTGAGAGAGTTTGGGCACTCGTGGACCCGGCTGAAGAGGATGGCAGAAAATAGAAGAAAGTGGAGACGTGTTGTTGAAGCCCTATGTTCCACTTGGAACCCAAGGGAATAATGAATAAAGACAGGTAATAACTAGCATTTCCTCTTCATCAACTTAATTTGTATAGCAAATCTGAACTGCTGAAATGACCGGTTCAGTCATATTTTTTAATTACCAATGCAAATTAAGAGGAAACAGTGAATAATTACTTGTGGTTTGCTTGTTAGCTACTTTGCTTTTATACCCGTTCAGTTTTTCTGACAAGGAATTCTATAGAAACAAACTGTTGTGTAATATTGAAACAACTGATTAGTCTTGAAAGTAAACCCATCACTTTTTCAATCCAAAAAAACAATGAAGTGGTCATTTTTTCATGTGTTGTTTTGCCTAGATTCGACTGATTCCAAATTAGATAACAAAGTGACATCAATTAGAGAGCCATTCAAAAGCCAGTGAGTACTGGACAGCTGTTTTGTCCCAGTCTGGGAAGAAACAGGATGAGCACAGCTGTTCGGTGGATTTAAGATCATTTGTTGTACGTGTGGATTTTAAGGTAAACTTTATAATCTACTGAAATCTACAAAGAAAGATAGTGCCATAGCTGTTATCTGTCTGTGTTGAATACTTTCTTTAAGACTGGAATTTACCTATCACTACAAGGTGCAGCCAGCACAGATTGTTTTTGTCCAGTTCTCTTCCACTTTTTACAGCTAGGATCCATCACTGTATTATTCATCAGTTTAATTTCCTTTGTTATTACAGACTATTTACGGCTGAGATACTTACAAATATTTACGAATATAAGCATAAAAATGTCAGTCATTGCTAAGTCTCGAATGATGTCAACTCTAAAATCAATTCTACTAGAACAGTTTTTATATAATAATGGTGTGGAAATACTTTCCAAAAAATATTTCTGGTTGCTGTATTTACCAAACAGTGAATGCCATTTTATTATAGCGGACTGCTGACAAATAAAAATTTTCCCGTGTTATCTAAAGAACATCTTAGCGTTTCAAACAGACATAAATAGACCTAAGTTGTCTCAAAGATAAAAAAGTGTCTGTTTAAAACATCTGCCGAATATATATAACTGAAATCACTATAACTATGTCAGATTTTCGTTCTTCTATATAAGATCTATTTCAATGACTTTGAAGCTTTAATTCTCTCATCTTAAAATCAGCGGACATTGTGACTGTAATCTACAAAATGGATAGGCTCATTTGTTAATTTGTACTGTTCAAACTAACTAATTAGTTAATCTATTAGACAGTTTTTAGTCAGTTGGAAAATGCAGAAGAAGAATTACCATAACTAATGACAGCCTAATGAGAAACTCATGAATGTTAGGAAGGAAAATTCTGAAGATGAAAAAGGAAAAAAGCATTTAGAAGGCGTAGAATTTTTTTTATTGTGGTAGTACTCTCAAGACTGAATGTTCTGTCAATCGCACTACTCGTTGAGGCTTAGGGAAATCACATAATACTACTTGGTTGACTCCTGAAGCACTTCAATAGATGCTTCCTAACTTGCTTTTATGTAATTCTACTTTTTCCTTACTTCCCTTTTATTCGGGAATGATTCTGCATCACTTCTACTGAGTGTTGAGCTTTGATTTGATGAACATAGATCGGTGACTTTCAGAGAAATGTCACTTTAAAAAAAAGGGGAAAACACCTTAAAAAACAAGTTGGGAAGTTGTAAGAACACACTGGTACGGTTGTTGCCGAAACACTGCGTTTGAAACATTAATCAGTTATTAATGTCATATCACCAAGGTGTTGTATCACTTAAATTATCAAGTGTAAAGTTTAGGTCTTTTCCATGATTTGCTCTTCTATCCGACTGATGAGTGATTATTAGCCTAGGAGGTGTTAAACTATCATATACGGTATCAGTCGAAGCAAGGCGTAGAACTCTTAAACTACGAATTCGCATTGTTTCAAAATCGGACTCTATTTTTGAATGGATTCAAAGTTCCAATGGCAGCGTTTATATTGCCACTGATATCGCTTGTTCACAACAGCCAATTTCTTGATATCAAACACTATTCAGTGATTATTTATCAAAAACAAATTCCAGGTAGTGAATTAACCAGCAGAGGAAAAGAATCCCTTACAGACTTGAATTTTTTAGCAGACATTATGGATTTTATCAATATTAACACCCTTAATCCATTACCAATAAGCTCACTTAGACACGATTCTTAATTCCTCTTCTTATTTTTTTCAAGTCTGATATTTTGCTCAGATTATTTTCTGATATTATATATATATATATTCCATGCTCCACTTGAATAAGTTTAGAGAAAGAAAGAAAATTATTTAAAATTTTAGTCATAAGATTCATGTGTACATGCATTTACCAAAAAGAATAAAATAAATTAATTTCATGACTTTACTTACTTTCTTATCATGCTTAAATGTGATAGCGACACTGTAATTTTACTTCTTCTAGGTAGATTATTTGCCTTAATAAATAGTATACCCCCTCTATTTCATCAGTCAACTGTGAAATTGTGTTATTCAAGTGCTTAAAGTGAAGAGCTTTTCGTCAACGAACGATACACTGTTCACTTGCGCATAAAGTGAAATTTTCTATTATTTTCTTTAGTTCATTAAAATATTCGAGATTTTATAGTGTGCTGAATAATATTTACTGAGAAATGGCAAAGTGATTTCTGGTATTCGAATCTTTATTTTGGTGGATAAGTTTTAACAGCCTGTCAAAGTGGAGGATAATTCGTCGACAATAGAAACCATACCAAACCACTTTTTTTTAAAATCTGAACAAGTTTGCAGTTGTGTAAGTGGTGAAAACTTGCCTATATAAAAAATAAAAAGTTAGACGTAAACAGTTCAAGTTGATGCTGATCAGTGAGTAAATCTAAAATTGTTTTTCTTACACTGAAAATAGTTATAGTTTTGAAGAAAGTGTATACTGAGTATTAGGCGAACTAAATCATTTTGTTTCATGGGTTCCACAGGACTCATATAGAGCATAGAGTTTGTTTTTAAGTGAGCCTTTGGTTGAAGTATTAATTTGATTCCTGCACTGTTGAAAACTGTAAGGAAAGTCTCAGAAATTCTTTCTTTATATATTTACTTTAACAATTTTGTTGTTATACTGCCATTTCCTTAATTTTTATTTACCTGTATATAAATTTACTGGAATGATTACTGAGCATAAAAATACCATTTTTTAACCTCTTTTCATAGATTTTTAGTTTTACTAGTTGCTTGTTTTGGACAGAACAAAACAAACATTGGTATAGAGTAACAGAAATCAACTGTGCTTTGTAGATTTTCTTCAAATGAATGCTGATTTTGTGAAATAACATGAATGACTGCCCCAGTAAGGATTACTGTAAGAACGCCATAGTGCGTCCGTGACACAGTGGATAGAACTCTCGCCGACCATGCACATGGTCCAGGGCTCGATCCACTGCCGACGCACACCCGATATCAATGGTTGGCCTGCAAAATTTGGGCTACCGATATCACATGCTGAAAATTCCATACTTGTACCAAAAATACGGTGCGGTTTCAAGCTATAATAAAAATAAAAACAGAAATAAAACTTGACGATGATAAGTCGTTGTGCCTTGTACTTCAAAGTTTTACTGTCATGGGGTGAAACAGGTTGAAGTCTAGGATATGGGTTTGTTTTGTGGAAAATAAGATTAGTGTTTAATTCAGTCAGGAGAAGTCAGTTGCTCCTCTGCAGATATGCTGATAGCTTCATAATTAGGTGGGAGGGAGCAGGAAAGGCCAACAATAATAAAACTAATTCGAAAGGAAATCGGCTAAAAGAACTTTGCCTTTTAGATGGGTACTTAAGATGGACATTATCTGGCACAGATTCCATACAAAAACATGGAGAATCATGCGGTCATCGAAATGAAGTTTTATGAGTTAGTGAACTGTGGGAACAAGGTATTGAAAGTTACTAGAAAAACAGACAGAACAGGTTGCAGGTTTACGGGCTAACAACATAATGAATAGTACCTACCTAATGTTTGAACTTGAACTTCGTGTAGGTACATGGATCTGGTGAGTCACTTATTTAATATTGAAACTGCACGGCTTCATACATTACAGACTACAGAAATCCTTAAATTGTCTAATTTCCTTATCTGGTTAATTTCCTAATCATCCTGATTACTTTCAAAAAACCCTAATTTGTCATTTTCCACTAGTGAGAAATATTCATTTGAATTGGCGATGCTGTCAAGTCTTTTTAACATCTTACATCTTATTTGTAAACTTGTTAAAACATAATTAATACTGGGACCAGGTTGTATATTCAGTCATTTCTATTCTCCATACAAAATTTGCCGTCTTCTTATGATAGCATATCATTTTTCAGTTTTGTATAACGGAAATGAGCAGTATTGATTTTCTTGTTCAGTATACATAAATAAGAGATTATGAAATAATAGAGATTATGAGCTCATGTGATTAAGTAAACAATTTATGGTAGTATAATCTATGCCATAGGCTGCTTGATGTTACTTTACAGACTCTAAGTTAAATTCAGTATTTGCTCTAGAAACGAAAGATAATCTACATTATCTAGTATCTACCAGATTGTAATAACTGGTTAATATTCCCCCGAATGTTGTGATCAACTAATTATTAGAAGTATGATATATATATATATATACATACTGAGCAAATGTTTTTGAATAAGTTGTATATATGTTTGAAACTTAGGCACTGTGGCATTACATAATTCCATATTCGTTTATTTATTAGATATATCACACAGTGAAATAGTATTATTTACTGGATGACGTTTATTTTTTATTTTTTTATTTTATTATAGCTTGACTACACACCGTATTTTTGATACAAGTATGGAATTTTCAGCATGTGATATCGGTAGCCCAAATTTTGCAGGCCAACCATTGATATCGGGTGTGCGTCGGCAGGGGATCGAGCCCTGGACCATGTGCATGGTCGGCAAGCGTCCTAACCGCTGTGCCACCGACGCACAATTTACTGTTCATAATCATATCAATTATAATCATATAGCTTCGAAACCTCAGTTTTATGGTTTACTTTATCTAGTCCCATTCGTTGTAGGGGTAACAGAATTTCTCAAATATACGGGGCATATGTTGAATCATTCCTACCACACGCATTTTCAGTTGATTCGATAAATGAAGCCTCGGTTACCGACCTCCCCCTTCACCGTTTCATAAAGGCAACAGACAACAAACAAACAGGAAGATGACAGCACCAATAACAAGGAGTTTAAATCGTCAGCACTACCATCGTGCAAAAAAGGAACCTCTGAAACGTTACGGAGAATTCTTAACAATGCAGGAATAACAATGGTATTTAAAACCCACAAACTCAATTAAAAATGAACTGTGTCGTTTAAAGGATCAATCCTGTGGAGCCTATCAAACAAAACAATTTAGTTTATCTAATACCCTGCTGGAATGATTATCAGGTAAAATACAGTCAAAGTAGCAGAACAAATGCAGTCAGACTACCTGAGCATAAAAACCTAGCAAAATCTAGATTAGTTGACCCGAATGATATGAGAAATCTGGAGAATAGTTCAGCCGTAGATAACACTACATGCAATTACACAGAATTATACAATAGGATAAGATGAAAATTCTAAAGTCTAATGTATCAAGCTGGAGGGAGAGATCGGTAAACAAAGTCTTATTCATCAAATCAACTGAGAGAGAGTACGTGTAACAGTAGGAATGATTCAACACATGCCCGGGATATTTGAAAAATTCTACTACCCCTACGACGAATGGGACTAGATAGAGACAACCACAGAACTGAGGTATCAAAGTTGTGGGATTGTAATTGATATGATTATGAACAATAAATTTTGTTTGTTTGTATTTCACTGTGTGAAATATCTAATAAATAAATAATGTGGAAAAAGTTGTATGCTTGCCTTAGTTATCAGTTCCTGGACACTATACCATGCACAGAGTAGAGATTCTTGAAGTATATCTAATCATCTTTTCCCGAAACCATGTAGTCACTGTTCCACTTTTAACTGAAATACGTCAGATATGTTTTCGACGTGCTTACTGAGTCGAGTAACATGACACCAGTGAGAGGCTAGAGGCAATGTGGTTTGGTTTGACATGATATTAGATGCTTAGTACTGGCATGTGGCAACTTGCTGTGCGGATACATTATCTACTTCGATCATTCCAAAAATGAGGGTCAGTAGGCTTTCAGAATGATACTTCTAATACTTCAATAAGCACGAAACTTGATTTTATGGCTTAATGTTCACTGAATCTTGCTCCAGTAAATTTCATTTAGTCTCAGATTATAAACACTGTGTTACCATACAGTTCCGTAGCGAAAAATTTAATTTACTGAAGTATATGATAATACAAAATAGAATGTACGACATTTCCAGGAAAATTTATTCCTTAATACTATGCGGCAGTAACAGCAAAGTTGTCTGCCTTCACTTTTACACTTCTATTTCTTAATACCCTTCGTTCAGTTAGAAGTGATCAAACTCTTCGTAGAAATCTATGTGGTAAAACTTTAAAGACTGAATTGTGCTCAAAATATAATTCGGTCACCATTACGTACCACGTGATCTATAGAGCTGGATAATAGAGATTAAATTCAGCTTTTGAAAGCTTGGCGCTGCTTTTCAAAGCGTCGGTTTTCAATAAACTGAATTTTATTCCTTAATTAATACACTTACTCTCTGAAATAATTGATCTTTTTCTCAACAAATATTACTTAACTACTTGATTATTTCAGAGTTAACGCAGCCTAACAATTTGGTGTCTATTATGGAGGACTGATGTTAAATGGATACGACAAGTCAAAAGGAACTGCTCGATAAAGGTTTCAAGCCTGTTAGCAGTCATCAGCCTCATAATGCAGCGTGCAAATGTTAAGAGTTTATTGTAAGCAGATCATTACATAACCAGTCTGTCACAGTCCAACTATTGGAGTCTTTCAAATTCATCCAGTTCACAAAACATTGTATTAGTAGCTACTCACTATCATCCCATCTAATCTGACAGGCTGTAGTGCTTGTTGTTACTGGTAAGCAACTTTATGAAATTCACTGCAAAGTGATTCATAACCGTCTTTACCATGTTATTATTATTATTGTTTCCTTTAATTCCTAGAGGAACATGGGGCTTCAGCCGCACATCTCCATTGCGTTCTGTTCTCTGCCAACGTTTCAACTGGCTCCACCTATGCCCACATGCTTACATCTCCTCTCCATATGACCTCCTCCATGTCACCCTCCCATTGACGACAATCTCGCCTCTTCTTCTCATTCGGATTCCACTCGAGCAATGGTCTGTCTTGCGTTGTCACTTGATGGTTGCACAGTCGGTTCCTGGTTGGTTCGCTCCCAGAGATCCCTCACTATTACTGATCTTTTCTGGCCATCTGATCTTGAGTAGTATTGAGAGAAGACAGTTGTTGGTGAAGGTATGTAGTTTGTTCGAAATGCCTTTCGTGACGCGCAGTGCAAGCCTCTGATCCGTATAGTAGCACTGACTTCACATTGTAGCTGAAAATCCTCACCTTATTTATCATTCTGAGGAGTGTTGTTGACCTCCACACAGACTTGAAAGAAATGAAGGCTTGCCTTGCCTTCCAGATCCTCACTTTTATATCCCCATCAGTTCCGACGGCCCGTAGTTGAAACGATGCTCCCCAGGTCAGTAGGTGAAGGAGGTTGCTTCTTTCAGATTCCTACCATTCATTCTGCTTGTTGTTCGTTGTTGTTGCCGTTCCTGTTGGCCAGGAATCTTCATCACCTACCTCTGTCTTCTCTGTGTTCACCTGAAGGAAGTCCTCTCTTCTCTGGATGCTTCTTCTGTCAACTTGTCGGTTTTCACTTGCATATCTTCCAGTTTGTGGGAAATCAGACATATATCATCGCCGAAACCCTGATCCAGATCCTCCAAGTTTTCGTGTGGGTCCATTTTATGCCTGTCTCCTCGTCTCCCGTTGTCTGTTTGTTGCAATATCCAGTCTACCGCATTCACGAAAATCATTGGAGATAGTGGTAGGCAGCCAGCCTTGTCTTACTTCCGTCTTCACTTCAAAAGATTCCGTGAGTTTCCCGTTGTGGATTACTTGGAATGCAGCATTGTCGCACAACTACTGGATGAGGTGTATTATTGTTGATGGCACCCCGTAGTAGCGAAGTAGTTTCCAAATCACCTCTCGATCGACGCTGTCGAAGGTCTTTTCAAAGTCAGTGGAGTTGAGATACAGATGTGACTGCCATTCCAAGCTCTTTCAATAATGATCCGTAGTGTTGTGATTTGGTCGATGCATGACTTGTTCCTCCTGAATCCAGCCTGAATTCAGGTTGGCGTGTTTGATTCTCTCCAGGATGATGTGGTTTAGTATTTTGCTTGGGATGGACAGGAGCGTAATTCCGCGCCAGTTCTGGCATTGACTTAAGTTTCTTTTATTTGGCAGTTTGAATAGATAGCATTTCTTCCAATCCTCAGGTACCTTGCCGTCTTTCTACACCTTCTCCAGTAGTGGTGTCACCAAGTCCGCCGATGTCTCTTGGTCTGGTTTTAATGCTTCCGTTTGGTCCTGCTGCTTTCCCAGATTTTAGCATCTCTACCGCCTTCAGGATTTCTGTTCTCGTCGAAGGGTTGATGTTCACTGATAGTTCTGCTTCCGCTGTTCGTATTATTGGGTGCGTTGTAGATGACGGACGATTTAGAAGTCTTTAGATGTGTTCAGCCCAGTGTTTCCTTTGCTACATCTCTTTGGTGATTGACTTTTCATTGTCATACTTCACTGGCTTGATTTGTATTGAACTCTTACCCGATAAGAAATTAGTTGTTTGGTAGAGTGTTACGAGATCTTCTTTGCCTGCAGCTTGTTCTGCTTCACTTGTCATGGCTTCACAACATTTTCTTTTGTCTTCCCTAGCACTCTTCTTTACTCTTTTGTTCAGTGTATTGTAGCTTGCATTCAACTCCTGTTTTTGTTGCTCGTCGATGCACTGGATAATCTTTTGTTTTGCCATCCTTCTCTCTTCTATTAGTCTCCATGTGTCAGTAGTGAGCCACTGTTTGTCCTGTCTCATTTTTTCTGCCAAGAACTTCCGTGTCTGTACCATGTTAGTCAGTTGGAACATTGGACACCAACTTAATTTCAGTCAAGAATTCTATAAATCTGATGGTCGCCCACCATCGTGGACAAAGAATTTTATCCGTGATTCCTACTTTCTCAAGATCAAAGATTATGAATTTAGCCCATGTAAAATGAATGGCTGTAACTGGAGCATATAGTAAAATCAAAGATTTTATATTATAATTTTTAACTGTCATCTGATTTTTGCAGATACCCTAAGCCGTAGGTGGTTGTTGGATTTTCCGAAATAACGGCGTTCGTAGTTAATGCATTTGATTATGCAAATCGAGTTGAACTTCACCTCTTTAGCTAATACTACGTACTGTATTAATATTCACTTGCGAAAAAATATCTTCCGAATAATAAATTACTTAAATGGAAGTAAAAAATGGTTGAGTAATAGGATAAAAGATACAACAGTTTAGAATACGATGGATCTTGTTTTAACTTCTATGCTGAAATACCAAAGACTGTACTTTAATGAAGTGGTACTTTTAAATAGCTGCAAATACTGTTAGATACTAGATGTCTGGAAAAATTCAGAAGAATATTATCCTAATATTTTGTATCTGTTAAGCAGTGTATATTTGAACCACTGCAAATTTTATTACTCTAGCCTAAACAACCTTTCTGATAGCAGATATAAGGGTGATCATTTACCTAATGTAACCATCGTTTCTTATGAATTCCCAGAAATTTCTGAATGGGTGCGAAGGGTAACCAATTAGTAGCAGTGGCTTGTATCAGTCTTCCAAACAAAACCTTTAAATCGGTTATTGATTGACGGTTCATCCCAAGCAAAGTATTAATCCTCGTAATCTTGGGGAGACCAAACGTTGATCCGGATAGAACACCCCTCCAGGAATGGGCTGCATTCAACAAAGATAAATCACGTGAGGACTAAACTGCAGTGTCATGCAACCTGACCAAACAGAATCTGGGATGGCAGTAAACTCTTCACTTTGGTCTCGTCGGCTATGAAAGGGTCTTCAACAGCACTGATCATGGAGTAATTTGGAAACTATTTCAGTAATATGGAGTGCTGTCTTCAACACATTTACGTACCTCTTCCAATAGCCATATGATGATGGCACATGCTAAGTGACTCAGAATAGAATACCTACTACCATCAGTCATTTTCCTAGTGATGGTCTACTGGATCATGCTGTAGACCATGAGGAGTGGGAAGGGGTTCCTACGTTCGATCAGAAGGCTTGTACTTCGCAGATGATGTATGTCTAATGTCTCATAGACTCAAATATTTATTGACAAAACCAAGTCTCCAGAGGTGACAGCAAAGACAGGACTTCAATTGAACATACGGAAGACAGATGTTATGAATACATCAACCAACAGAATGAATAAGAAAAGGAAGGCAGCCGGTCACTACGCTGAAATAACTGTGAAGACCTATGGCAGTCAGCACTAGGAACAAGATCACTAACGTCGAGTTAGTGCTTTTACATGCTAGAGAAACTTGTCATACGTGTCACCAGCAGCATTTACGACAAACGAAGGACTTTCATTAACAGCCATCTTTGCTCAGTACTGAAGATCAGATGGTCCGGCTGCCAGAAAGAGTAGGAAGCAAGGAATTCCAGCATGTGGCCAACTAAGCATCAACTTATTGTGCTGCGAGAATGCAGAAGAAAATGGACATAGAGACCGCTGAGTGGCATTACACACCAAACCGTCAAGTAGAACCTGGGTGGGAAGGAGAGATTTTGGCGTGGGAAGATGACATGGATGAGATCATGTCAACAGGTGATGCAAGCTTACGACCAGTCGTGAAGCCGATTAAAACAAAATGAAGAGAAGGGAATATGGAACGGATGTAGTGCTGAAGACCAGCTTTCCACTGGCAACACAAGGGATGAAAAATAATAATAACTGGAGCCCGACGACTTTTGAAGATGTTAGTACTGAAGTTTTTATTTCTTTATCATTTTGTCTTCATTTCGCAGTCTTACATAGGTTATTGAATTTTAATTGTTAACTGGATATTTGTTTAGCTCTAGTACGCTACCGACTTTGTGGAAGAATAATGGGTGGGTTCTGGTTTCAACATACACCCATCATAATAGGGCACCTAATGAATTACTGAATGAGTGCAGCTGCGGTCTATCATTCCATTTATAGTTGAATTACAGTATTCTGTTAACCTGACTGACTCCGATAGACTATCATGGCCAACGTAATCTTAACGTTGTTGTCTCTACATGCTAATTTTGTGAACACTAATCACGTACTCTTACTCCATCAAAAAAAGTTATAACATATATAGCTGGAATGAGGGTAAATTCTAAAATCCGTGAAATCGAGACAACTGAATTGCATAATGCTTATTAGAAAGTTTTTTGAGATTGTAGAGAAAGCCATGCAAATAATTCTAGTATATTTTGATAAATTCATTGGTTTGTAGTCGTTAGACAGTCAGAAATACCGTCTCACTGAATGATGATTTGGAAATATTCATCTAACATCTAACTATTCTTCACTATGGAATATAAGTTCTACTCATACACTGTTACATTCACGTCAATAGGTTGGATATGAAACCCACCCTATTAGTTAACATTATACAGCCACTTTTATTATTTGATAGCATGGAGGATTTCATCATGAGCTGACATCAGTTAGAGAACCACTGGAAAACCGAAGAGTACTGGACAGCTGTTTCGTCCTAGTTCGAGACTCTTAATCAGTACGCACCCACCGGGGTTTGAACCCAGGACCTTCTGGTTACAAAGCTAACTTTTTCTATTCTGTATAAATAAGTTTACTTGATGTAACGCAAGGTGATACAATATCGACTAGTGCATGGCGTTTTGAGCACAATTTATTGCTCATAATCATATCGAGTTCTATACTTACATTACTTTCTTTATCCCTGGAGTTCGAGGGAAACAATGCAAAAGTGGTTATTATCAGAAGAGCAAGCTGCATATTTTGGTCTCTTATGAGGTTTAATCCCTTTTAAATGATAGACTTTTGTTAAATCATTTATAAATTTTTCACACTTAAAAGGGGAATGAAAACTCGTAAGTTTCAATTCGTTCCATTACTCAATAACTGTCTACTTAGCCTCTTCAAGTAGAATGAGGATTTACAATTTATAGACGAAGGTTTTTCATTATATCCGATGAATTTCATGTGGTAAATTTCTCTGTTTAAACCTTAATACCCCAAAATTTTCTGCCTTTATCCGAGGATATACTTTTTAAAACTGAAAAATTGAATTCATCTCATGAACAGAAATACATAGAGCGAGATATATATACACAGTGAGTTCGGGATTAAAGGAAGAAAAAAAAGTGAAATCTACAATTAATCATGAACAGCCTTCATGATTTAACGTTGGTTTTCGAACAGAATATCTATACAATTCATATGCTTCATATGCATACACCTAAATTTTTATGTATCTACAGATACGTGTACAAGTTTTGATTAATTAAACACAAAAAAAGTTATTTGATTTATGATTGAACAAGGAAAGAAGAAACAAAACAAATGAAGGCTTTTTTTATCTCTAGACGAAGTTATTATGTTTTTTTTGTTTTCTTCTCCTCCATGAGAAAGCGAAAGATAATAAAAAAAAAACAGCCAAAAAACAAAATAAGGGATAAGAGAAGTTGGAGCATCAGATAGTATGAAATGAGGAGAAATTTGAAGGCAATGTAAATCATACTTGATTTCAGAATTATAAGCAACTTTTAATGTCCATTTCAAATTCCTTTTGTAAGATTGCTGGCTAATTAACTCGGTTTATTGTATACGAGCACAAAGAGATCATTATTCAGTGCGATGAGTTAACACCTTGTGATGTAAGTTTTAATTAAATAAGGCTGTGAAAGTTTCATTCATAAACAAAAATAAACAGTTGTACGCGACAGTCAACAGACTGATATCTACAGATTTTTAAAAAAAAGATTATGCTTTAATGTTTTGTAAACATGTGGAATTTTCAGTCATAAACGTTGTTTATGATAAGCACTGTTAGGTAAGAAACAGTGGATTTGAGCAAGTTTCATAGAATTTTATTAGTAACAAATACTAAAGGTCTGTTCTGATTAAGGTCTGATTGTCATTTCACGTATAAAGGTGTCTTTTCAAAAGCAACTTTTAAATTGAACACAATTTTACATATTTCTCTCATCAAAATGGGATACATGTGAAGAGGAGGAGAAGAAGAAGGCAAAGGAGAAGCAGAAGTGTCATGAAACATTCGTTGATAAACGGCCATTCTAATATCAACACTGTCTATCTGATATGATGAGTGCTCAACGGTTTCGAAAGATGAACAGGAGATCAGCGAAGGAAGCAAATGGTACATAGAATGTCATGTATCTCCTCTTGATGAGGTCGGCTTGATCACATGTCAGTTTTACAAAAATTATTCTGTTGAAGACTTCCTACGAAGCCCTGGTACTTTCGCTTCAGCGAATTTAAGCATACTGATCACTTTCTCCTTAGTCATTTGGAATGCCGCGTCAAACTGGGGCTTGCATAATAAATATATTTTAGGACAAGTCATGCCGAGAACAAACGTGATGGTTATCAGGGTAAGCAAATTAAACCAAGCACTTACTACCCAAAGTAGGTATAAACACACAACGAACTTTGCAGTGTCAAAGTAATCTTGCAACCACATTATGCAGCGTAAATAATTCAACTTTTCGGACAATTTTTCACATAAGGCTGCGACACGCTCGGCAATTTTTTCCTGAGGTAAAATAATGTCCAATTCAAGCCAATACTTAAATGGGTCTTTCGATGAATCCCGATTTGATTTGAATGGACGCGTAATAAAATTATAAAGCTTGCAAGCCGTAGTGCAGCACATTAACGAAATTCCGGTGTAAGCGATAAAAGAAATCAAGGACATACATGACAGACTTAAGAGGAATGTCAGCCCAACAGCTGCAACAATACCTGACTTGATAGGTTCATGCCAATAAACAATTTCTTTAACGAAATCCATTAACGTTCTGCGGTTTGTATCACGCCAACAACTGTAATGTATAAAGTACTTTCAGGAGAAATTCACAGAGGCCACCAGAATCTATGGTACGACAAAGCGAAGGCCAACACAAATAATCGAACTACAGTTAGGAACACGCCGCCACACACCAAATTAAAGTTTGCAAAAGCTACTTCTTACTTTCACCCTATCTCAGTGTCTCTCAAAAACTTAGGCATAAACAAATACATTCCTAAAGCCCAACCAACACTATCTCACTTGACAGTGGATTAGTACAGATACCACGTTCAAGTTGTTTATCATCCTTCCTACCTAAAATTATTTTAAATCTTGGGGTTTATAGTAATTAAAAACACAAACAAACACATTACCATAGACCAAATTTACCAACTAATAAAAGGTAAATCACATGACAAGAAAGTTCAAATCCCAAGTCAATAAAAATGATCAATAGAGATGTAATCAACAACCGTCACGGAATGGTTGTCAAGAGATACAATGATATCAATCATGGAGAATTCAAATGAGTACATTTCCTACTAAAGCCTGAACTGAAGATGTTGTCTCGAAGGAGGACGAAAGCTTCGTAATTAAATCAACCAGCTTAGATAGCAAAACTAAGTCAAAAAGATATAGAAATTAATATTAAAATTTTAGTTCTGTCATTATACACTTCTCTCATACTTATTTTTCTCATGCAAAATGTTCAACACATTTGAATACAATACAATTAACACGATGTCGTTTTATGAATATTCAGCCTTCTGACTGCTTTTATAAATCTTTGTTGATTAAAATTTCAGAATACTTGAAAAATTAGCAGCTATAGTGATTGATTTACGTAGAAGCAATCCGTTTTTAAAATTTTGGATTACCTGCCACTTTAACATGTATAATGAAGCATCAGATAATGCTTTCACGTTTTGTTGCTTTAATTAAATATCTATAAGTTGTACTGTAGACAACTGTGCTTGTTAAGCAAAGTGTCTAGCCTAGGTCCAAGCAAGATCTGATAAAATTAAATCACGATAAGTGTTTTCACCTTTCACAAATTCATAAAATGACGTCCTGCTAAGTTTAGATTTTTTCCCTACAGACAGTTTTAAAGGAAAGTGGACTATTTCTCTATTGTTACTTATCAGTGGTGAACCTGATGCTAGCCTGTTTGTGTTACAAAAGAGTTTGAATGCTTGAGGATTTTTTAACGTCATGGAACCCTCGAGTTGTTTCACTGCATATTACAATGACTGACTTTGTGCACATATATATACTTGTTCATGGTACATGTATGATTTCTAGTTTTACTAGTACTTTAGGTACTCCAATATTTGAAGTTAGTTACCAATATTGTTATTTTCTCTGGCGTATTTATAAATAATTCCGTATCTGAATTCATTTCTCTACCCACAGCCTGTTTAAAATCCACTTCTTATGATTTCAGCACTCCTTAATCATTTTATAATACGATTTCTGTTGTTGGTGTTTGCCTGTGATGTTAAAATTTAGGCACCTGTTGAGCCAAGGTGATCATCAGTAATCACCAGCTACTGAGTAATGCAGGTAATTGTGAATTCACACAGAATCGCTACCTTGAAAAGGCTTAGACGCGAAAACGTTTGGTAGAAAATAGTCTGCCATATTCTAATCATATATAAATTTCAGATTCATGGCCAGAATTTGCTTGATAGTGAGGTTTTGGATTAAATAAATTATAGTGATACAAGCCACTTAGAATTTGATTTGACTTTTTCCGTGTGCAGATCCATACTTCCTGTGATTTCACTGAATGCTGTTCCTTTTCTAGACGGCAGCAGATAAGTTCAAAGTTTATGAGCAGTCGTGGAGCTACCTAAAAGAGTGCAATGAAGAGGACGAGATAGAAATGTACTGAGGAAATGCTATGTACCGTTAGCAGCTTGTTCTTTTTTTAATGGCTTCTTTATTTTGACTTGTTAGGAAAGTCTAATTGCCGTTACTGGAGAATTTTGGAAGATCTCAATAAGCCTAGTAGTCCTAAGTTTAGCAAGACTTTTTCACGATTATTTCTGCAGACAAACCAAGTTTGTAAATGCTAGTGACGGAGAGATATAATGTTTAGTGTTAGTTATACTTTACAATGTGTGATGTAAGTTGAAATTGTTCGTATAGGAGGAATTAACAGCGTTTTTAGCAGTTATGAAGCATCTAGACAATTTTTGCAGTCAGATTTTTGATTTTTTAATTTTTCAACTTACCCATACCCTCTTCATTTGGGAATTACTAATTTCTGTTTATTAATAAAATTATGTTTAAAAAATAAATATTACAGTATAAGAAGCTGTGAAGGCTACTCAACGTCTGAAAAATACTCATGTGGTATAAATTAAAAATACATGCTTAAGAAAAGACTATTCTTTCCGTGGTTTCTCAATATTCTCTTATTTTCTCATTAGAATCTAAGAAATTATCTCTTAGTGATATTGTTCATTAGCGTTGGTCACATTTCCTCTGAAGTGTGCATACTTCAGCTAGAATTTTAAGAGACTAATGAATACGACAATTTATATAAGCATGTAAGCATTCGATGAAAAGTGCGTTAATGCGAATCTAATAAGTTTAAATGCGCATGATCTGGGATTTGATTCCCGACCGACGCACACCTTGACCTTTCTTAGCTGGTAGTCAGTCTGATAAAGAGGAAAGGTTGGGCGGGAGGTTAACAATCCTACCTGGCAAAAAATAAACACCAGTGGTACTGAAACTTCAAAGTTCAGGAGTGAAGCCCTATTTTCTACTGGGAACGCAAAGGAATGAAATAGTAAAACGATCTTTTGAATTCTACTACATAAAGTTTACGTTAGTTAGAATACTTCATTTGAAACCCTCAAGTAAGTATTAATACAACTTTGCGCTGTGTTATGTATTCGACAAAGGAGGCAGCGATTAATTAATAAATTGTGTTTCACACAGCTGAAATTTTCTGATCATAGTAGAATGCATATGAATAGTTGTCCGTGAGACGTCATCTAGTAAATAATACTGATTTATATTAGGTAGATAATTTTAATGCGAAGGGAGATACTACATCTTAGGCCATTTCCCAGGTGAATGAATTCAATGGTGAGTACAAAACAGTAACACTAGTCATGGTGTAACTAGCTGTCACATAAATGCACAACATTTTCAATAAATTTAGAGCTAAACATATAAGTATCATCACTAGAAATATCAAACTGGTAGAAGGGTTACAATTCCATTATGGATAAAATTTTATTTTGATAAAATCACAAAGTGTTATACAGCAATAGTTACTGATGACATTTCGAGCACAATTTATTGCCCATAATCATATCATATCATATCTACCACAGTGCCCAATTTTTATCCTTAGATCAGGAAGGGCTACAATTTCTTTAGTATGCTGTAATCATCCTAGTTAATTAACCTCCAGTAACCCTTAAATTAAGTGAAAATGTCCGTTAAGAGACCCTAACTAGCCTAGACGCTGTCGACTGATATATTCCCCGAAAATCCTGTGCTGTTGTCCATTCACGAAAATAAATGTGCAAGTGACTTTATCGCTCATCAAAAGTCGATGATTGCTCCTCACTTTTTTCAGAGGAACAACAGATATATTACAACAAAATATGTAGATATTTACAAGAATTTATCATGTTATATTTCTTTGTAAGGTGTATCATATATTTTAGAATTCACAAGGGATTATATTTTCAAAACTCTCAACTTACTTTCTATACGTGTAATTTTCTGTTGAAGAGGTATACATGGCACTACCAACTCTTAACTTTGGTAACGCAACACAGGTGTCAGTGAGCTTTTAGATTCTTGGCACTTTTGACTTTTTCGCAGGAAATGATAAAAGCCACATCCCCTAGGATTTTAGGACCGAAGTTACTTATTCGTAGCTTCAGATATTTCGCAGTTAAAATCATGGGTTACGACTGATCTCCTGTTAGACTAGATTCTGGACATCAAAAGAAGTCTTGTTTATGCAGCTGATGATAATTTTTGTTTTGTACTAGGTGCATCATAACGAATTTACTTACCTTAATGTTATTAGTTCGTTTAGACTTATCAGAGTTTTCTTTCATCCATGTTAGCTGACTTATGATAAAATTGGTTGACAGACTGGAATCAGATTTAATGAGACGTCTAACAAGCTACAAGTGTTTTAAAGTGAAGTATTACACTTGAATTTAGATATTACGCATACGCTTGAGTGAATTCTTTACGGAAATACTTGTATAAAACTACACATTGCTGAATATTTATCATTGTGTTTAGGCTTATTTCACTTTCATTAATGACCGGAATATTTAGATTTTCATTCAGTCTGTGTGGAGCAGCTTTAAGTAGACTAGTGATTACTTGTTTTACTAATTTTGTTAATACTTGAATAAGGTAAGTTTATGTCACACAATTCTTCACTGTGGAGTCCATTTTAATACTGTGCTACAACCGAAAGGTAAAGTCAAGTGAAATATTTAAATGTTTGACACTTTTTCTGTTGTTCCAGCTTTTGAGCCACTAGATATCCAAATCATCATATGGGATAATACAAACATCATAGGACTGAAATGATTTTATCCAGAGTAATAAAAATTAAAATTGTAAGAATTCGGGGAGAAATGAGTTTCTTTTTTTTTACAGCTTAGAATTCTTGTGTATTATCTCAGAAGTCAGTCATTCGAAGCGGAAGGTGTGATTACGATGTTAGTTTTTCACCTATAAGTTAGACAATAGTCGTTGTATGTTTCGGATAGTATGGTATATATATATATGTATATATATGTAATTCATCGCTAAAGATGTTGTCTAGATGGACAGTTAAGGATTGACAGCTCACTATCCACTTCAATGTGTATAAAAGCAGCACATATATTTATGCATAATAACCTCAGTGATTTTCTAAATTATTAATCCTCACAAATATAAGACATTAAGACATGTTCACTTCATCCCACAGTAATTACTATAAGAAGAAAGATGTACCACTTCACCGAGTAAATAAGAGGAACATCTGAAACACTGATGCAATTACTTTTACAGTACAGTAAGCCGAATTATTTAATTGTGTTTCCTGTATCTGAAGCTTGAAGTAAATCGAATTAACTAGAGATAAAGAAGAAGAAAACAAATTAGCTTTTATATGCTGAAAAAATTCACCTCTTTTATAGCATAGAACAAACACTTTAATGTAAAGAAGCAAATTACATGCAATAAAACACTGAGGAATATATATTTGGATTGACAGAAAGATTTAAGTGTAATTAGCAAAGTTGACTATTGAAGCCATATTTTCAATATGAAATACAAATATCACAAATGAATTATAAAGAAAATAGACAGTGTTGTTCCAAGTTGGATATATTTGTCAGGCAAAGCATAATAAGCAAGTATTATTGGTAGAGAAACATTTAAGACGAAAGAAAGTATAGGAATAAACAACAGTGATGTAAGTGATTTGATTTGAAAAGAGGTAGTCATTAACCATATGGTCACGTAAAACTAGTGAGAAGGTATCATGGTCATCACCGTCTCCAAAAGCATCACTTCAGACGTTTGGATACCTATGAGATTTATATCATATTACTTGCGGTGACGAAATATGTGTGAACTACTTGAATGCGAGAAAGTATGTAAGTTTGTGTAGGCTAGACTGAATGATGAATGTTTCAGTCCACTTAGCTTAAAATTTAGGTGCTGTGATGCAGACGCTTTTGAAGATAAAGGTTTATTGGGAAAACCTGAAGAAGCTCATTTACATTTTTAACTTAACAATGAAAACTTTGCAATATAGGTCATAAGGAAGCTGTATAACATAAAGCGAAATGAATGAGGTCTCATGCTTTAAGTCATTATCAGTAAGCTGCCAAAGTGATACGGTCTTTAAGAATGTTCTTACTTTGACATAGGTCAATCACTGTTTAGTTAGCTATCCAAAACTTATCTCAGAATGCATTCATGTTACAATAAGGAAACTAAGAATGACATAAATATCATGAAAACATTTAATGAAAGTAGTTCTTAAAACTGAATAAGTACCGTTGTTTTAGACATAATTAAGTCTATAAATTATGATATACAAATAATGTTCATCTAGTAATTAATTGAACTGTCAAAAGAAGACAAATAACTGAGTGAAGCCTCTTTATATTATCCTTGTCATAGGAAACTATATGTCTAGTTCTCAAATTTACGGTAAAATCTGTAGGCTGAAATGAAAGTACGACTACAAATTATAGGCTTTTTCAAATAACGGATCGATAGAATATTAATCCACTGCTGGTTATTAAAAGGAAACTATGACGATGATAATACCAGACATATTTAATGTGCGCACCAATTCTAATAACCATATAAACTCCTATTGGAAAACTGTGAAACAATAATACCTTTAAGATTAGTTAAAGTCATATCGTGTAAACCGTTTTAAAAAAAATCTGTTTTATACTTCCAGGCATATATGTGACAATAATTACTACTGTGAATAAATCGGAATACTTATTCGTGAGTACAGATGCCTTTAAGATTTAATTTTCGATGATTATTGAAATGCGATTAACAGCAAGACAGAAAACTGATTAAAAATTAACCAAGTTGATGACACCACGTTCACAAAGTGTAAAGATTTATTAGCATGATTTAATATGAATAATTTAGTAATGTTCTCTACTGTTCTGTCTTGAAAAATGCGTTTGAATGATGATATAGTGTAACTTAATGTCAATATATGTATGTATATATGCTTATTTGTTCATCTCAGTGTAAATGACAGAAATGCTCAGATGATGTTGATCAACACATCAGCGAATCAGTTTTATGGTTTATGTATAAGTACACACAAAATACAACAAAATTCAATTTCTGGATATCTCAGTCAAGAGAACAAGTACAGGGAAATTAAAACACTGGAGATGTATTCTCCCACATAGTAAAAAATGAATTACTATCCAACAAAACACAGAAGAAGCAATATACGAAGTGGTCAAGACACATGAAAGCATCTAGTTCCTTAAGGTAATAGAATCGAAATTCCAACGGCTAAAAGTCAAACCCATTCTGAGTCTGTCTGATTATCTGACTGATGGACTCAAGTTTATTGTGGAACTGGGCACAGAAGTGCAACAGTTCTAGTTGTCAAACTCTTTGTGGCATATTAAGGTAGGGAAAAAAGAAGAAGAAATTCCAAGGGACTTTAATGAGTGGAAATGCATGGCAGGAAGTAATAATTACATGGAGAAACAAAAGAACCTAGTGGATTTGGCAGGTTACACAGTGAAAGCATATGTGGTAATGAGAATGATTTTGACCCATATTACCATTAGTCTGATTTCTAGTGTCTTCAGGACCCGAGCTAGACAGTCTTTCTCTCCTTATGTTGCTCTTGGTTAATGCCAGGTCTTGATTTGTCCACCAATAACTCTTTTACAACCTTGTCCAGTGTCAGCTAAGGAAGACAGTGGCCGGCATGCCCAGCACGTGTCCTGGCCATCTCAGTCAATGTAGATTCACAATCTCATCAACTGGTTTTAACTCACTACCTAATACTGTGAATCCAACTTCAATACTGCTCACTGTATTATATCACTTTAAATGGGAGATCAGAGAATGATAGCCGTTTCATATCTTCCACTTTCAATGGCCACGTCTCACGTCTTTAAAACGACAGAAAAAACTGCTGGACACGTTGTTTGATAACTAGCTGTATATCACTTCTATAACAGAGATGACTTGGGCTGGCAAATGCCACACGAACCTTTTGTTTCCGAGTTGATCTTTCATTGACACTGAGTCGATTAGGGCTAGTGCAACTTTCCACATAAGTGAAGTAGTTAGCACGCCCAACTATCTGACTTCCTATCTTTAAAGTAGGGGTCGGTGGAAGCCTGAGTATTTTTTTTAACTCTGAATTTGAAAATGCCGCTCATCTGTTTCAGATAATAATCCAATGCAAGTGGACTAAAAAATGCAGTACTTTCTAAATTAGTTACTAGTTTAGTTTTTATTGTAAGTTGCATGCATTATTAGTAACTTTTCAATACAGAATGAACACCTCAAAGATTTTATCTTTAGCCTTAAAACTGACACTGGCATAACGACACTTAAGTTACTGTAAAGAAAACAAAAATGGACAATAAAACCTATTTTCAGCTTTGAATAAATAGTTGGTAGTGTTAACAATTATAACAGAATTACACTTAAAAGCGTGTAAAAGAAAAGAATGTAGAAAAAACGAAGCAATTGATTTCACTCCGGAAGAAAACAGAATATAGACACTTTGCTGGAAATATTTAACAGTCACTCCACCACTTATTGTGAATGTTAGTTAACTCAGGCAATGAGTTATTTGTTAAACCTAACAAACTTGTTACGATACCGTTGAACAGAAAGAAAAACTCTATTATCCTTTATTCTAAATACTACTACCACTACTACTAATAATAATAATAGTGATATAATTACGTTTATTAATATAGCCTTCCTTGCTCATGATAAGATAGAAACCACTGAACAAGTAAAGCAAAATATGAAAGCAGCAAAAAACAATCATCAGACAACAAGGTGCTATAAAGAGTGAGATAAGATTTTAAAAACAGTCTGAAGAGGAAACAGGTTATATCAGGGCTCACTTAATGTGCAGAAAGCATAAGAATGACGGAGAATAACAGAGAAAGAATATTTCATACAGCATAACATCTGATTTTATCTTATTCACACATTTTCACCTGGTTATTATTATACTTAAACTAATGGATATCCATATGAAAAATTTGGTCTCATATTTAAAGAAAGCATTTCAGTGAAGTATATGCCAAGCAGGCTTAAAAAGTATCATGTGTCCCATAAACAGGAAAATAAATACTGCCGTTGTATAGTTAGTTTTCTGAAGGATAATTGGAAACACATTATCATTTTGCCTTTCTCTCATAAGAAACCTTTTGACACTAGGCAGTCTTCGTTTTTTGTTCAGCAATACACTCAATAATTCTAGTGATTATTGTTTTTAAGTGATTGGATTACTGTTTTGATTTCATTTTACATTAAGGTAAGGCATAAGCACGGGCTTTTACGCGGAAACTCATAAAAGTCTCATCCTATACGGGTACATAGATAGAATTGAAAACTCATGTTGACATTTCAGTTGAGCAGGATTTGATAAATACACAAATTTACGTTAAATCTTGTACTCAAATATTTTTTGGTAAATAAAATATTGAAACTGAATCAGGAATATTGCAAACTAAGATAAACAAGCAAAGTACAGTAGCGCAAGGGTACAAATGTTTTTCTTTGCCAAGGGAGTATGTGAAGGGGCTATGTCTATGCGGTATACTTTGGAAACTGGGTAGATTGCTTTGAATTACTTATTTATTGTGGAAAATGTTCTTACCCAGACGACTTTCTTAATAACACCTAGGGGATAAAAAAAACTGTGGGGCTGTATGGAGAATACTTAGGCCGTAATGAGTATCACGTATATTCAGTGATGTTCTTTTCGATTATTTCTTGATTAGGTTCTACAGTTATATATATATTCGTGTTAGTATGCAAATAATTGTTAATGATACAATTAACGTTTTTTGAGCAACATGGAATCTTTGAAGTCGAATGGATTGTTGATAGATTGTAGTTTGGAAATTGTCTATGTAGATAGTATGCAAAAATGTAGCGCTAAATTAAAAATCAGATTTCAAAAATAAGGAATCAGGAAATAATAACGAATATGTATGGTAATTAATGCTCATGGCTAATGTTCACACTGGATTTTATTCAGAGTGATTATAAATTTAGTGTAAGTGTAGAACTTGGGCACTGTGGTAGAATGTAGCTCCATATTAGATAAGTTTATTTTAAATATAATAAACTTCATATGAATGAATGACAATATCAAAAACAGGATGTAACTCATTGAACTGAATTATTATATATATAAATTATATAAATTTTTTTTCGTAGAGTATGAATGTATCATCCGTATGTCGGCAGTAAAATGAGAACTTGCTCTTAGGCTTTCATTATGGACCATTTTTTCAGTTTACTTAGGAGGAAAACTCCGTCAACACAAGGCTCATTGGGGAGGCCATTGTAGCCCAATCCACCTGTTTGTAGAGTTTACCATTAAATTTAAAATTGCGTTCATAGTACACTTTAGTTCTTTAAATACTTCTGTTGAGATCCCAGGTTTTATTTACTTGCCATTCATCTGTTCACATATGTAAGTAACTATTCCAATCTGCTGTATGTTTGCAAATAGTGATGTTACGTCCAAGGACATCACAGTTTTACCCTTGATGTTAATATTTTTAATTTTGTCTGCAAATTCACTATCTGTACATGTAATGGTTTGAGAACAGTTATCAACCATTTAGCTAAAGCATGGTAGGGCAAATTTTGCATGTTTAGAATTGGTTTTGAAGGCACTCCAGGCGTATGCACTTTGGATGAACCCTATAACCTTGGTATCAATGTACCTGTGGGTTTGAATTTCTCATATAAACTTGTAGTAAGTACTTATTCTTTCTTTTGTTTCTTCAAACATCTGGCTACTTCACTCTCTGTTTTATTATTATTTCAATCTTTTCTCTCCTCCAGTTTTCCACTCAGAATTTATCTTTTTGTATAATCACTTCTGTCGAGGAGAATTACTCTTGTCCCTTTACCAAGCTTCATAATTACTAGTCTTTAGCCAGCTACCAATTTATTTTGTTTCTGTGTATTTTTATCTGTAAAGATACTTTACAATTGTGTTTGATGTTCTTACATCGACAGCAGCAACCTGTTAGACTGGATTTAAAGCGTCCTACTTCCAGGCTGGATGATGGAACTAAGTCCCTTGTCCGACTATAAGACTTCACGAACTGAATATCTGTATATAAATGGTTGATTTATTTGCATATATCACAAAGTCTTAAGCCAAGTGGTACATTGGGTTTCAGTGGTGAACCTACATCTTACTCGTTTCTTTTTCATCTTTTATAACATGATTCGATTCTGCTTGCAACCGTTAATTTCCCTTTCACTTGATCTCTTTCATGTCAACCTCAGACATCCAATCCCTCATTTCCCATTCCGGTTTCGCCGTAGGCCTTTGCGTGTATATTCGCCGATCCTGACTGCTAGGCACTGTCGTCCTTACCCGTACCCCATGAGTGTATCTGAAACGATGCTACACAGTCAGGCAGTCGGAAATGATGATTACTTATAGCTTTCTATCTCTAATGGTGACTGCTGCTTGGTGCCACTGGTTGTCTTCGTCACCTCCATCTTCACCGACCACGTCACTAGCTAGCTTATTGGTTTTTGTTTGTATACCCATAAAGTTGTACGAAATCAAAATAACCTGGGATCATTTTTCAGTCCAACACACGCTGCTCTTCTCATTCCCTATGTTGTGCGACGTGATCCATTTCACAGTTAGCAAGGTCATCAGTGATAGTTGATAGCCTTGTCTGACTCGTCTCCTCACTTTAAACTTTCGAGTGAGCTTCACATTACGAATAAGTTGACATGTAGTATCATTGTGTAGTTGTTTGAGAGTGGTTTATAAATATCTGCTATATTATACTTTGCAGTATTGAAGCAGTTTCCAAATCACCTCGCGGTCGACGCTGCCGAAGGCCTTCCTCAGGTTGATAAGTTCGAGGTACAGAGATGATGCGTGGTGATGCAAAGTCTCCCACTCATTCTTCTTTCGGTCCTTTCAGGATGATATAGCTCAGTATTTTGCTTGAGTCGGAAAGGAGACTGATTTCGCAGCGTTCCTTTCCTCAGGCTTAATTCACCCTACTTTGGAAGTTTGGCAAAACAGCCTTCCAGTTTCCACATACGCTTTCTTTCTTCTGAACTGAGGTCCCTGAGTCTACTTTCAGTGCTTTTGAGGAAATTCCATCATATTTGCTTCTGTCTTAGCTTTTAATTGCCTAATCGTGTTCATGACCTCAGTTTTTAACAAAGGATTTATGTTGAGTTGCATTTATTTGTTGATCCAAGGCACTTCTGTAAAAGTTGTAAATCGATTCACGCAGGTTCCCGTGATGATGCCTCTTAGTGAGGATGCATTTCCGAAGTACACTGGATGACCATAGTGAAGATGCGTTTTGTAGCTTCCTGTGTCACTTTCTGGCTATTGACCTTGAATTGTGGTCTATATACAGCCTCATTGAAGTCTTTCAACTTAACATTGAAGGTTCCTTGCAACAGATAATGGTCTGAACCTACATCTGCTTCTCTTCTCAATTTTTTTACCACTTTATTGTGATTTAAATGAAGTCTATCTGATTTTGGCGTTTCCATCTGGTGAAACTCATGTTGTCTTTTGCGTGTCAATGCGGTTGTCCACATTGTCCTCAACCTCAAAATCATTAATGGTACATGAGCCTGCAAAACGGTTTCCAGGTAGAATCTATGACTTGTTTATAATTCTTGAAATATTTTCTTGTGAAACCTCTAAGCATCTTCTTGCTAACACACTTTGAATACTTGTGTGACTATTCAGATACACAGTTGCTTACTGAAACTGTTTTCAGACTGTTACCAAAATTATCTTGCCATGGTTAACGTAGTGTTTGACTATTACTTTTTCAGTTTTCTTAGTGCTTGCATACTGATTAGTTCAGCTTGTCGTGATTCAAGTTGTGTCTCTTCTTACTAACATGGAAAATAGTTGAATTCGGAATAGTCATATACAAAACTGCAGACACATTTTTTTTTATCAAAGAAGAACTAGGGAAGCAATCATTTTACTCCATTTCGTGACTTTTTACACACATATAGCCATATGTGTATATGCATATATGTGTGCATCTACACAGAATTAATTTAATCAGAAAATAAATGTTTTCTTTAGAAGAAACATGAAAGTTAAAGATGTTTTATACGAATTGCAGTATCAGCATTGCAAACTGTCGAAAAAAACAGTTTTTTTCTTTTTATCAGTAGATGAAAAGCGATCACTTAAATTATAGTAGTGTAGTGAAAGAAAATTTGTCACTCGGTAACACGAAAGGCAGACGTATGAGTAATATTCAAAAGTCTTTAAGATAAAATACAGAACCAACGAATTAAAAATTCATTCACTTCAGTGGAATATGAGGCTTTTGAAACGTCTGTTCACATCCTCAAATACTGTGAGTTTTCATGCTCATTTTAGAGTGTACTAGCTATTTCACTTTTTGTCAGACGTAATGAGAAATTTACAGATTTCTTAGTTTGTTTGTGTTAAGAATTTCTGCAGGAGATATACTACTAAATCGTTGCATCTATGAAAGCATGCAAAATATTTCATGGACTATCTACACATTTTTTCATATTACACTCATGTAATACGCTTTCAAAAGCACCATCATTTAATAAAGAAAAGGGATTCAGCACTTAAATAACCATAAACCTTTGGCAAAGAGATTAGTTGACGAAAACTTTCTGTACTTATACAGTGTCATATTAAGTTACTATGAAACATATATTATTAAATAACGAGTTAAAATCTATCTATACCACTGCACAGTGTCAGTATTTATGGCAGTTTGAAGTGGACTTCCTTGAAAAAAAGTATAGAAATACTTTGACAGCCACCTCGGAGACATTACTCTTCAGTTTACAATTCCAAAAGTAGATTGTCGATGACATTCTGAAAACAGCTGGGTGAATTAGTTCCTTATAAATTTCTTATATCATTACATAAGCAACATATTATAGGTGCATTTCAGTATTTCCCACTGTAAATGATTAGTTTTCACGGGTGACTATCTCAGAGTTAATTTGCCGCCTCACATTCTCTTGAGGACCTCGCTATGTATGTTATTCTTTAAAGAACATCCTTTACCTCATTTGAAGCCATGAATCAATACATTAAAATAAACGGTAAAGAATATCAGATGCTAAATCCCTACTCCAACATCTGATTTCAAATCTCATGAAACTATTCTACTAGTTTAAAAGACACCGAATGTTACCATCCACTGTTCATCTTGTTAGCTTTCATGCAGTCTGTATCTAAGCATGAAACCACATATTTGTTTTTTTTTTTGAATAAAATCAGTTGGTAATATGACGTTGAAATACAATTACTTGATAAAAGATTTTACCTTTACATAATTTTTAGATAAGCTTATGATATGGATTATATTTTCACAGTTACAGATGCGTTGGACTGTGAAGCGTAACCAATACCAACAGACAATGAACAGAATAATTAGTTGAAAAAATGTTTCTAATTCAGAAAGAAATTTGAATGGATATTTCCGTTATTAGACAAAAGGCATACGCAGTACTCAATTATTCCCTTTTTACAAAAACAGTCAGCCACTTTAATTTTAGTTATTAACTGTCATTGAAGTTAAACTTTATGAAGAACTTTAGCCAATCGAAGAGTTACTCATAACAGAATTTCAGGCGTAAACACTTTCTTATTGGATACATTGCTTTGAAAGAATGCAAGACACGATGTTTGTATATACGCATAAACATTTTGTAAGTCTTGGAATTGAATTGTACCCGTCAGTAATGATAATGATAAAATGTGTGCTCCATCAAAGACTATTCCATTTCATATTTTCAATGTAAAGCTGTTTTCAAAAATCACAACGAAAAACAGAACGGCTTTTTATTTGTGTAACAGTTGACAACATAAAACTGAAATTTTATCCGTAGAATTTAAATATATTCTGAAGTATAAACCTTATTCACAGCCGAACTAAACAAATAAGTGTCAGTAATCTTAGGTTACTGTCATAATCAGGTTTAAATAATTATTATCGTATCTAAACAACCCTTTTAGAGTTTTGTTTTAAACACATCGTGGCACGCAATAGTTTTTTTCTAAAAGCAAAGCTGCCTATAAACTAACAACTATAAATATTCATATCACAATACTCTATACAGTAGTCATAAGTTGATAATTTAAAGCACAAAATATTAAGAATATGTATATTCAACTAAGGGTGAGGCTTCTTTGTTAATGTCTAATTCCAAAATGTCTCAATTTTGAGTCTCAGACAAAAGTGTGCATGAAGAATGTAGTAAGATGGAATACTGAAAAACAAGATTTGACACTATGTACCATTAAAATCATTGGTTTACCTCCGCATGTAGTACTGTCTGTAGCGTCTACTGAATAATCTGTTATTAAAGATACTTGGCATGTAGAGCTAACAACATTATGAACTTGGAGATGAGACAAAATTCCCCAACGAAATATAAAACATTCATTGTATCTACGCCTAATTTACATGATATTCTTTGAAAGTGTGAAGCAACTCGCCGACGTTATATTTCACGGTTCAGGTTATCGGGCAGCCTTGGAAAGAAAGCTACCTTCTGAAAGTGTGAATTGTTGTCGCTTATCCTAATAAAGTAGTTTTAGAAAGTTTCAGTGTCCTCATTTTATTCATTTTTCAGTATTTTATGATTTTTTTTATTCCTTCACGTTCCCAGTGGAACATAGGGCTTCAAGCTAGAAGCTTGAATTTTCTGTAGCAGTGTTTATTTTTACAGGACGGGGCTGCTAGCCACATGCCAAACCTTTTCTCTTTACCAGCTTTTATTTCTGGCTTAGTGAGGTAAAGGAGTGCGTTGGCCGGACCATTTGCATGGTCGGCGAGCGTCCTAACCGCTATGCCACCGACGCACATTTTTCAGTATAAAGTTGTTTAATTTCCAAAGGTGACGAAATATCCGAAATTCTAGTTACTCTTAGTTGATTGTACAGTTAAAAACTGACTGCTTTAACAGGTAAAATGATCACAGACGACCATCTCCCTAAGGGCTGCTTGCATAAACTATACTGATTGGTATGCCATCTGGATAAATGCGTATATGTTCATGTGGAGTTTCCTCTGTAGGCAGTGTACTCTGATTAAGATTCTATTTATATTAACTTATTCGACGGCTTTTATTTTAAAACAAATGTGTGAAACAAATTGTAATCAGCATTAGATTGCGGCACTCATTCAAACAAATAAAATAAATGCAATGAAAATACACTTCAGCTCACCAGGAGCAGTGAAAGTGGTAAGTGGTGTAATGTTATTTATTCATTTATTTATACAGACTCTTAAGTTAACAATAAGCTAGAGTATAACTAGTTGACCTCAAGGATTCCTTATGGCATGTATCGTCAATTCACTCCAAAGAAACAATTACCAGACTATGTAACACGATAAAACATTCTAGCAACTTACTGTAAGACTAGCGTTCGTTCACTCATGATGGAAAAAATGTTACATGGCGAAAGAAAGGCTAGGCAGTTCTTTATTCAAAACTTCACTAAATGTCGTAAATTCTAGCGAAAAATACTGCTTCATGAAATAATAAAATAGAGAAATGCGATTCTAAAGTGCTGTAAATCACAGAAAAGTGAGAAGGATTCTAAAGAACAGTATGATTATGACGGCTGATTTATTTAGAAAATCATTGTCCTGAGAATACTTTTTAAAGTTTTCTCATCCGTAAGAACTATTTATTCAAAAAAAAGAAAGCCAGAAAATTTTTTTCTACAGACAAACATTATTAGTGCCTGAACAATCTGTTGTGTAGAAAGAGTACAAATAAATAGCGTTTAATCAGTTTACAGCACACTTTTTGCATTTCTGATTAATATATGAATTAGCTCAAATAAACCTACATATTTGCCTAGGGCAAACTGTCAACTTACTTGTCCTGATATTAGCCAAGCATGAAAGCAATTCTCAAGGATTTTCATTATGAAACTTAGTCTAGTTAGAACCACCTAGAATGGTGGCCACATTGCAAAATTGACTGATAGAATTCAATCTACACCGAGCAAAGGAGTAGATGAATAATACTAGTCACTAACTAGTGTCCAGTCAAAGTAGTCAGTGTACTTAGTCAGCAACTCAGACCTCTGGACAACAAACACTGTTTAATAATTTAGGTTAGTGAATATGTCAACCAGTGATTCAGTAATTTTTGTGAATAACTCTACTGTCCATTGCAGTTGAAGTGAAACAGAAATAATATTAAGACATTTAGCAGAAGTTTTCAATCAAGACTAATAAGAGACTAATTCAAATCAGTTAACTGGAGATGAGTTTTCCTCAATAGAATTATAAAATTCATTAAACAATTTGGGAAAAAAACATCAGTTTTTCTTCATATTCATCTCAACATCTCAACAGTTGTTTTTTTTTATTCATCATTCACAGATGTTAGTGATGGAGATACACTAGGGAAACCGGGTCCTAATAAAGGGAAGAGACAACTGTCAGGCTACAATTCTAACTAAGGGACTAGCTTTATAAACAAACTATATGCACTACCATGGAAACTGTGCTCTGAAAAAAGGAGTATTTATCAGTAGTTTGATTAAAACATTAAATTCAGTTTCTAGTACAGTCTACAGGTGTTGTTTCAATTTTCATATCCACAATTATAAGTGATAAACTGAGGTCAAAACACTCTGTACCTTTAATGACTGTAAAAAGTGCGCATAATTATTCCTAGCATGCTTATATCATTGACCTTAAAACTTGGAAGTGAATAGTTTAAATCAGGTCAGAACGTCAAGAATAACAGGATCAGACTGGAAATAATAAGAGGCAAACATAGATATGAAATTTTTAGAAGGAGAAATAAGCAAAAGTTCTATTGATAACTTTCGGACCTATGACGTCAATTATCAGATGATAATATAAAATATGAAGTATTTTGAGATGAAGTAATGCGTTACAATCAATAATCAAAGAATATACCCGAAAATGTTGTCGTGTTAGAGCATTTATACAAGTGTTTCTATAGAAGATGGGTGAGAGGGAGAAGATTAAATATCTAAGACATTGGCAACATTATGCAGCTGACCAAATGTTTATTCAAAAAGAAATAAATGAACGAATGATCCGCAACAGAATATTATGCGTAAAATATCTTAGGATAAGCATAATGCAGAAAGTAGAAAATACATGAAATTAAACACAAAATTCATTTATGATAGAATCATGTACAGAGATTCCTCAGCTGTAGATTTTGGATTTTGACAACATTATCACCTGTTGCATTATTACTTGTTTAGTAGAGTCGAATAAAGTAGATCAGTTAACCACTCATCCATTGTTTTAATAGTACATGCTTCACATTTCATGAATTCTTTGTTTTTAGATAGAAATTTCTGCTTTCCAAATATACACATTTTTTAATTTGACTCCTATTACCAAATTTCCAAAGAGTTATGGTTAAATTATATTGTTGATGTGAATAAGTCAATTTTAAAACGTTTTTCAATATTCTTGACCAAAATAACAATAGTAAAATTACTACTTGTATAGAAATGCTCGAATTGCGTTTTAAACATTTTCTCGATATGACGAATCGATAGGATTGAAGTGCTTTTTTAAAGGTTATTACTGCTTAATTTAAGTAGATGGGAAGTGTTAAAGACTTCTGAAATGAGACAGAGTTGACTGTGTATAATAGTAAAAGTATGGTTATTAAGACTGCATATAACACTAAAACACATTGTGAACACTGACGTCTTTTTCGCATTGCTAAAGAAATAAACCTAAGATAACAGGTGAATGCATTTATTTTAACTCATAAGCCTGAAGTTAGGCCGTCCAATGTTCACCCAGCAACTCAGAGATGTCTTACCTAACCTTAGCTCATCTTCATGCATATACCGTTTCAACTGTTCCTGTGGTTCAAGTTATATAGGGCACACGATTAGGCAGGTTCGTCTACGGGTTCGAGAACATTTACCAGCTTGGTTCAGCAGGGGGGAAACTAAGTGCACAAAAAGCTTGATCCTGTCACACTTGGTCGATACTGGACATCATATCGATATCAACACAGCTTTCGGGGTTATATGCCGAATTCCGAAGTCGTTATCACGTACAGTTCGTTTACGTCTCCTACACATAGCTGAAACTGTTGCAATAAGCCGGAACTTTGTATCCAAAAGGAACACGTCCAGACGCTGTTCCAACCGTGGCCAAACTTGGATTGATGATTCTTCTTCTCACCAAGAGTGCTTTCTCCCCTTAACCCTCTTGGTTTTTTCTTCTTTTGCTTATTATTACAATTATTATTGTTCGTCATAATTTATAACCTTCATGCAAACAATCTCTCAATACTATCGAATTCTCCATTTATACTATCCGGACTTATTATTAGGGATATTATCCCCTTTCTCAGTATATGCCTCCACCTGTTTCATTTCACATATTCGTTATTTCATTATGAACCTCTCATTGCAGTCTTACTATCTCCTCTTCAATACATACCACTTTGTACTAGCCACTCACCTGACACCGTCTATAACCTTGAACTGACTTGTCAGTTTTCCTACCCCACACTCTACAAATCTATTATGATTAATCACCACCATTGTCTCCCGTTTAACAATATTTTGTAATCGTTTTTAGCCTAGCACGTTTGTCACACAAATACTACTAATTATTTTGGTACCCCATAACTAATCTGTTATTCTACGTAAAAAGTGTATCCACCACGCAACTGGCCATTATTGTAAGGACAACAAATATTATATTTTATAATTGTAAGAACCTGAAGAGAAATTATTGAAAAGAATATTCTTCGTTCAGATTGACTTTTCAATCAGGCTATTTTCCGAGAATGAATAAGTGTATGTGTGTTCATCCTTAGACTATAATGCGGAACTATGCATTATTAAATAACACTCATTTTGAAATATTGACTGGTGTCACTCAAACAAATGCATCATCTAGTGGAGGTGATTATAAAGGCTAACAAAGACTGTCTTACATTCTTACATTTATTATGTTGTACAAATACTTATGAATTGTTAGTTAACATTTACGCATACATTAAGACAAATAACTGATTATACTTGACTCACAAAAGTCCATTAACATACATTAAGGACAATTGAACTGAGGCTTTCAAACTGGACTTTCATAAGCTGAATGAACAAAGGGCAATGCAGAAGAGAGTAGTAGACACACAACACTTACACATTTGCACTGTATGTTGACGCTAAAAGCATTAATTACTGAAGATTTTATTCTGTACTGAAATTCAAGCCTACAAGTGACCAAAATGTTGAACTTTATCTGACAAAGATTTATTTCAGTCAATCGCTTATGCGTCATTTTATCTGGTAAGAATATTGACTAAGCATAGAGTCTGGAGAAATAATAAAGATAAGTAGTTTTTCTGATTCTTCAAGAGACTCTACCTTTTATATAAGAAGAAAATGGTTTAGACTTTATCATGCATTTCTTTATTTGCTAATGTCCCTTTTCGACTCATAAAATATGAAATGAAAATGTTTAATAAAAGAAACGATAAACTATTATTATTCTACCAATTATAAAACATGAATATTGACTGATATTGGAGGTTTTCATACTACGAAGATGTTGACGAAGAAAATTCCATTGGCCCCTTTTTCCATTTTCATAGCTGCACAACGTTCAACTTGAGCTTTTAGAACGATCAAAACAGTACCGCTTCACTTTTGTCACTGTTCCAAATATTTAAAATTACTGCAAACAATCTTTATTCAGCCAGTAGTATATATATATATATATATGACAAAGTGAAGCTGTAATGCTTTGATTATTTTAAAAGTTCGAATCGAGTGTGGTTATATATTTCAATTGTCACATATCAATTAAATCATGGAAAATTCCCATTGTAACATATAGAAAATCAAAACAAATGATTCAGCGAAGAGACTCTTTTCAACGAATTTATCATCAAGCTGTACAATCGTATATATATGGTTTTTAAGAAGTTATATCCGGTGAGGGAATTGAAACATAAGTGTGAATGCATGAAATAATAATAATATGAAGTGCAATTAAAACTAAAATGTTTGTGATTATAATCGTAGTTAAATGTCAAGTGGGAAAGCAAATTAATGTCAAATATAGAATAATTCATAGGATGGATAGAACTTGAAAAAGGTGTGCAATTATAAGATTAGTAGACAAATCGAAAAAATAACAACGTTACGTAATATTGTGTGAAATTTAAAAGCATAGAATTTAATGTTGCATAAAGGAATTGATTTAGAATCAATTCCTTTTGCCACTTGACATTTAACTACGATTATAATCACAAACATTTTAGTTTTAATTGCACTTCATATTATTATTATTTCATGCATTCACACTTATGTTTCAATTCCCTCACCGGATATAACTTCTTAAAAACCATATATATACGATTGTACAGCTTGATGATAAATTCGTTGAAAAGAGTCTCTTCGCTGAATCATTTGTTTTGATTTACATATCAATTAATCCTAATGTCACGTGAGTTCATACATATTTATCTTAAACACATTTAAATAAACCTAATCCATAAGATCGTGTGAAGAGGAGTTGAAACAGTATGGACTAACATGGGTGCAGGTGAAAAGTATAGCAGAAGACAGAAGCAAATGGATACGTGCAGTTGAAGCCCTATGTTCCACTAGGAACCCAAGGGAACAACAATAACAATAAGACTGACATACTATGCGTGTCATAGTGTGTCTACAATGCATCTTAAAAATGTGCGTCGGTGGCACAGCGGTTAGGACTCCCGCCGACCATGCACATGGTCCGGGGTTCGATCCACGGCCGACGCACAACCGATATCAATGGTCGGCCTGCAAAATTTGGGCTACCGATATCAAATGCTGAAAATTCCATACTTCTGTCAATAACACTGTGTGGAGTCAAGCTATACTAAAATATAAAAAAATAAAATAAAAAAATATGAAGGGAAATCAGCATTTTTCAGACACAATATATTTTCAGTATTCCGTAACAGTATCTCAACAGTGGTTATTTTTTATTTGAGAATGTATTTGTGTAAGATGTATCACACAGTGAAACAGTGCTATTTACTGGATGACGTTTAGAACACAATTTATTGTTCATAATCATACCTGTTATAATCACACAACTTTGAAACTTTCATTTTATTAGTTTTCTTTGCTCTCTCTTCTATTTGTCGTAGGGGTAGTAGAATTTTCCAGATGTCTGGGACAGATGTTGAATCATTCCTACTGCACACATTTTCAGTTGATTCGGTAAATAAAGCTTCCGTTATCAATTTCTCCCTCCACCCTGTTACATTAGATATTAAAACTGTCATCTGACAGTTTATTTCTAATAATATATACCTAATAAACCAATTAATATGGAATTACATTCTACCACAGTGCCTAAGTTTTACACATATTTTTGTGTAAAAATGTTTTGAGCATTTTTTTGTTTTGCTGAGATTCTTGTATTAATGCGTTCTAAACGATGTAACACAATACGAGTGAAACAGAATAATATGCAATGTAGTTGTATGATATCTTTCGTTGTGTTCATTCAGAATCAGGCATCTTTAAATACCTGCCGAAAGTATATCATCCCAGTTTAAGCAAAAATGAAGGGGATATAAATTAAGTGAAAAATAGATTGAACTACTCACTACATTTGTCCATTCTTTCCTTCAAAGACTTCGATAGCAATTCGTTTTGTCTATTCAAATGATCATCTAGTGCATTTAATAATCATGAAGAATGGATATCAGTGATATATTAACTGACTCATCTGGACGTTTTAATAATCGAGTAAGTAAACACTGACCTTATGTCTTAAAGGAGGTCAGTATGACTTTATAGTATTATCTGCTTTAAAGTAAACAAATATTTATTTGCTTTGTGTCCCCCTTATGTTACAAAATTTTTGAAAAAAGGTTTAGCCTTTGCGGGAGGATTTCAATGCGAGTTCTGAGCTTTCACATGGTACTAAAATGAGGAGTGGAAAAATGGTAGACGCTGTTTTACTTTTTCATTTATTTCAGTGTTTTTTTTTTGCAAAAATTTATATTTCTTCGAAGGAACTGTAGAGCTGTTAAATAAAATATATAGTAATGGAAAATGATGCTGTTTTTCAAACTGTTTCGTATCTCATCTAATTCTGTTAAACGTTGGTAGTTGTTTATCCAGAGTTGTGCCTTCTAATGAAAATAAAGTAAATGAATTAAATGAACCCCTCTTCTAGTTACTCCAATGAAAATTCATAGGGCAATCATAACACGTATGGTAGGCGCATTCATCCAGGTGATTGTAGATCATGATACTCTAAGATCCAACAATATTCTTGACTCATTTCTTTAACCTATTTCTAACCCTAACATTAACCCAAAACCATAACAGATAAAAGTACCTGGGGAATATTGTGTCTACCCTCACGGACGGAAGGTTTAGGTTCGGGCTAGCGTTCTCAGCCCAGAAAATTAGTCCAGCAATCACACAAACCTCCAAGCACAGGAAAAACATTTTTCAATGCCTTTGGAGGGACGAAATTATGATCCTTAATGAGAGCTTTCGAATAGCCAGGCAACCGATATAGCTTCTTTCGACGAAAGCAAAAGTAAGCATGAGAACGTGGAATATCCACACGATGTTTGAAGCTAGTTGGAAAGGCGCATCAGATTGCGAAAGAAATCGGAAGACTAGGAATCTGTAGCAATATATAGGATGGAAGTGGAATCTCCAAACTTTTAACTGAGGAGCCGATAATCGACTCCGGTCATCAAATGACAACCAACATGATGTCACCAACAACAGCCAAAGTTCTTATGAAGAGGGAACCAATCTCCTTCAGAGTAATAATAGCGGGAAAGTTACTAATATACTATAATTTGTTTCTACAAACGATGGAGATCAAGAGATTAAGGAAGACTACTCCAGACAATGAAGACGAGACACCCAATGGGGATATCAGAATTCTAATGTGTGAAATAACAGCAACTCGAATTTGGAGCATACAATACAGGAAAAGAACGCATCATGGGTCAAGAGGTTGTTAGAGAAATAAAAAAGAACGGAGAGCTTCTCTCAGACTTCTCTTCATTCAGTGATTTAATGATTGGAGGTAGCGTGTACAGTCATAAGGATATACATAAAGTGACATGAATTTCACCTGATGGACACACTTAAAACTAGATAGACTTCATCTCAGTCTCAAGAAATTTAAAATGACGTCCACTAGTCACAAAGTCTAGGAGGAGAGCAGGTTTGAGCTCAAACCACTATCTAGTGCAAAGAACTCTGAAGATCAAATTGAAAGCCTTCAAAAAACTGGACTATCCTATTATTGTTTCCTTTAATTCCCAGAGGAACATGGGGCTTTCTGCTGAGTGCTGTTGATCTCCACACAGACTTGGAAGGAACGAAAGCTTGCCTTGTTTCCCGATCCTCGCCTTGATATCCTCGACAGTTCCGTTCGCCTGTAGTTGAAGCGATGCTTCCAAGGTAGGTACGTAGGTAGGTCAAGAAGGTTGCTTCTTTCAAATTTCTCCCATTCATGCTGATTGTTGTTCGTTGTTGTTGCTGTGGCTGTTGGCCAGGATTCTTCATCACCACATCTGTTTTCTCTGTGTTCACCTGAAAGAAGTCCTATCATCTCGGGATGCTTCTTCTGCCAAATTGTTGCTTTTCACTTGCATATCTTCCAGTTTGTGGGAAATCAGACATATATCATCGTCGAAACTCTGATCCAGATCCTCCAAGTTTTCGTGTGGGTCCATTTTATGCCTGTCTCCTCGTCTCCCGTTGTCTGTCTGTCACATTATCCAGTCTACCGCATTCACGAAAATCATTGGAGATAGTAGGCAGCCAGCCAGCCTTGTATTACTCTGGTCTTCACTTCGAAGGATTCTGCGAGTTTCCCATTGTGGATTAATTGGCATGCAGCATTGTCGCACAACTGTTGGATGAGGTGTATAATTGTTGATGGCACCCCGTAGTAGTGAAGTAGTTGCCAAATCACCTCTCGATTGACACTGTCGAAGGTCTTTTCAAAAACTGTGGAGTTGAGGTAGAGAGGCGACTGCCATTCCAAGCTTTGTTCAATGATGATCCGTAGTGTTGTGATTTGGTCGATGCATCACTTGTTTCTCCTGAATCCAGTCTGATCCAGGGTGGCGTGTTTGCTTCTCTCCAGGATGATGCGGTTTAGTAATTTGCTAGGGATGAACAGGTGCATTATGCCACGCCAGTTCTTGCATTGACTTAAGTTTCTTTTCTTTGGCAGTTTGAATAGGTAGGCTTTCTTCTAATCGGCAGATACCTTGCCCTCTTTCCACACCTTCTCCAGTAGTGGTGTCATCAAGCCCTCTAATGTCAAAAAAGAAGCTAGAGACGGACTACAATTGAAAACCTGAAGGACGAAGCTCCAAAAGACACCTTCACTTCAGCCACCAAGGAATAGTTGCAGACACTTTATAGCATCCCCTGAAAAACCTAAATGTAAGAACACTGGAACTCTCTGAAAGTTACGTTAAAGGTAACCTGTCAATCTGCCTTAAGAAGAAAGTCGAGATAGGGCACGCGGACACAGTGAAGCTAATGGAGGAAAGGAGGATGGTAAAACAAGAGGTTTACTAATATAAAGATCAACAACAGAAGGAGAAGCTGTGTACATCACACTGAGCAGTGGGAAGACGAAGAATAATTTTATGATAGCTGTAGCAGAGTGAACTGCAGGTAAAGGGGACCTCCGTACATTATATCAGATAACCAGGTCGATGTCAGGAAAGATATAAGCGCAGAAAAAATTATTGGAAAATAATGAAAGAAATCCTGTCACGAAAGATATCGAGCAGAGGAAACGCTGCTCTGATCACTTCGAAGGACTTCTCAATCAACCGTTGCCTGCAATCCACCCAGAAATAACACTAATAGCCACATAACTGTCAGGACGCATCAATTCTCCAACAAAAACAGAGTTATTCAATGCCACATAATTACTGAACCCCGCTAAAGCAACTAGAACAAACGGAATCTTCCCAGAAGCACTGAAAACGGATCGAGAGACCTTAGAGGGTATCTTCATGCCACTACCGCAAAATGTTTTTAAGGAAAGAAAGTTACCTACTAGCAGCAAGACAAGGTTCGGGCACATTTAGCCTCCGCAAAAATGGAGTGGAATCATGCTGTTTTCCAGTCCAAACAAAATATTTGGTTTTATCGTTCTGGAGAGACTCGAAAATATTCTTCATGCAAAACTCCACCCTAAATAGACTGGATCCAGGGAAAACAAATCATATGTGAAACGTAGTGGAATACCTTGAATTATCATCGAATAAAGCATACAGTGGCAATCAGATTTCAGCCTCAAATTCATCAACTTTTAAGGGGCTTTTGATAGCATTGGCTGTGAAGTAATTTTGAAACTGCTTCACTACTGTGCAGTACAGTACCACAGGCTTGTATAAACTTCACTTAAGACTTATATGATCATAGGGAATGACAAGATATTCGCAATAGCAAGATCAGTGAGGTGTTTGAAGTGTTGACAGCAGTGAAACAATGCTGTCTGCTATCATCGCCAATCATATTCCTGGGTCTGGTGTACTGGATCATGCGACAGACTGTGGGGGGAGTGAAAAAGGGACATATGCTGGACTGACAAGAAGACATTTCTCAAATTTTTGATGTTTCGTGTCCTCAAAACCTCGAGATTTATGGAGGAAAGCCAAGAAGTTTTCAGAAGATGGTACTTCAAGTGAACATATGGAAGAGAGAGGTGGTGAAGATACCCAACGACTAAAAACAGGCAATAATCATCACCAGTTGTTTCATTCACCTAGTTAGCACCGTTTCAGCTACACACAGACGGAGAAATTAAGATATCAAAGAAGGGATCATAGAGGCAGAATAGACCTTAATTACTCTAAAATCTATGTGGAAATCTATTGCATTCAGGATGAAGAAGAAGATTCAGATTTTCAACACTTGTGTCAATTCACTTCTTCTACATACTTCAGAGACTTGGAGCATCATGAGAAGCATCTCCATTGGGCTGTGGACATTTATCAGCTGCTGTCTTCAGATGGATAGGATCACACTAAGAAACAAATAATTCTAGCAACGAACCGATCAATAATTTGTTGCCAAATATGTGTGCAGAATGAAACGGAGATGAATCAGACTTTCTCTTAGGATGTTGCTCAGTGAGGACGCATCAGACTTTCGATAACAGCCCCGACTGGAAGAGGTATGTTGGGTATCCAAGGTTGAGACTGAGACAACTGTGTGAAGGGGAGGAGGTTAAAGCTTATGTGCAATCGTGAGTTTAGCTACAAAATATTGCAGAGAAGAGGATTAGATGGTATGCTTCTGAAGCCCTAATTTCTTCTCCAAACTAAAGGGAATAATAATTGTGTTCGAAACATCATTCAGTAAGTAATGCTATTTAACTATGTTATATAACGAATAAACACATACAAAATTAATAATCAGTGCCTTCATTCCTCTGAATGGAATCAAGAAAAAGAAAGCGACCAGACTATGATCACTAAATGTGCTCACTACTAAAAAACTGAAAGCGAAGAAAGTGAATTGTAAGTTAGGTGATCAGTGATCCTTCTCTGTTCTGTTTAACATCTAGTAACACCATAATAGTAACTTATTATTTCTGAAATTTAGAGAAAATTTTAATATATACGCAATTACTGAATAAAAACTATTAAAATGATGATTACTGCTATGAATCTGACGTTACTCTATAGTCTTATCAAATCTTCTTTGATTATCAGAGTAGACATATCTATTACAAAGGATCTTCACAACAAATCTGCTTACGTAAGGGGAACTGATGGTGTTTTTTGAGTGCTTGTTTTAGATTCTTTAGTAAAATACATTCTTAACGCAAAACGAGATTCAACAGAAGTCAAGGAATCCCACAGTAAGTACTTTAATCCCACATATTTTTTGCCAGTTTCCGAAATAAATTTTAAAATTTTACGTAAGTTGTAGTGACTGCTATCAAAACCAATCTGCGCTCTGTCACTTGATTTCGACAGCCAGTCTGAGCTGTGATACGTCGTAAGCTGCCTTCAGTATTCTGGCTTTATTAGAGTATTTCAGCATAACTACCGGTGAATACTAGAACTATTCATTGAAACAAGCAGGATAGCTTTTGTGTTTGCCAAATATTTTTCTGTGTCTACACCAGTGATCCTTATGGTGTAGTGCTTCTTCATCCTTTATGTATTTCTGTTTATTAAGTTGTAATTAATTATTCTGCCATTCTTTGTACTGATGACATTTTTGTGAAAATTATTTGTTACTTTAAGAAAATCATTCAAATTTTGGCTCAGTAATATTTTCACTGGATCATACGGAGAACTCACGTTTTTATCAGGAGACTCGGTGTATCATCGAATATCTAATTAATTTACCTACAAAAATATTCTGTTGACACGTTAATAAACAATTGGAAGATTTTATACAAGATTATGTATGCTATAATATTAGACACGAAAATAGCTAGGATATCTTGTATGAATAATTATTGTTTGTCTGTCTATCTGCATATTACTTACTATAGTTTGCTATCCATTGTACCTGTCAGTTATACTATTCAGTGGTTGGATAAAATTTATTTTCCACGTTGAACTGTAATCATTTGTGTCATGCTAATATAAAAGTTGTACAATGAGCTATTCAGTAATTGTTTTTCATAAATATTGGCACAATTTACTTGGAAATTAACAAAATTTATCATTCAAGTAAGTTAATTTTTTAATCACTGTGTTAAAAATACTGAATGTTTAATTGTACACGTAATTATTATTAATATGACTTTAATTTTTTTTTTGTTACTCGAAAAAACATGTGACCACTGTTTGACAGAAACTGGTGAATGAATCGACAGCGCTCCATTCTGTCTAAGCAAAAGGGATTACAGTTTATCTAGGAATACTGAGTAACAACTCAAGAAAATGATCCTGAATACTCGGAGCGGTGCTGTTTCAATGAATGTCATCACTAAGTCTTAAACGAAGGCAAAAGAATTTCTCAAAAGCTGTAGTGATGCATTGGCATTATGATTCTGTTATATCAGTGAATGATGAAGTGAGACTAGAATTTGACAGCGGTTTTATTATAACGTTTTCTCACTTACCCACTTAAAGTAGAATTCTTAGGGGAGAAACTGGAAACTTCAAAACATTTGTAATGACTAGCATGTTGATTTGCTTATTTCCTTCGAGACATTAGAGGGAAAAGAACGAAATGTTTAGGCACTTAACACTAAACTGATATTCTATTTTAATCATACATTTTAAATTTCATGATCATAGGGTGTAGTTTTTATATGGGTTTTCAATTTCGAAAATAACTTAGAGCTAAGAAATGAAAAGATGTTCTATGTAATTCAATTTCTGGAAGCTACGAGCTCATGATTCACTATATGTTAAGGATTCTGAACAAATTTTACAGTTGATTGAAGTTGTGAAAAGTTTACTAGTTAATTTACTTCTCGTGATTATATTTCAGACATGAGAAATATTGGAGAACATAAGCATGTGAATGCGTATTTTTAAATTATCAAACACTTTGGATTGAATAATTCACCTTACATCATATAGTGGTGAGAAAGAAACGAATTCGACAAACGTCAGATGATAATAACTAATCCTTTATGTTTCATAACCAGTTACCTGCAGATCCTGATCATTGATTGACACCTGATTAAAGCACTTCAAATTGTGGTTTTTGCTATTCTAAGATGTCTGTAAGAATTTTTACAGCTTTCTTTGAAGTTTTATGCCGTTCAGTTATCCTTCGTTTTGTCTGGTGACAGAAGTATTATTTATTTTTAGGCAGCTATATGATAACGTTTCAGAAAACAATTTGCTTTGTTCTTAATTGAGTGTGCTTACAATGGTGATTCTAGAGAATTCCATTGTAATGATTTTGAAGTTGTTCGGAAAAAGCATGTTTGCTTTAAAACTAATCAAACGAATAAACGATTTGAAGAAAGTGTATCAGTTATCTTTGATTAATCTGACTATCCTGGTTACTTTTATTTGCAATGTACTAATGGAATAAAATCTTATATTATTATGCAAATCTGCAGTTACTGACCAAACAGAGACAATATATTCCGATTTTGACTTTGTGTCGATGACTGAAGTCATAGTCTAAAACTACACTTGGATGCTATCTGATAACAGCTATTTTAAGCTTGTTAGGTTTACATTTCAATGAAAAATATCTCCCTCATGAAGTAGTCTATCCCATGGCCCAAGTTCTGCTCACCTGTTTGGCAAATAAGTTTTACCTACTATACATTTGTTTTCAGATATATTCGGCAATTCAGGTTTAGGAGTCACCAGTTATGTCATTCAAATTGTAGATTCTGTAATTGAGCAAGATGTATTGTTAGTTACAAACAGTCTACGGGCTCGCCTTGTAACCGGAAGGTCCTGGGTTCGAACCCCGGTGAATGCGTACTGCCGAAGAGTCTCAAACTAGGACGAAACAGCTGTCCAGCACTCCTAGGTTTTCCAGTGGTCCTCTAACCAATGCCAGCTCATGATGAAATCCTGTAACCAATCAATTTAATCCCTACAAACCAATACTTGAAGAACAGTAAAGTACTCATTTTGTCATAAGCATGAACGAAGTCAGTATTTATCTTAAGTGGAAACATCTGACTTTATTAATAAAACTTCTACAAAAATGTTTACTAAGTCAGCACTCTGATCCTGTGGATATAAGGCCTTATGTATGATCAATACCTGTCTAGGTGGTATTTCGACGCAGAGAGCATTTCTCTCCTCTGGTATGTGAACTGATTTAAAAGTAATATTGTTTCATAGTTAAATAAGCAAATAACCTCTGTCTTGTTATACTTTTTGGATGTTTATTAATATACGGTTCATTTTGTAACTAATATACGACAAGCGTAGGACAGGACCACCACTTAATCTAGACACTTGTTGTTTTTATCTGAATCAAAGCAACAATTGTCCCGGCATTAGAGTACTTCACCTTGTTACTGGGCTGATAAAGTTTAGTTTGGACTCACTGCCTTTCATTATTTATTCTTTTCAAATAGTGTATTTTAACAAACTTATCGTAGAGTAGTAGGATGACGGCGTTTGAAAAAAATTTCTTCGACAAATAAAATATTTATTTAAACCTGAGTCACGAAACAGCTGTCATTTTCTGTCACACAATTACCATTGTGATTACATTTTAAAAATCTAAGAAACTCTACCAGACTAGAAAACCTGTTAACCCAGAATTTTCAAAATTTATAATAGATATATTTACTTTTAATATGTTTATTAGTACTACAGTGTACAAGTGCATCATAAAAAATACGGAAAAACGGATGACCATAGGAATACCATCATATTGCCCAAGATTCTATATTATTCGTGGAATATTGTTCGCAGCCTACAAAAGTGAAAGTCTAGTCTAAATAAAAGTCGGATTATTTATTCTGGTATTTATAATTTGTGCTATTCAGAAAAAAAACGGTACTCTCTGTCTACTGTCTTGCATTCTGTTTACCGTATTTTCATACGACAAATGTGAATGGTGACTTAATTTAACATTACATTACCGTGTATATTAATCCGACAGATAATCCTGATTTTAATATATGTAGGCTTAATACGCTTTCAGAAGTTTGTTGACTTGGGGATTTATTACTTCTGGAAATATTTTTATCATTTTCTAGGTATACATGTATTATTTAATTTGTTATCCTTGAAAATTATGTCTGGATGTAAGTCTTTGTTTGAATAAATGAATTTTGAGAATAACAGTTTACATAGATATCTTATTTCATAACATTATATGCACACATAGCTTGCTTTTGCAGGATACGTTCTACTCATTAGAAACCTTTTGGCGTGAGGGAAGTGAAAAGCAAATATACCTACGTGGTTGACTCTATAACAGTGGATGAAGGATTAAAATTTAGTTTGTCTTACTGAAATCTAGGAGACTAGATAGTGTTATAATCATAAGTTATTGTCCAAAACACGAACAAACTAGTGATAGTTCACTAAGCCACTTTTTATTACTTATAATTATAATAATAATATAAAGCCTAACCTTTTGTACGCTTGTCAGGATTACGGAAAGTTTTGAAGTATTTCATGTTTGACAGTTTTCTTCAGTATTTGGTAATTTTAAGCAGATAAGTCTGGCGATTTATTAATTAGCATCCTCACATGAAAACAAGTTAGGGTTAAACAGACGTGAGTAATTCACATGCATGCCATTAACCAAACTATTATGTTTATTTATACTCGTACACAAACCGGTCTTATCACAAACGTATATTTTAGCTTGATGACCAAAGTAGGATACTCTGCCACCACTAAGCATATCGTAAGTGACAGAGAATCTTTGTTAAACTGTCTGGATTTTGAAAAAAATTAAACGACTTGCACTATTTGAATTCGCGTGATTTTGCGAGCAGTAGTCAATTCATAAGTTTTGAGAAGTCAGTAGTGTTGATCCTATTTGAGCGTCTGACTTTGTAATGAAGAAATAATGTGAAGGAGGGGGTACTGAGCTCAGCGGTTTCTCATACTTTTACGTCACGATAAAGTGATCGAATGTTTTAGATCTATGTTTATCCTCTATTATTAAAGCATATATGAAACACGCTGGCACTTTTACAAAGTAGTGAATACGTGTGGAGATTTCTGTCGAAACCTCAGAGAATCATTTCATACTCATATGGACTAGATTCTGGTTAGATTCTCTGTGTTTCCCAGATATGCATCATCGGATCTACAGAAAGTAATTCAAAAGTTCCTCTGGAAAGGTTTCAATTTTTAGTATTTATTCAGCTAATATTCATAGTTCACCAGTGAAATCGATTTTTTATAGTTTTTCAGTGTGATGAACACATTTGTATATGTAGATACAGAAGAGCATAAAAAAGAGTTTAATTTCCCTTGGCTTTTGTACTTTATCAATATACAATACAGTTTCAATGTTTTATGTTACTTGTTTTGTTATTATGTCTTCCTTCCGGTATATTGTCCACCGAAACTTTTGGAAAAAGTCTGGTTGAAGAAGAGAAAAAACGAAATGAAGCGAATAGGTTATAACACACATATATATCTAGCGGAAAAAGCTTTTTAATTGCATTAGTCCGGATTTATTTTCATTTTCATGGTACACAATACTGACTGACTTACAAAGTCACAATGGGACTAGTGACCTAATTCGACCGACTTTTATGTTATTTAATAGAAGTCAGTATGCACCATCCTGAAAGCGTTTGTTCATCTCAGAATTTTAAACTGTTATAGTAGAGTAAAGGTTTTTTAACTAAAGAAAATTTGTGTGAGCCAAAATTTTCCTTATTTACTTCTGCTCTTTTAGAGTGATTCACACTGAATTAATGACTGAGTACTTACTGGAGAAACACAAATTGCGAGATACCATCGTCACTTCTGAATTACATAAGTGGGTGATATGGGAATTTATATGCACACAGGTTATAGTGAGCATATTCCTGTCACGAATAGTCAGCAAAATGATACTAGCTATTGCAACCACAACAATAATATCGGTAATAACTGATGACTTAACCTATTTAAAATAGTGACTATGTGAAGGTTCAGTTGCGAAAAACTTCACTGTGTAGCCAAGTGAAAACCCATTATTAACAAATATGTTTAAACATAAGTGTGGTTCCTTAATAAAGCATATCTCAGTTAGGAACCAAGGTGCTTTATCGAAATTGTTTCTAGTACCGCTTTAAGGGCAAGACAGGCTGATTAATGGAAAGAAAAGAAGTTGGAGAGGAAGAAAAAAGATTTTGTCAAGCTGCCAAAAAATAGAGACAAAAGCCTATGCAAGGATTATTAAAGAATCATGCTCCTATCCACTCGAAGTAAAGTATTTAGCTGCATCATTCTGGAGAGACTAAAGCATTCTTTGAATGCAAGACCACTCGAAACAGGCTGGATTCAGGAAAAACAAATCATGAGCAAAACAAACTGCATCCCCATGCACAATCATTGAATAGTGCATGGAATGGCAATCAGATGTCTACCTCAAATTCATAAATGTTCACGTGTTGGTTTGTGGGGATTTGATTGGTTACGGGATTTCATCATGAGCTGGCATCGATTGGAAAAACATTGGGAAACCTGGGAGTACTCGATAGCTTTTTCGTCCTAGTTTGAGACTTTTCAGCAGCACTCATCCTTGGGGGTTCGAATCCAGAACTTTCCAGTCACAAGGTGAGCTCGTAGACCATTAAGCCACTTGGACCCGCCAATCCAATAGTCATCCATGAATTCCAACCTCTGCTAATTCAGAAGATAGCACGACTGGCACTAGAAAATGTCATCCATTATGAGTATTTGTCCTCACTTCCAACCTGCTGTTCCCCACTGATCCCGACTTCTCACTAATACCAAGGAAACTACCCACCTGAATAGGTCCAGTCACTAGTGAGCATCAGACTGATACTCAAGTGTTGGTTTGCGGGACGAAATTGCTGTCCAGTGCTTCCAGGGTTTCCAAGGGTTCTCTAACCGATGTCAGCTCATTATGAAATGCTGTAATGGAATTCATCGGCTTTGAAAGAGCTTTTTACGGTATCAACCGTGAAATAGTTTTGAATGTGCCCCACAACTAGGTAGCGCAGTACCACAGACCTGTAAAAACTACATTCAACAGGTATAAGATGAGGAGGCTGTCTACTATCACTACCGATGATATTCCTGGTTGTGGTGGACTTAGTCAGGGGACAAACCACGGGGGACTGAAAAGGAGGTATATGTTGAACTGATAAAAAGATATAAGAGGATATTCACTTCTCAGATGTTTTACGTCTCGTGTCTCACAAACTTGGAGATTTATGGGTGAAAGCCAGGAATTTCGCAAATGATTCAGCAAAGGCAGCATTCAGAAGGTCAACATCAATTAATACGAATTACTTTCATTGAGTTAAATCTAAAAGAAGTCTTTTTGAGTTATCTTGTAAGGCGGCTTTGTTCCGACTTCAGGCACGCCACCTGTATCCGTGCCCGATGAATATGTTTGGGCCAACCAGCCAGCCAGAATGGGATTGCGTCGAGAATTCAAAACAAGTGATCATTACTTTGAAATCATTGTGAAAATATACAGCACTCAGCTCTGGGAACAGGATCTGAATTTCAAACACTAATGTCAAGCTGTACTTCTATATGGTTTGGAGACTGGACGCCCGCCTCTCGGACACCGTTTTACACGGGATGCAGACTTTCTTCAGGAGCTGACTCCGATAGATGCTGATGATCAGACAACCAACAGGAAAGAATACATAACAAGGAATGGCCACAGTAGTGAAGCAGCCAACAGCCTGTTGCCTAACAGATCTACAGGATGAAGTGGACATAAACTGGAAATAAACTGTTGACATGGAGTAGATCATTTTCAGAGAAAACAAAAGCTTGTAGGCAGATGTGAGCCATCTGAAGAGGATAGCAGAGGACAAAACAGAATAAAGATGGGCCACTGAAGGCACTAGCAATCCAAAGAATGAATAATAATGTTATTATTTGTTTTGTCATTAGTTTCACTGTTCTTCAGAAGTGAACGTATTGATATCTTAACATTATTAAGAACATAGTATATCATATAGTGTTTGAAGAAGTTTTGTTTGCCTCAAAAGCAGTTTTCCTTCTGTATAATATACCAATTTGTTTGCGTTACTTTTTTAACTGTTGTCTAGCATTCTAATCACAAATCAACTTACTGAGTATTGTGTTACTCAGAAATCGTACTCTGTCAGCAGCTTGTAGTAGCTGTAGCAGTGAGGTAGTTATGAGGTCAAATGTCATAAAGCCACGTTAAACTGTTAGCAATATTAGATGCCTATAAATAAAATATTTTTTTAAATTAATTGGTTAAAGCGCCATCCACCAAACACAACATAAACAGTTTGTCGTCACTTGAAATAATCTGGGAAATACAGCAGTTACAGAAATGAAAAGATTTCAGCTTACGGAAAATATTTTCAGCGATACGCGTTTACATGTATGTATCAGACTATTAGTTGTCTTAGGTAGAATTGTCTTGTTACTGATACTCTACCTTGTTATGATTCACCAAAAGAGAAGTTTTTGTTAGAAATCAGTTTAAAAAGAATTCTCCTGTTCTATATATTAGCAAATCCGCAGTGGTCCAAAAAAAATAATATCAAATAATGACATTAATTTCACGTTAAATTTTAGTATTCTAATTAGTGTAAAAAGTGGAAAACTCTTTTTCCTTACGAGGATTCTACTGTCCGTCGTATAACATCAATCTGAAAATCAAATGAAATTCAGCCTACAGTTAATGAGTCTACAAAGTTCTCCATCCACTTGTTGATTTTTATGTAAAAGTTTCTGCATATATTTTTGGGACCCAGGATTACAGCATTCAATGAAAGTTAAAAAGATGTTCCACAATTGTGCTATCCTGTCTAACTGTATTCTGTCTATGAAACACATTCATGTCTAGAGAAAGTAATAAAATACTTTTCTAGAAATTGGCACTGCATTACAAAACTTTATTGCTACTTTCTCAGATGATAAGTGATTTTGCGAATAAATTTTATGTTTAATTTATATGGGGTTCATTTTAAACTTCCCTGAAATTTTTCGAGTATGAAGGAAAGAAAATTTTTTCATCAAGTGACCGACAAAATGAAGTTGCGATTTATGGCTTTTTTCCCCTATCAGTAGTAAATAGGAATGATGTATTGCTAAGGCATTCAAAATGGGTTTTTTTTAAGACTTTGCTTTTCATCTAATATAACTGCTATATGTGAATAACTTTATTTTCTTTTATGACTGTTGATAATAAGGCAGCTTGTTAACTTAGGCCTTATGCAACCTAGAGTGCTAAAGGGTGTTACAGTTTTACTACAGATTTTCACAAAAACATTGGGAAGGGAAATGCATATGATCTCGTGTAATCTAAATGGATAAATGGATCAAGAGAAAATCTTTCCTCATCAATCTATTTTATATGTTTTAGAAAAATGGGCACTTCTGCATTCATTTTTTTATGAAAAGTTCACAGTTCATGATGTTGTGGTAGCAAAATGTTGTTAACAAAGTTATTCTAACGTATCCTACCTGAAATCAGGTGAGGACAAGTTTTTTTCTTTCCATAAGATATTAACCAACAATTTTTGCGAAACACTTCGATTTAGTCATGCACTGATTTTTCAGCTTCATTTATGTCTTATTAATTGAATATTAGTATTAAATAAATATTATAAGCTTTGAAATTAACAAACATTCAGTTAGTAAAAGACTCAGGATATGAGTGAGTTAAAAAAAGGTAACCTGGTCCATGTAAAAAAGTGCTTTTTCCCTAGGTTCATTTTGATTATGCTAATATGCTCTATGAAAATTCGCGAAATTGTATACGGATGCAGAAATTAGATAGAGAAGATGGAATTTTTTAATCCGTGGACAGTCATACCTGAGATAATTAAGGAGCCAAACAAAGTCTCAGTATAAGAACAAAACTTGGGTACTGCAGTAGAGTATAATTCCATTGTGGGTAAAATTTATTTTGATAAATTCGCACACTGCTATACAATAATATTTACTGATGAAGTTTTGAGCACAAATTATTGCTCATAATCATATCAAGATACTCACACAACCTTTTTGCTTCGTTTATATACATGAGTAAAAATTGATTAGACATTTGAATAAATAACCAATATAAGATAAAGTACATTCAGAAATAATATTGCACTGCATGCGTTAACACACAACCATACAATAGGGTGGGACAGAGTCAGAATTCTAAAAAGTAGTATAGGTAGGTGGAGAGAGAGATTGATTACTGAATCCTGGTTCATAGAGTTTACACTCAACACATACAACAGAAGATATGGAAGATATTATTACCAGTCAAATCAGAGGATAATAAATAATCCTAATATGTATTAAATTTACATTATGACACTAACAAGTTACTTAATTTTAGTATGAAAACATCGTATTTCCCATCTTATTGTATTTTGTTGATAACACCAATATTATTTCCGAATGTACTCTGTCTTATACTTTGATTTTATTCAAATATCTAATCAATTTTTACTCATATATATAAATGAAGCAAGAAAGTTGTATGAGGATCTTGATATGATTATGAGCAATAACTTGTGTTCGAAACTTCATCAGTAAATATTACTACATAACACTGTATGATCTCAGTAATGCACGTTTTCATGAAAAACTGGGGATTTATCCTGTATTACTCAGTTATTTTACCATGAGTCTCACGTTTTAATCCAGTAACTGATAAGCAAACGAATCATTACCCCGTATTTTCAGACTATCCTTTGTTAGGTAGCACACATTTTGGGAAGTGAACATGTATACTTGCGTCGCTATACTGCATGTACCCTGCTGATCACAATCAACCATGTACTGTTAATAATGAACAGTGAGCATATCCACTAACATTTATTTGTTGTATTAATTGTTTTATACTGCAGTGTCATATCGGTTCAGTGAAAAGCCGCCAAAATTTTATAGCTACACAGATAATTTTCTGTATTTTTAGTCCAGTCAAGTTGTGTGCGGAAACCATTAACTTTAGGGTGCCCATAAGCTATAGCGCATCCTGAGTAGTATTTAAGCGTTTTGCATCTTACTAATGTCAAAATAGAGTGTCATTTCACATAAATGTAATGCCAATAGGAGGGCCTATTTTATTGCCTCAGTTAGACAAATGACCCTTTTAATGTAGTTGGACACATCCTTTCTGATTTCTTGATAAATAGCTTCAGAAAATGCTGACTCTGCATAATGCATCTTATTGATTGCCTTGATCAATTTTTCGATACCTAAAGTCTAAGCTAAAAAGACATAGTGTGACTACTCTTTGAGATACCGACTTCGAATTCACCAGTACCAGAAGCAACGAAGAGAACACCACAATCGGCGTGACCGGTACTGGTAATCATGCTCTTGATGAAGTTGACGTGACCAAGGGTGTCAATAACTATACGAAAGTATCTGCATGTTTCGAACCTGTGGAGAGCAATAAGAGTTTTGATACTACGTTCATGCTTATCCTTCAATTCATCCAAAACCCTGAGCTCATCTGAACAACTTTTCAGTAGTACTCTTGTCAACGTCACAAATTTTGTGGATAAGATGTCTCTAAAAGACATGCTCATTAACGATAGAATTAATATGATTCTAATCAACAGGCATTGTGACAACACAAACTGATAGACATGAGAAGTAGTACGATATGAAGCGCATATAATATGATGGAAATACAAATTATTGCTCATAATCATATGAGCAATAATTTGTGGTCGAAACGTCATCAGTTAATATTACTGTGTAACGCTGTGTGATTTATCAAAGTAAAATCTTATCCACAATGGAGTTACACTGTACCACAGTTCCCAAGTTTTATACTTATATGATGGAAATATATCAAACGCTATACAGATGATTGGAACTTTACCTATATACTGAGTCAGAAATTTAATTCTTCAGCCTAATAAATTCTATTACAAACTGAATGATGTCCTATAAAATCAGTACTTTACTCATCTTCCTTTAATCAGCACAGTCTGAAAAACTTGGCTGTCATGTTACATTTATTCATTTAACAGCTACTTACGTAAAAGCTCCAGTTATTTGAACTATTTACTGTTAGATTGCAAATCTTTAGGAAATCCTACTTTGAATAAGTGCCAATTAGTCTTTATTTCCTAGTAAAGCAGAACAATACTATGTTCTGACATCCTTTAGAACAAAGTCATTTGACTAAGTAACAAAATTGGGTTTTCGCGATTTTGGGAATTTTTGTATGACTGAATTTAGTATTCAGAAGAATGTTACAGATATCTTATGCACAGTAACCACAGCAAATTTACTCTGATGGTCACTGGCAGTTCAGGACTGCCACCAGTGGAATCCAGGAGAACCACAACTACCAGTAATATAAGGTTTCCTGATGAAACTGAATGCTGAAAGTCTTTCTTTGACCTGTCTACAATATGATGGGAACTGTTCTCCATAATAGTGACAACATGACAATTAAGCATTAATTTGTGTTATCTGATAGTGAACAATTCCCTTTAGAAATTTCATGCTGTAAACTAACTAAGGGTGAACATATTTGCTTCAGAAATAGTATAGTAGACAACTTTACCAAAGTCCTCACACATATTTTTGAATTACAGTGTGGATCAGACATATATTATATATTGGGTGAATATGAGCTTTCAGTTTTCAGTGTTTCGGCTGATTTGTTAAAACTTTGATTAAGTAGAGTAGTAGTTAAACTTTAAAAGACCACCTAAATTCTCTGCATAAGTGACATTATGATTGCGGTTGAAAAAGGAATATAGACAAATAAAAATACTAAGAAATTTGCTGGGTGAGTTACACATATACAAATAACTGCACTTTCAGTTTGACAGGTGTGTTTGTATAAGAGTAAATTTGACAACTTTTACTCTCACTTATGCTTTGTTTGAGTTTCTTCCCTCCGTGGAACGAACAAATAAACCGTAGAGAGCTAAAAATGAACAATAGTTTTAGGGATAAATCTTGTTTTTCTTGTCTGAACCAATATACACGTCAATGTACACAATAAGCGTGTGTAAATATTAGGTCATGTCACGCTATTATGCACTTACTGTCAAAAAAAAGCATTCTATGCATGGATCAACCTATTAAAATATCCACAGTATTAAAAAATATTACTACCACTTAATATATATATATATTTCCCAAAGTGACTTTGTTTTCCTCATGTGTCTTGGTGATACGTAAATAACTGGTCACAAAAACATCCTGTCATAGTGTAAACACACACACACATACACACACGTAAATACAAGCGTTATGTCCACGCTCAAGTTTTAAGAAATATGTAGGAATAAGGAAAAAACAAACTTTCCATTGGAATTCAATCACTAGTCATTTACAGAAGGATTGTAAACAACAGCAAAAGGTACAGAAGCAGAAGGTGGTAGAAAAAGGGAAAGCGGAAAAAATTTATCACAAGAGATAAAAGCACCTATAATTTTACCTGTTTATTTATAAATATCAATGCCATAATTTTTACATTTAACTCTTGGTAGGTTGATATTTACACCTTTTGCTCTTCCCTTCTTATTTTATTGTTGAGGATATGATAAGTCCAAATATGTCTGTTTTGTAAGACAAGTGAATTCAGATAAACATATATATATATAAGTGAAGCCTAGTGTGAGAAGTTTGACAGTATATAGTTAGAGAAATAAGTGTGGAGTGAAATCTTTAGTTAAGATAAAGCTTCTTTTTTCTGTTTTCTTATCTGACAGTGATAAAAGCGTTTTACTTTTAATCTTAGTTTTATGATGAGGTTTTAGGCAAGTAAATAAAATTCAGAATAAAAACAACAATTTTGTTGATGAATTTCTACTGTTCTCACTTCTTCTTTTAACTCCCTCAAGGAGGCAAAAATAAAATAATAATAATAATAGCAATCATGATAAAATTTCAAAGTAATCTGTATTTTTAAAGTATACTTAAAAACCGCCTTTTGCTTTGTATTACAATAATTAAATATTAAAAAGCAGTTAAATATGAATGCATGTTGATTAAATTTGGTCAAAGTAGTCAATATTTACTTTAGTAAGCTGATATTAGAAAAAAGAGTTTTCTTATAGCATAGTTAGAAGGTACTTCACGAGAACTTGGAGCGTTTTATGTTATAACAGTATGCATTAAACACTAATGGAGTATATCTTAGCCTTTACTTTTTCACATAGATATTTATTTTAATTATAAGAATTTACATAGCGCTGTTAGTGTAGTGATCTTTACAATTGGCCAATAAAAAGGCAAACATCTTAATGTATGGGGCATTTTGATTGGGCACTAGTAATTAGTGTGATGTGCTTAGTCCTTCCTTTGGTGCAGATTGAATTGTGCCAGTCAGGTTTGTAATGTGGCCACCATTCTAGTTAGCTCGCCATCACGGTTTACATTGATTTGGTCATATTAGATGGTTGGAGGCAATCGGCAGGAAACCTTAGACCTAGGTTCGGGCTAGTTGGCACTCACAAGTCAGCAAGGCGTACGTGCAACCTCGAAGGAAATCATATCCCTTCTGAGATTCGAGCCCACATCACTCAGTGCTGCAGTCAGAGACGTTACCACTGAAGTATTCGAGCTCAGAAGGGACATGAGTTCCTTTGAGGTTCCAGATACGCCTTGCTGACTTGTGAATGCCAACTAGCACAAAACGTAGGTCTGAGGCTTCCTGATGATTGCCTCCAACCATCTAATAGTGTATAGGGTAAATAATACATTTACTCGTGAGAAGACAAGATCGAATATTAGGTGTATACACGTAAATGATTATTTCCACGCTAGGTGACTTAAGCCCGTAGCAGTTAAAACGAAAAGGAAAATTGAGGAACTGTTTCTTTTTTTATAACCCAGTCGCCATAATTAAAGACTAGTAGGTTCATTATTCAAATTCTCCCCAAACTGGCATTTTACTTCTTTCCATGTTATCGCAGGTTGTGTGTTTCTTCGTGGAGGTGAATGTCTAAAGCGGAAGAGTGGTTGCTGGTGAGTTGGCACAATGATTACACAATGAATGAATGTTTACGCATTGACCACAAAGTGATATAATCAGGTAGTGTCTGGTGGACTCAGTATTTCCAGTCGATCCTTCTTCTCACTTTTTGCATGAACAGTATATTTTTTCTCTTAGTGTGTGAGGTTCCAACATTTTTGTGGAAAAAGTATTTTTAGTCTTAGAAACATAAAACGCAAGCTGGAAAATAGTGTAATTTGTGATCACTATGTGTATCAGGTATTTTAACAAAAGCGGTCCTTCAAGAAGTTTCTGTTAACTGTACAACAGTTGAAATTTTGAGTGCATAGCCTGAGAAAGTACAGTTTTATGTGTAAATGAGGAGAAATACAAAAGTCAGGTAGGATTTATAAGTTACAACGGAATAAAAGTAATCTGTAACTGAGAGGGATGGTTAAATTGTTAGTCAAATTTCGATTATTTTTCATTTAATTTTACAATTCTAGCTAATCCTATTAACTTGTTTGTTTTTTGCGTAATTCTTCTGAGTCATCTTATTCTTCTTAGTTACTGTTGCTATTTTACCAATTTCTTGACTATGTGATAACTTGTTGCTAACGCCTAAGAATCCGCTTACCTTGAATTCTGTAATTAATTTCCCCCTCCCTTAAAGTATGTTGCTACTGTCGTCTATTAGTTAATTATTTTGATGACCTTTGACCTCTTAATTTCAACCCCCCTATACCTAAAACCGATTAACTAAAATAACCACTTGACTGGTAAGAACTTTGATGTAGTGTAGAGCCGATGATGAGGAACTAATTGAAAAGGAATATATTTTTTCGCTGAATCTGTTGTTTTTTCTAAATGCGTAAATGGGAATTTGGAAATTACTGAAAACAGTTTTTATAATTTATAATTTATTTGATACGGTTAAACATTAACACTAAACCGCTTTATGCTGGTTAATCTAAGATAACACTTAAACTTAACGCGGAAATTTGACTTGCTGTGTCTCAAGTCAAGGGACTGAGTATGATAAAACTGAAACAGTCTACTTTGATTAAAATCAACTAGCAGAAATGTCATTTTTTGACGTGGCGTTGGTGGCTCAGCGGTAGAATGCTTGCCAACCGTGCACGTCGCCCGTGGTTTGATTCCCGGCTGGCACATATATCTACCTCCCCTCGCCAGTTATAGGCCTGACAACAAGAAAAGGTTGGGCGTGAGACCAGCAAACCCACCCCGTAAAAATAAATACCACCACTACTGAAACCTCAAGACTTAAGCTTTAAGCCTTTTGTTTCACTCGAAACGAAAAGGAATAGAATAAAATAAATGATTTTATTTTTTTATTCGCCATCATTTCAGATTATCCATATTAATTGAGGACTAAATGTTCACTCTGATATCAGTATAAAAAATCAAGTAGTTCAGCAATACGAAATAGTATGCTAACATTTTTAATAACTGAAGAAGCAATTTATATATTGATATTTGACTTTCAAAATCACTTCAGCATTGAAATAACCAGGCATCATTTCAAGCAATATAAAGATAAACTGCCGTTCTGTATGGAAGTAGCACTTATGTTTTAATATCATTTTAAAAGACGATGAAGTCGAATATAAAGTCTAATGACTTCAAGTAAAAGTTGCTTAGAATCACATGAGTTTATGTGTTTACTACTGAAAGAGACCTTGGAACATTATATCAGATAAACAGGTAGCTGTTGGGGAGTATATCATCAGAGAAGAAACCAATGAAAGATAGAGAAGGGTGTGTAATCACGGAGTAGAAACAAAGAAAACCATGGGATGATCACCGCGAAGGTTTCTTGAATCAACCATTACCTGCAACCCTTACAGAAATACCACAAACAGCTGTCAGTGGACACCAGTCTTCCAACGAAAACACAAGTCTTGAGTGCGATCAAGCTACTGAAGTTCAGGGAGGCAACAGGACCAGAAGGAATTCCTCCAGTAGCTCTGAAAATGTATCCAGAGACTGTAAACAATATGCTGACGCCATTATTGCGAAAAATTTGGAGGGAAGGAAAGATGCTTACTGATTTGAAGAAAGTCTGAGTTTTCAGACTACGAAAAATGGGTGACTTAGTGAGGAATCATTCTCTTGTCAACGTCAAGTAAAATACTAAGTCGCGTCATCCTGGAGAGATTAAAGAATGCTCTGGATGCAAAACTCCACCCGAATCTCTCTGTATTCAGGGAAAGCAAATCATGCATAGATCAAATGGAGACGTTAAGCATCATTACTGGACACGTCACCTCAGAATGGTCGTCAAATCTCTGCTAATATGACAGTACCACACGTTAAATGATCCACAGTAGAACACTGGGTGAAGCCTTTGAAGTGACGAGAGGAGTAAGATGAGGCTGCTTGCTAACACCGGTGATATTCCTAATTGTAGTGAACCGGATTCGACTTCATAATGTGAGAAGACAAGAATACGTTGAACCGATTAGAAGACTATAGAAAATCTGCACTTCGCGAACGAATTGTGTCCAGTGTCACGTAAACTCGATGACTTACAGGCAAAAATCAACAAGTTAGAGGAAAAGGCAGGTGATGACGGCAGGATTTCAGCTAGACATGGAGAAGATGGTGGTGGTGAGGAGTCCTAGCAAATAACACGAACAACAACAGGCATCCGTGATTTACAATGGGGAAGATTTGAAAGGAGTTACTTTTTTCACTTATCGTCTCAACTACAAGCGGAGGCATGGATGAAGATGTCGAAATCAGAAATGGAAGTGCAAGACAGACTGTTCTCACTCTGAAATCAGTTTAGAAATCTGATGCACTCAGAATAAACAAAACAAATCCGGATTTTCAACACCACTGCTAAGTCCATTCTGCTATATGAGTCAAAAACTTAGCCTGTTGAGAAAAGCATTTCGAACAGGCTTCATATTTCTATGAACAACTGCTTTCGCTTCACATTAAAGATCATATAGAAAGAGAAAGGATTGGCAAAAATAAACTATGGGAGAGTACCAATCAAGAAGCTGTTTACCAACAAATATGCAGACAGAAACGGAGACATTTTGGATACACGCTTAACAAACCATTGAGTAACATCTAGCACCAGGTATTCGGGTGTAGCCCGAATGGGAAACGATTTGTCGGGTGCCTGAGGTGAGAAGAAGATGGGAGCCTATGGGCAGTTGTGGGATCAGATGAAGAGGACTTCATAGAACAGTCTAAATCGAGATGTGCTATTGAAGTCCTATATCCCACTCGAAACCCGAAGGAATAATAATGCATACAATATTCTGTCTAAATGCTTATTAGTTGAATGCAAAAATACACTTTGATATTCTTTTAAACTAACACAAACTCGAATTGTTTTCTGTTCAACACTGGAAGGATGCGAATACGTGATACCGATATTCCAACGATTTTGATTAAACCTAGTATTATGAAAGGTGAAATGTTTTTCATATAATAAATTTCCTCTTAATATTTGACGGTGAATAATTTTTAATTAAATGGAAACTGAATTTGACAGTGGGTAAGCCTTCAGGTATGTCCAAAACGTGGAAGGGGTCTAAATCTAGTAAACATTAAAAAGTGTAGGTAAACACTTGTTCATGTCTTAGCATTCATTTCTGCACTGTAACCTTCTTACTATAGGATTGGTGATAAACCGTATCAGAAGGAACACAGTCATGAGCCCCTTAGATATAGAACACCATTTGTGTCATAGAACAAAAATAAATGTTTTTAAATAGGACTGTTTTCTGTCTTTTCTGTCTGAAGAAATGCTTTTCATCAATAGGAGAGAAGATTTATTGGAGTTTCAGTTCCAGTAATTGTTTTACAATATTTTAGGCTTATGGCACTAAGATTTTTATGATCGAAATGATAAAATTCGTGAAAAATGCTCACTAGTGAGTGAAGCGAGTCTTTTCAAAGAGTTTATTGTCAAGCTATAGAGTCGTGCATGATTCTTAAGTTATACGAATTTTGACAAAACATTATTATTCCCTTGCGTTCTGAGTGGAACATAGGGCTTCAACAACACATCTCCACTTTGTTCTATTTTCCGCCGTCCTCTTCAGCTGGGTCCACGACTGATCAAACTCTCTCATCTCTTCCTCACACGATCTCCTCCATGTCACTCTAGGACGACCCACTCGTCGCTCCCCATTAGGATTCCACTTGGCCTGGGGTGTGATGTCATTCGACGGCCTCCTTAATGTATACCCTATCCATCCATCTCCATTTTCTCCCACATATTTGTCAGGCGATCGGCTCTTGGTTGGTTTGTTCCCTACCAGAGTTTCTTGTTGCTCATTCCTTCTCGCTAGTCATTTGATTTTAAGTATGGAGACAACGAAGGTAGCTATTGATAAGAGTCTGCAACCTGTTGTAAATCTTTTTCGTGCAAGTTTCTGATCCGCATAGAAGAACTGACTGACTTCACATTTGTGTTGGAAATCCGAATCTCGCTGACTGAGTGCGAAAGATTTCCAAACTGGTATGAGGTTGATGAAGTTGTATCTTTCCTTTCCGATTCTGACTTTCACATCTTCGTCCGTTCCGCGTGTAGTTGAAACGATGCTTCCTGGTTGGATAAGTGAAGGGAGCAACCCCTGTTAAATCTCTCCCGTTGACGGTGGTTGGTGCTGGTTGTTTTGGCTGTTGGTTGATTGTTTATCTTCATCAACTCCGTCTTCTCTATGTTCACCTGCAGTTCTGTCTTCACTACCCACCCTTTCTTCCATTTTGTTTGTTTTCGCTTGCAAGTCTTCGAGTTTGTGCGACATTAGACACATATCATCTGCGAAACCCAGATCTTCTGGAGTCATCTTATCGGTAGGCCAGCGTATCCCTGCCTCCTCACTGCCAAGGCACAGTCTGATGCATAATCCAGTCCACCACAATTAAGAATATCATCGTTTGTGATAATAGGCAGCCTTGTCTTACTCCTCGACAAGACATATGTAATTATAATCGTAGTTAAACATCAAGTGACAAAAGGGCTATGAACTTCATGAAGAGGGTTCATGAAATGTATAGATCTTAGAAGCAAGTGTGAATTTGATAAGATTAGTAGCAGATTGAAATATTACGCAACATGGTGAGAATTATGATAAATCATCGTTGCAGGTTATTTTCTGCCTTAAAGATAAAACTCTACCTTATATTACGAAAGGTAGTAGTTACTTTTAAAAAAGTCAGTTCCATTTGAAACTTTAACAATGTGCATCCCCTATAATCTCAGTAATTGTTGTTGTGATATTGGTAAAAAGAATGTACGAGTCATAATGAAAGTAAAGGTGGATGAACGGCCGAATACTCTAATTTCTTAGGAGTTTATACACCCACATTGTTGCGGGAGCTTTTCAGAAGTGATCCAATGGAGATGTTTCTCACTATGTTGACGTATCACCATAGATTTCTATAACAATCCCATGTCGATTCAAATTGAGATTTAAATAATGACCTAATCTGTAAGCAAATTAATTTAAATGGTCACTGACACAGGGGGAGTGAGAGCAAAAAAATTGAAGAAAAAAAATTAGTTGTCATCGCCAGTAATGTCTTAAATTCATTAAATTTTTCCATAGCTGCATCCTGTTTACCTTATTTCCTATTGTGACAGCTTATCTGATTAAGGGAGACATTTAATTCATAGATATAGATAAGCTGAAGTGTAATGGATAGCTGCTATAGAATGCTAAAAAAGTAATCCATCTGTACAAAGACAAAACAAACCTAAAGGCAGCCTCTTCCATATAATTTTAGTAAACAATTTTTCATTAATACAAAAAAATGGTAGTAGTTATGACACAGCCTAAAAGTTGATTGACATAGCTGTGTTTTTGACTTCTGTACAGCCTTTCCAATCTAATCAAGTATGGCCAGTTGTGATCAACACAAATCCTTCCACCTCACCCTACTTAAAATTTCATATGTTTCTTAAATTGCCTTCTCTTTATCTTGGTTATTTATAGCGTTATGTTTCCTTGTGTTAGTGAAATTTTATTGATAGACCATGACCTTACATTCAGAAGGCAAGATTTTGATTTGTGGTCAAAGCGATACTAATAAAAAAGAGATCTGTTTAACCTAATTAGGCTGTTTGCTAATAACAAAATGAAATATAACACTGAAGTTAAAGTGCTAACGGACTCACTGAGAATAATAGACAGCGAATTAAATAAGCTCATTTCATATGAAATTAAAGATAAAACCTATTTACCTATAAAATGTTTCAGAGTTTATCATGATGGCATTTTTTCAAGCCTTCATTCTACCACTTCCTATCTTTCGAAGCTGGCTGACAAATAATAAATCCTTCAGGATTTCGATAAAGAAAGGAAGACGAAATTTGCAGTATGATATGATATCATTCTATTTCACAGGTTCTCATCATCTGCAGACTACCTGAAATTACAATGGTTGTATAGATGATAATAACATACTTTAATGTTTAAGTGATAGCAGAGAAGAAATACTAAAAAAAATTGACGCATCCAAAATGTAAATGTTACAATTTCAAAGTAAAAACGTGGGAGAGGGGGTTAGATAGAAGACAGAAAAATTAACAAACAGTGTTAGCTTGTAGGTTCACACAGAAACTCAAAAAACAAAAGCGGTTACGGTTTATAAGATTGAGATTGGTTCAGTGAGTTGAGACCACTGAATTGAATGACTAATTAATTAATTGCGATCGCTTCGGCAAACGATTCAAACCAGACTTGTGCATACAGAAAGAGAGTGTGATTAACCTCTCAATCCCTTGGTAACTGAATTTTGATTTCGATTACATTAATTAGTCACGTAATTCAGTGATCTCAACTCACTGAACCAATCTGAATCTTATAAACCGTAACCGCTTTTGTTTTTTGAGTTTCTGTGTGAACCTACAAGCTAACACTGTTTGTTAATTTTTCTGTCTTCTATCTTACCCCCTCTCCCACTTTTTTACTTTGAAATTGTAACATTTACATTTTGGATGCGTCAATTTTTTTTAGTATTTCTTCTCTGCTATCACTTAAACATTAAAGTATGTTATTATCATCTATACAACCATTGTAATTTCAGGTAGTCTGCAGATGATGAGAACCTGTGAAATAGAATGATATCATATCATACTGCAAATTTCGTCTTCTTTTCTTTATTGAAATTTACCAAGAGAACCAAATGTATTAATTTTTTTGAAAAGACGCCTCCTTCATGATTGTTTTGGTAGTCAGTAATAGCATTTAATACAACTGTATTGGATTCAACCACCCTGCTCTTTTCAGTTTTTGTACAACAGTCTTGATAGTCTAAAGTAAGAAAATGCATGCATGCATGGTTGGCATTGTTTAAGTAGTCTTGTAAGGCGTGAAAATGTATTTGTTTTCACTGTAATTTATAGTTAAGTTCACTTTACAGTTTTTTATTTGACCTGAAATATGTTATAAAATTGAAAAAAAACTAGACAGTATTTTTTAGATATAAAATGCCTCATTTTAACTCAAGCAAGAGCAATACAAGTAATGATAAGTCTTACATATAACCAACTTCCAGTTTATATTTGTGTTGTTAAAGATAACCAAGTATGTTTATATTTAAGAAAATTGTATTCCACTTTGACTGCAATCAGCAAATGCATGGAAAACGTGTTGATTTACCCAAATGATCAAGATGAACACATGATCACTTTGCGTATTTCAGATTGTGCAAAAGTTCATTATGTATGCATTTTGAGTTGAGAATTGTACTTATTGTGATGGTTTACAGGGATTTTGGCTGGTTACAGGTCAGATCACACTCTGACATTTGTAAGAGAAACAGTGAAAAAGCAGGGAGTACTGGACAGTTGTTTTGTTCTAGTTTTGAAATTTTGTAGCTGTACTCATCCATTGGGATCCGAATCCAGGACTTTCCGGTCACAAGGCAAACCCACACACCATCCAACCTCTGGGACTCAACCTAATGGCCTATGAAGTCCATGTCTGCCAATTCGTGATTTTTAGCATAACCTCCAGCCAGTGTCATATGCTAGTCATTGTCTTCTTACCTGACTTGATGGATCCTGCTAATACACATATGAAGCTTTAAAACTACAGCTAACCAATGATTGATGTTTAAACCAAGTTTATTTCTTAAAATTGCTATATTACTAATTGGCAATCAGTAGCATAAGAGGAATGTAAGGTATGGAAGGTTATAACACTGTTAGGAAAATCGACTCGAATTTATGCTTAACTAATTTTTTCAAATGTCCGAAATAAAACCACATTCTATGTGGTTAAGTTTGTCATCATTATCCAAGTTAAACTGTATACATAGATCACTGATTCAACAGACATGAAAAGGAAATATTTCTTCAGTTGTAACTTTTAGGTTGAGATAAGTAAGTTTAGAATAAGGAATGAAAATGTTAGAAATGAATCCTAAATTCTGATCTGTGCCATTTGGCAACTAATTGGCTTTTGTGCTGTAGCAGTCACGTCTGAATTAACTATCCGAAAACAGTAGTAACCAATGAGCAGCTTCTTAATGTAGTACTTGCAATTTTTGTTATTTTTGCAGTGATTCCAGTAATGGGCTATTTTGCATTCAAGCCAGTAAATAGATAAATTCATCAATTTTCACGAATAGTAAATAACTACAATGCTCTTTATTTCTTTTATTCAAATGTATTTGCTTAAATTCAATGCACAAAGAGAAGTAGATGTATATGCGAGACAAATAAGACCTATATTCACTGACTGTTAGGCAATATTACATTCCAGGAATATGTGGAAAAAGAGCCTCAGCTCAGTATAACAAAATATTTACTTTATTTGACATGCAAGAGTAAACCGCTATCTTGTCTCACGAAACTAGATTTTACAGGCGTTTGTTATCAAACAAGGCATTTTAAAATAAGGCAAATAGTTTTGCCTGCGTATAGCAAAATGTTTAGACAAAATCTACGTAAATTATACTCATTTTCGTTTAGTGATTTGTAAGGACTTGACTTGTATTTCGAGTTAGATCACTGATTCGTATCGGTTAGAGAACCATTGAAAACCAGGGAGTACTGGACAGCTATTTCATCCTATTTTAGGACATATCGATAGTACGCACCCACTGGGCATCAACCTCGTGACCTTCCGGTTACAAGGCAAGCTTGTATACCATTCAGCCACTGAGACCCGATTCAATGACCCATGAATTCTAACTTCTGCCAATTCGTGAATCTTAGAGCAACCACCAAACAATGTCATCGGCTGAAAATCCATGCTCCCTGTCGACTGGACGGACTTCACTGGTCACGACTTCTCACCAGAACCCCAGGAAAATCCGTCCGCTAGCCAGTCACTAACGAGCATCAGATTAATTTTCAAGAGTTGATGACACTGGTTGGTGGTAGCGCTAAAAGTCACAAATTGGTAAAAGTTAGTATTCATGGGTCATTGAATCGGGTCCCAGTGGCTGAGTTGTATACAAGCTTGCCTTGTCACCAGAAGGTCTCGGGTTCCAAACACAGCAAACAATGAGTCTCAGACTGTCCTGTACTCCCTGGTTTTCAACAGTTCTATAACCGATATCAATCCGTGGTCTAACTATAAAAATTATGCTAAAGCTGACTAATACTTGACAAACCCGAAGATAGAATTAATTTTATATTAACTTAATCCATACGCGACATGGTGTCAGTTTCTTCTGTAAGTAATTACGAAATGGTGGTCATGCAGAGTAATACGTTCTGAACTGGATGAAGCTTATTGCCGTTGTGATGTCTTTTGAACTGTTAGAGAATTCATCCCAATTTAGATTTTATTGAAATTTGTAAAATGGTGTGGGAACTCACTTATGTTTTATGTATTTTTTTGTAAGTCTTTATTGCTGTCTGATCAGTGCTGTTATTACGATCAAGACAGTATAAATCTCTTTTAACTCTCACATACTGTCAGTTAAACTGTTCCATGTGTAACTAAACCCTTACTCATCGACAAAAGCACCTCTTTAGTGTGTGTATGGAAATTATGTCTACGCGTCATGTCAGTTACAATTTCAAAAACTTCACCATTGTACTATTCAGAATGTGTGAGTGCATCAGTACTAACTTTAATGTGATCAATCTAGGTCGCATTTTTCCGGGTTAAGACATATGCTGTCTTTCCTATGATACATAACGTCTTATGGAGTGGTATTAATGTATAGACACTGATTATTTTTAACCTGAAAAAAATATAGTGTGAGAATTAAATTTCTATTATTTTCGGTCATCTGAAATAAGTAAACTTTTAAGCAAAACTAAAATACATTCTGTGTCCAAAATATCAACTTTTGAACGGATTACTTCGATTCATTTCTCTAATCTTGTAAACTCTATATTACTGCATTTTAGCACCTGTAGATATTGGGAACTGTCAATGGAACAGTGTTTTCGATTTAGGACATCAATTCATTAAACCCATGAGGTGTTATAAATGAAGAATGAATTTCACGACAAATTATGTATGACTTACAGTTCTCATCATAGCCTATTGGTACATCAGAGTAACCATGCTCAGTACCATACACTTGAATGTAGAAAAGTATTCCTGTCGGATAAGTAGTTGGTGGGCCTTGCAAATATAACTTAATAAAAAAACTGTTAGAATCGTTGACCATTCATGACAGATTCAAGTGTTTGAGTGCTAGCAGAATTTACAAAACACTACAGGAATATACACATTTAGAAACAAAGAAAACAGCTTAATAGAAAATCCTACAAATTAAGCAACCAGATTTTATTACAGACTTGGTAAATAGAACAAGCATAATTGAAAGTTATGTTGCTTTGCCTTGTTGAATTGAAAAATCACGATATATCTGTATGCAGAACGTGCATCCTCAAATGAATACTTGTTTTTAAAAGATGAGCAGTTTCCGAAACAATTAGTGCCCTGTTTTACATATAGATTTCTACAAAAGCTGCTGACCACAGGTGTTTGAAGAACAGGTGGGGTTCATTTCAAGACAAAACAACTGGTTGTTTCACTTGTACTGGAGGCCTGTCTAAAGCTTAGGCCACCGAAAACCTCCATCAATTTATTGCGTATAATTTTTCTTATTCAGTTTGTTTAATTATAGTAAAATGTGAACTGATAGTATTAATTACTCTGACAAGTATAAAAAAATTACAAACTGGTGATTCTCAGCTTTCTACTAAACGTGAGAAAAAGCATTATCCTCGATGGCATTTGATCGCAATACATGAGATGACTGTTCTTGAGTGTGTCTGTCCTTGCTTCAAAAAATGTACTCCTGAACTTTTCATTATTGATTGGCATTCAAAAAAATGTCATGCATTTCTCTCGAAGGAGATATCATAATGGATTGCCTTACGCTTCAGATTAGACAGAACTGTGTCGCACGATCTACTGTCAATTAATCTTTTATTTGAAGATGTTAGCTGAAGAGAAAATACCATGCAATAAACTCCACTGAAAATTCTGTACACCATATAAAAATCACTCAGAATGAAGATATTATTATTATTTTCAAGTATTGGTTTGGTAGGGATTTTGTTTTTTAGTTGTATGGAGGATTTCATCATGAGCTGACATCAGTTAGTACTGGACAGCTGTCCAGTACTCCCAGGTTTTCCAGTGGTTCTCTAACTGATGTCAGCTCATGATGAAATCCTCCATACAATTATTATTTTCACTTTAAGATGATTTGTCTCCTATTGTAGCAACAAGGAGTAACAGACTAGTCTAAATAACATTTTTCAAGCTGCAGAGCGTTGCAATATCTTGCATCGTTTTAAATAAAGAGAGTCAGAAAGCATTTATCACTGGTGCAGTATAGATATTTTACCGGAATACAGTGAGGAATGAATAAAAATGATTCTGCTGCAATAAGGTTAATTGTCGTGAAAAAATATCTTAGCCCTTTTTGATTTACCTTAAATTCATTACATTTAGAATTCTCTAGATTTGAGTAGACATAGTTTCGTATAAAGTAGACAGAGTGATTTAAAAATTTGTGAAACATGAGAAAATCCTCTGTAAATATTTTGAGAAACTCGTAACCTAGTATACACGTCTTAAGCTCTAATACCTGTCGGAAAAGGCAAAACCTTGATAAGATCAGAGTTTGCATCAGTTTACTGTGTGCTCTACCTTCACAAAATGCTACTTATTTTATTGCTTACTTTGTAAAGCTTTAAAGAAACTCTTCCAACCTTTATATCTAAAAATGAAGGAACAAATCAGGGAAAAAGTTAGTGATATAAGTATAAAACTTGGGCACTGTGATAGACTATAACTCCACTATAGATAAGACTTTAGGGGTAAATCAGTGCAATTTTTATAAAATGATTTAGAATTCGTAGGCAATATCTAGGCTTACTAATTCATTTTTTGAAAAATTCTCCTTCGATTTTCAAGTTTTCGAACCACAAGTGTTTTCATAGTTTTCTGTCTTACTTTGACAACCATTTCTTTCAGAACCCTGCCGATGACTGCTATGCGTACATCGTGTTATTCATTTACAGCAAGTAATATAAGGTGCCTTTCCTAACAACTGAATTATTTCGTGCAACCGCAGTAGACGAAAACATGGTGTAAATAAACATCATCAATAGGTGTAAATCAACTTTATCAGTGCTTTCAGTTCAATATTTGCCTGCTTTGCAATAATTTGACTTTAATTTCTTGGGATTAAATGCATGTCACCTGACAGACCTTAAGAAGTTTAATAGATGTTGTTCAGAATTCAGTTGAAGCTTCAAGATCAGTAAAAGTTTCATCACACACCATTGAATGCGAGGCGTACTTTGAAATACTAAATATTACAAAAAAAATGATTTGCAGTTGCTTAAATCTTATTTAGAGGGGGTAAAAACCATATTCCACCTTTTTAATTCAAGGTCACGTATTGAGTTTATCATTTCAACGAAAATCAGCCCGGAAATAACCCAACAGCCTTTTATCTACAATCGATTATTTTATGACATCTGACATGTGTGTTAAATTCATGCTCACACTATATGAATCGTTAAAATAATCCAGTTTGCATATTATTCACTAGTTTAGGTGAAACTTTAGTTAATGTACTCAGTGAATCACAGTCGTTTCTTTTTTTATATAATAACTGATTAGGTCATTTCGTGACCATTATGAAAATAATTATGTTTGAACTAGAAACCTTTTGTTTTATAACAAGAAACTTATTTTAGTCACGCCCATGCACACCAGCAGTTATATATATATATATATATATGACATATGAGTCACATCAGGTTGTAGCATTCTTATTAGTGTACTAACTGGAAGACAAATATTAAAGGAAGAGAATTCAATTATTAAAATGCAAACAGCGAAAACAACAACAAGAAGAAATTTTATCACATATAATGACATGTTCCTAGACTTGAATGACATAGCCGCTTCTCAAAGTGAAATAGTGTGGTCATGGTTTGTTTAGAAAGTATGGATTGTAGGTACTTGTAAGTTGGGAATAAGCATTAAAGAAGAAAATGGATATCTTTAGAACGGGCAAAAACTTGAAAATATGTAATAAAAATTTTGAGCGGTGGTCAAGTCATTAACAGTGGTAATGAGGTGCAGAAATTAAATCGGATGGGGGTAGAGAATAGGAAATTTGAAAATGTAAAATATTACAGTTGAAAGAACAAAATATTACGAATGAAGAGACAGAGAGAAATAGAATTGTATGGAGGATTTCATCATGAGCTGACATCAGTTAGAGAACCACTGGAAAACCTGGGAGTACTGGACAGCTGTTTCGTCCTAGTTTGGGACTCTTCAGCAGTACGCACCCACCGGATGAACCCAACCTAATATCAAAATTATTGTATGGAGGATTTCATCATGAGCTGACATCAGTTAGAGAACCACTGGAAAACCTGGGAGTACTGGACAGCTGTTTCGTCCTAGTTTGGGACTCTTCAGCAGTACGCACCCACCGGGATTCGAACCCAGGACCTTCGAATCCCGGTGGGTGCGTACTGCTGAAGAGTCCCAAACTAGGACGAAACAGCTGTCCAGTACTCCCAGGTTTTCCAGTGGTTCTCTAACTGATGTCAGCTCATGATGAAATCCTCCATACAATCAAACAAAATCCCTATTAAACCAATACTTGAGAAATAGAATTCATCAGTCGGGTATTAAGATAGATTGCGTCATCCAACTTATCTGCTCAGTGTTTAGTCACTTATGCTACATCATGCAGGTTCTTTGTTTAATAAAAGTTTTGTTTCAAGGTGACATATTATTTCTCTTGTATAAAATACTGCAGCAATTGGGGATAGAATTGAAAAACAAAGAAATGCTTATTTAGATGTGTTATCAGGTGGTATTTTTAGACACAAATTCACTTTCATAGAGAATCCTTCATCAGTAGATACAATAATCAAGCAACAACCAAATTGCATAAAATGCATACTCTTACGTGCAGTCAAATACTCAACTAAAAGAATAGTTCATATATGCCCAAACCAAGTTCATAATTTTAACAGTTTGAAAATAATTGAGCATTGAGTTGATGATATTCATTGTTATAAAAGATTTTGTATTTCCCAGTGAATAAAGAACACAACGATATTGTTTTTACTGACGTTTCGCTATTTAATGCTAATAGTTTTATAAAAGTAATTTTAAACCAGAATTTACAAATCTCAGATTATGTATAACAACTTTATAATCGTTCATCAGCATGGGGTAATTTAAACGTGGTCAAGTTGGCCAATCGGTAAAGATAACAAAACCAAGTGTAGATTGTTGGATTTGATAAGTGTATAAAATTATAAAAGCAGCATGTGTTTACAAAATGAAATTGTATATTACATTCTTGTTGATTTTGTCGTTACATGGGGAGCGAGTTTTTTTAACCTGGTCAGATTTTGTTTTATTTCATCATTCCTATTCAGACAATTAGGATTCCATTTGATATGAAGTGCTTCTGATATTAGACGTTCTTTGTGATTTTTGGAATTTTCCTGAATGATTTCAATATTGTCAAAATCAATTTTTTGGCCTGATTTTATACAGTGTAGACCTTTGGCGGGGAGCCATACTGCTTAATGTTATCCTGGTAGCTCAGTAAACCATCGATTCAAGGTACAGTTCGTTGGGCATTAAGCATTGTGTACTGCTAAAGATATTTGGAGTAGGATTTAACGACTGTCACGTACTGTTTGCATCTATGAGTTTCTCTTAAACTGGTTTACGACGAATCCTAACCTCGCTAAATATCACAAATCTCTTAATGTTTTTGTATAGCTCAAGTTATTTGATTTTTAGTCCAATTTTTCAGTGATATCTGTAAATGGTAACTGCTGACCAGGATAGCCACTTTCATTAAAATGGGTGAGATAAATTTTTTATTTGACATTCTTCCACCACAATTTGTTTTAAAACAAACACAAGTGGACATCATTTAGAACAATACGTTTACACACATATTCGCAGTCACTGGTAGCTTATTTCTTTGAACAGAAAGTATTTTTCAAAATTCGCTTCCCTTCCTAAAGAAAATCGCTGTTGTCCGGTTTGACCCATAGACAATACATTAGGTGTAAAAAGGTAAATAAATTATACTGCTGATAACCCTCAAATTACTTTGAATCCTGAAATTAAAAACACGTAAAATATTACAGCTACAATCCCGGTAACAGAAAAGTGTGCGTGCATGTGGTCTTCGCAACACTTCCTGCAACAAAAACACACATTCATCAAAAGTGATGCACAAGTGTGAAGCACGTTTTTACAGTTCGACTTCACACATAAGTGGATAACCCGATATTTGTGTATATGCTGAGATAAGAGCTACTTAAATCGTCTTTTACTAAAACTGGTGCATAACTTATGCCAACTTTACTTGCCTTAACCGCATGTGTTTATTGTGGCGTACATCTGTCGGATATTAAATAAAGTACAGAATGATCAGTAATGAAGGAAACGTATGAAAACTTGTAGCAGCTTTCCATGTGTTGATATCGTTCACATTCCACCTCTCGTTATGTTTTGTTTTACTAGTCTGTTATGTGATTAAACATGCTGAAATTTTATTTCTCCTGGAGACATTCAATTTTCAGGAATGATAAATGTTTAATTCTGTGTTATAGTTTAGTGTAGGTGCCACTAGTTTTACCCGAAGAGGAGGATTTGATTCACAAATCAGGATTTTGCATCTGCACCACAGTAGTTGTGAAAAATACTCCAGTTTTATGTCTCATATTTTCACCTGTGATCTAATGATATATTTCTGTTGTGCGTTTTGGCGAAGCATGCCATTCGAACGGAAAATAAAATATATGCGCTTAAAACTGCCATACATATGCCTACTCTTTTTTGTTCACATAAAAAGATTGACAGACAAATAACTTCAGAAAAATCATTTTATTTTATTTGACTGTTAACAGGTTTTTGAATGACAGGTAATTAAACTTATCAAATGTTTCCATAAGCTACTTATGTGTATGCTTGTATTACGGTAGAGAGTACATCTCAGTTCCTTTGGTTTGCTATTTATTTTGCATTTTATTGAATTTTTGTCTGTTTAACAAAATCCAATATTATCACAGGATTTTATAATTTTCTAACTGGAGAAATTTAAGTCCTTATGTTTTTACTGAAAACATTTATTTTTTCAAATGGAAACGTGTGTCATAGAAGGTTTGTCGTCAAAAGAAACAAAACAACATCGTCTTATTTGGTGCGAAATATGATTTAAATATATGGAATTATGAGAGAATATAAAATGTAGCATAATTATGAATAACAGTGTCTTTATAGCGTTCTGTTCTAATCTATCCTTTCTGATTGCTATAACCTCACAAACAGTTGTTTTATTTTGTATACGAAATTTCACTCACTTGAACTAAAGTGACTTACATCTCAGACGCTCAACATTCTTCAGTAGTGTCGAAAACTGTCACCAAACTGATAAAAGACACATGAATGACACAAAAATCTTTTAAGTTGGCAAAGAGGCAACGCATTCCACGACTAATTTAGATTGCTGGAACTGTGTTAGTGGTCATAAAGAGACTGTTAATGTCTTGATAGGCACTGACTCCATCAGACTTCCTCCTTTTTGCCTTATACATCTGAATTAAGGTTTTCATTCTTCTGCTAATATTTTATTACAGTCTTTGTCATCATTTACTTCATCCCTTTTGTCTGCATAACCATTCCCACGACTACTTGTGTAACCACTTCTACTTATTTTGAAATTCACTCTTCAATTTGAGAATATTTTTATCCATACAAAATGAGAATACGTATAATTTGATCCCGTGCTCCAGTGACACAGAGGTAGAATGCTTGCCAACCACGAATGTGGTCAGGGGATCGATTCCCAGGCCAACGCACTCCTTTACCTCGCTAAGCGAGTAATAAGGCTGGCAAAGAGGGAAGGTTGGGCATGAGGCTAGCAACCCCATCCTGTAAAAATAAACACCACTGCTACTGAGACTTCAAGCCTCTAGCTTGAAGCCCTATGTCCCACTGGGAACGTACAGGGATAAAACTATAATGATAATTTGATCACAGCAGTATTTTAATAGTAATAATAATAGTAGTTTTATTTCAAACAATATCTTTGATACAAATATGGAATTTTCAGCATCATGTGAATATTGTGTTGTTATCGGTGATGTTTCAACCTACTGTTCCACAATAATCTGGTTACTTATATCAAGTCTGTCAAAAGTTTTATCACAGTAGCTACTCGTGCATTTTATTGTGTAATCTATTTGCAGCTGACAAAAGTCCAATGAATGCTGTTCTCATTACAGTGTTAAAGACAACTTATTTGGTTTTTCTAAGCAATCAATAAACATGAAAATCCCTACATGAATGGATACAGAAATGTTTTGCATAAACATTAAAACAATATTAGTTGAATAATAAAATAAACACAGGTATCTGTAAATGAAATTTCAAAATATGCATCGTCTCTGATACCAAAATCATTGGATTGACTGAACCTCTATTTAGATGTCAATCATTGTCGTCTAATAACTGAAACCAGACATTGTTTTCTAAACGGAATGCAGACGTGTTGTATAAAATAACTCACAGGTAAACTAGAGTGCAGTAGCAACGTTTTAAAAGGAATACATGTATGGAGAAACTTTGTTTTTGATAAAACGACTTGATACTTTGTATTCCTGTTCGTAACTGATCCGACCCTTTAGGATAAATTGATACTATTTTATAATAAAAATTAGACTTATCTTGATCTGATCGGTTGAAGGATTTCATCATGAGCCGACATCAGTTAGAGAACCATTGGAAAAGCTTCAGGGAATCCTGGACAGCTGTTTCGTCCAACCTTGGGACTCTTCATGAGTACGAACCCCCTACCAGGGTTCGAACCCAGGGCCTTCTGTTTACAGGGTGAGATCGTAAACCATTAAGCCACTGGGACCCGATCCAATGGCCCATGATTTCTAATTCTGCTGAACAAAAGTCCCTACAAAACCACTACTTGAAAATTATCTTGATTTATAAAAAATTGTGAAATTTCATTAAAAAAGACGTAAATGAATTTGGAGTAAAACTGTGTAACTCAGTCACTGCTGTCTGACTGATCTGCTAACATCGTATTAAAATTAGTCTGTACAATTAACTTAATTTTATCAACTGTCGTGAAATTAATGAAACTCAAGGCTTTGATAAGCTTAAATTTGCAGTTTTCTGTCTCTTATCATCTAGTTGGGCTGCCTATAAATTTAATTGAATGTTACCTGAAATATGGTCTAAAACCTGAAAATATTTTATCCAGTAATTACCAAGTGGCTGAACGAATAAAAGTTTAGAATTTTAGAAATCATCCCTCTTATCCAACTTACATTAGTTTTAGTGAAGTCACACCAAAGACAGATTAATTATGTCAAAACTTGTCTTTCGTAGAAATCATTTTAGTCAATCTTTATTTTATTTTTTATTAAATTAAAAGAGGAATACACTAACATTTCTCAACAAACCCCCATAATTTTAAGTTTGCATCAAATTTGTTATAATCATATCTGAAGAAATCCAACATAAATAAAAACTTGACATACACCCATAATTTGGCAGAAGTGAGTTGCTTTAAAGTAGACACAATTCTGCATCAACATTAACAATAATAATATTATGTAAATGTATGTATATGGAGGAAAATGTAGGTAGTCTTCTGTCACTTTTTTTAATAAATGTATAATACAAATAATGAAGAGATATTGTTCACTAAGAGGCTTTGCTGACAAAACTTAAAGAACACTAACTTAGGCGATCCTACAACTTTGTGACTTATTTTAATACTTCTAGTTTTTCTGTATTTTTTCCCCTAGAAGTAGCAAACTATCGGAGACATATGGAACTGGTAAGAATTTAGTCTTGAATCATACGTTTTATGTTGATTCGATAAACCCAAACAGAGATATCAGTAACTTCCTTCATATTGTCAGGTGTTTTCAACGGCTGCTACTTTGCTTCACTCTTTTACGTTGGGTGTTACGGCATACAATCGTCTAGTTAGATTTATAGTCTAAATAAACCTTATCAGCTAAAATTTAAATGCACTTCTGTTCTGTAATAGGCCTATCAGTCTCACTTCTGATTTTGAATATATATATGCTTGTTATGTAAAATCTGATAAGCAACATCACTCCTAAGTATAGACAGAAACTTTGTGATGGTTCAAGAGAGAAGTATGTTGCTAGGTTTTTCAACTGAAATATGAACTTATCCCCACCTACACTGAAAATCAAATACTGGGCTTTATCGGATCATTACTCACAGGATGGGATTCAATAGATTTTAATTTCCACAATGTCACTACCACTAATCTTTTATGTGTTCATCCTACCTGTCATATAACATCTTGTTGAACTGCTGAAAATTCCGAAAATTTTCTACTGCTTTCAAGACAGGAAATGATTATTATTTTAAACACCAGACAATATGTGTAAAATTTTTGAAGTTATTTTAAGATAGAATGGTGAACACTAATATATCAGTCTGTTTGAATGACATTTGCTCACTAGCTATCTGTAGTTGTTCCAACGGAATAGAGTGTTTGTAAAGTGTAGCTGTTTATGTGGCTTTTCAAAAAATGCTGTTTCCCTCTTTACCGCAGACTGCTTAAAAAAAGAAGACGGTAAGGACAGTGGTTACAGTTTTCAGAAATAAGTAAACAGTGCCTTAGATTATACAAATAGTTTTCGAGAAGTTAAAATAAAATAGTTTATACACGTGATTGCAAAAGATATCCCAAGACGTAAGAAATATAATGTACTTACAATATCCTTTAAAATTACATGAAGTAGAAAACAGATTCATTCTAAATACTTATCACTGCATTCTTAACACAAAAACATCAATACTCAAATTATGTATATGTATATATGTATATATATATATATACATAATATGATATAATTTCGCTTTATCTATGAAATGGACTAGCCAGTAAGAACACGCAAGTAGATCTGTTGGATTTACCTTTATGTGTTCATAAAATGTACACACATCCATTTGTTATGAATGAATTGATATCAATGAAGACAGTATCGATATTTAAAAGAAACTGTATTGGGAATTTATGGATTTATAAGCATCATTGAAAGAATCACTGAGCAATAATGCATCTTGTTTTATGTAGAATTTTCTAATACAAATTAATTCGTAATGTTTTCTATCAAGATTTATCAAAATATTCCCAGTTTGTTGCAGGTTTGTTTAACAAAACATTTCTAAAAGCAATTTCACTAGATCCCCTTAAAATGTCACTGACTTTTCAAATTATGTTATATTAGTGGAAGAGTGAGTAAACAATAACTGCGAGGAATCAGTCAGATCAATCTGAAAATCAGAAAATTCTACTTAAGCAACATTTGTAAAGCATATTCACAGAATTTCGACATAGCTGTGCAATGGAATTCCTTAGCCACTTTGTTCTTTTGGTTTCTTAATCTGATGTAAGCAGTTTTGACTAATGGGACCAGTCGATTTTGTAAATTAGTTTTAAGTTAAAATAAAATATAAATATTTTGCAAGCTTGACTGATAGAATACAGTCTGCAGCGAAGATAGTACTAGACACATTACACCAGTTACTGACTAGCGTGCAATCAAAAATATCCAATACAGTCCTACAGGAGGTCAACTGCGAGCCTGAAAAGCTCAGTGATAACGTCTCTAACTGCAGCACTGGGTGACGCGGGTTCGAATCTCAGAAGGGACATGAGTTCCTTCAAGATTGCAGATACGCTTTGCTGAATTGTGAGTGCCAACTAGCACGAAACCTAGGTCCAAGGCTTCCTGCCGATTGCCTCCAACCACCTAATACCAACAATTCACAGTGCACCGTAATGGTGAGCCACCTAGCATGGTGGCCACATTGCAAGCTTGACTGATAGAATTCAGTCTGCAGCGAAGATAGCACTAGACACATTACACCAGTTACTGGCTAGTGTGCAATCAAAAATATTGTTTCACATATCATAAGTAATATTTTAATGGTTGTTAAAACTGCTGATTGTGATTATAGTTTTAGCCGCTTAAGAAACACAGTCAGTTTTATAATATTTATTGTATGAGGAAATATCTCACCGATGGTTGCCTCATGACAGCATGCCTTCTGAAATATATATATATATTTAAATGTATCAGCCGTGTATTCACTCTCAAAGAAAAATAACAAAGTTTGGATTGGACGTACATTTTATCAAGATATACACTTTTCTTAGTACTGTTTGATTAAACTTTGTAGTCTGATAATATTCTGATAACTACTATCGTTTCGAATGGCATACAAACAAGAAACTATATGTTCTCTTGTCCTGTTTCACTATCCTTGAATGCTTTTGTTTGGAGTATATGTACACATCTTTTTTCTGAAAAGAAGGTACGCACTAAAACATTCTTTCTTCCAAAAACTACTTCGTAATATTCCTGATAAATAATTGAAATAATCAGACATTTCCTCGTAGGAGAAATAAAATTTTAACTCTAAGACAGCAGATATACCGAAAATTGTATCGCACGCCAAAACATTATGCTGAAACTTCAAAAAGAACTGATTATAATTTTGTCTTTATTACTAGAGTTTTCACTAATTTGTACGTCTAAAAATGTATCCCTCTCTTTCTCCACTGTTTTTTTTTCAATGAAAGGTAGACTCATGCAAGCAAACACACAAATTTATTGTTTTTTTCCTGTTTCTCTAGGCTTTTTGATCAATGTATATTAATGCCACTCGATAACTAATTTTATGTATAGTAAATTGACTTTAACTAGCAAAACAACGTATGACTGGCTTTTTTTGAAAATTACTTTTTGTGACTCTTTTAAAAAGAAGAAAATTCATAGGAAGACGTTTCTTTCAGTTTGTATTGTTATACACTTAGTAGTATAGTACGAAGAGGTAGAATTATGTCAGATAGTATACGACATGGAGTACCTTTCTACAACAAGATCAAGATTTCTACTATTCTCTGTCACTGACATAACATTATCACCTGATATCAGTTGTGTTTTGCTAGCAGGCACACGCGTCTCAATAGTCAAAAAGAGAATAAACCTCTTTCTTAACAAATAAAATAGTGAAGACATTTCGACAATGGCTGAAAGCAAACTTCTTTACCCATATAACTTTATATAATAATTATCCAAATATGTTGTCACTTGAGTCTTATGTTTTTTCTTCGAAGGCATTATAATTTATTTCCTTTTCATTCATTTCGAATGGAGTTTATTTCTAAGTAGAATCATAACTGCATATTAAAGTGTAGTCGAACGCAACATCTTTATTTCAGTCTAGATGTTAACGTTTTCTCAGTGCAGCTTGATAAGCTTATGAGTTTCACTGAAGTTATTCATGCTACTAGTAAGAATAATTTTTTATTTGCATTTCTTAGGGATTTTACCAAGCCATTGACAGGTTATGTTGCAGGTAATATATCAGTAACATCAAAATGTTTTCAGTCTTCTGTATTACCATTAATGTGTGTTACGGATGTGTTCCAGACCATCTAATACCAACTGGGGAACAAAAAGATACATCTTAAGTCAACTTCTACAATAATTATTTATTTGACAAACTGATATTGTCTGATTCAGTTGCATTATAAATGAAATAATCTAGAAAACTGTAATTAAAAAAATCGGTATGCAATGCTATATTTTGTGATTGTTCAAACTGAAAAAGCCTAACTACCTTACATGTCAAAAGGCAGGATTCTAGCATCAGCAGGCACACCTAGTAAAATAAGTAAATATTCGACTATTCAGTAGTCAGAACTGACAGATTTCATTCATGAAGTCATGTACGTCAGTGGTACAGCGGTTAGGAATCTCACAGACCATGCACGTGGTCCGGGGCTCGATAGCCTGCCGACGCACACTTGATATCAGTGGTCGGTCTGCAAAATTTGGACTACCGATATCACATGCTGAAAATTTCGTACCTCTACCAAAAGTAATATGTGGAATCAAGCTATAATCAGAAAAAAATCTACCATAAAAAGTAAAAATGTACTTATAAGTTTTACAATATTTTTCGAAGTCATATAAATACCGTATGTGAAGTATTATTGTATCTTGCTAAATTTTGTGATTTTTCACTAATTATGGGTGTATCTTTCTTCTTTTACGGAAACTGTAACTCCAAATGATTATTTCACTTGTTATAGGTGATGTGCAAGAGAAAATGTTTCTATTTAATCCACTTAACTTATAGTATTCCAAATTTAAAAACAGACTCATAATTGCCTAGCAAAGCTTACTATGTAGGTATGTTGACACTTCGACTTCACCTGCATCATGTCTTTTAGACTATACACGACTAACAACTTTAGAGAATAAATTAAGTTTCCTGTTTTCTCTGCATTTAGTAGGTACGGTACTGATCGTTTTTCTGTATGATTAACCTAATACTGGTGTATGTTGTCATCTGTACTGTGTAAAAACGATGTCAGTTGAAAAAGTTAGTATTATTATATTGCTATAACTCTGAGTAGTATCAGTTTAAACTATACGCGTTAAAAAGGATGAAAAGAAACTTGTTCACTGTACAGTGTAATATAAACCAGTGACCACCTAATATGCCGTCAGAGGTGAATGCAATATTATTCCGTGTTCTTAACTTACTGTTAGGTAGGTATTATAATTAGAAATGCAAAATATTGATATTTTACATACTGATGTTTACTCACCTAATCCTGCAAATATACAAGTTCTGGTGTTTATAAATACAAAGTAATAATGTGGTTTGAGTTTACCTATTTATTACTACTGTGATACCATAAGAAGCGATAGAATCAAGGTGTGAATATCTTCGTTAAACCCTACACTTGATCGTGCAGAGGTAGGCAACATGATGGAAACCGTTAAGTGGTGATGACTGTCTACCGGATGGGTGACTGAAAATATTGAGTATCGAAAGAAAACTTCATGAAATTTCAGTCCTTCGTCTGAAATAAATTTTTATCCTAAATTGTAATACAAAGATTCTGCGTAAGATTTCTGCTCAGTATGAAACCGACATCTGCAATTGTAGGAAGTTGATATCTCAGCAGTTGTTTTACCACAAGTTTTAGGAATTCATTAATCAGTTACTATGAATCTCGTCGGCAGTCTAATAAACAGTTTTATTCCTACTACTTATTGCGTACAGTCACTGATCTGCAGGTAACTCAGAAAGTTTCCATATATTATTGACTTTATTCCCTTGCGTTTCAAGCTTAAAATGGGCCTTCAAGCTTCGGGTCTGAAGTTTCAGTAGAAGTGGTGTTCCTTGCGAGATGGAGTTTTTAGTCTTATATCCAACCTTCCTTCTCTGTCGGGCTTGCAACCGACTAAGGGAAGTAAAGGTGTGGAAGGTGTGTGCGGTTGGGAATCCATCCTCCTACCACATGTGTAGTTAGAGACCATTCTACCACAATAACTGGAACACCCTTTATACCAGACCTTGTTTAACAGGAAGCTGAGATTTCTGAATTCTTCTTGGAACTGTTTTTTTTTGTTGTTGTTACGGAAGTGAAAGGTAAAAGCACTTTATTTGGAGTAATTTTGGGTCTCTGAAAACTGCCGAAAAAACTGTCTATTTACACCTTTATTTTAATTGACTGATATCATAACCTGAAAGTGTGACTTAGTGGTATTGCATATAGTTTATCTCCAGAGAAGCTGAATATTAAATTTTTTAGATAATATATCAAAAAGGAGAATGAAAACATCGCTTGTACTCTTCACCACGTAGTACCTGTTTGACAGCATCCTTTCTTGTATGAAACCCACTATTTAAACTACTGACTACATATACACATATCATGTGAAAGTAGGAGCTGTTTGATAAATATTTGATGAAATAAACGACTATTTACTGTAAGTGGGTTGAAAGTGTGAAATAAATTCTCAGTATACGCATATACCTGTGGGACAATAGGTCTTCACTTCCTGATTCACCTCATCTATTTTCGAACATATATATATATATAAACATTTGATGAACATAATGTTAATTCAATTTATTTTTGAAAATATTTTAACAACAAAATATTTTTTCCACATACAGTTTCGTTATTTTGCTGATAATGTGTTCATTTCTGTTTCGGAACAGTATGCTTTTTAGAAATAAATAAATTTAATGGATTTTTTTATTTATTAAGTATTAATATTTTCGATCATGAAATGTTTTCAACTTCCGATTAGATTAATACGCTGTTTCCATCTAATTGAATATCACTCTAGAAATATTAGTTATTCAGAGAGAAAAAGACGACGAATAAATATTCTAACAGACTAACTGGAAGATCATGTTATCAAACAAGATAGTATTCTTGAAACTACAGACTAGAAATGCAGAAATGGAGACAGTTTGAATTTTCATAAACTCAGTGGAAAATGTATAGATCGTGTGCTGAATTATCGCCTAAGAGTTGTGTTTAAGTATTCAGTATATATCAGTTGTTCATTGAATTAGTTGTGTTCTATGAACTGGTTGATTTAATTGCGAAGTTTTCGTCGTCCTTCTAGACAGCATCTTCAGCACAGGTTTTAGTACGCAATGAACTAATTTGAATTCTCTATGAATGATATAATTGTACCTCCTCAAAACCATATATTGTAAACACGCATCGAGCGATCGCTACTTAAACTTCAACAGCTTCTGCTCAGTCAGTTACATACGAACTCTGGTGAAAACACTTTATTCCAGAGAGAAAAGAATGTGATCACCTGATAAATTAGACAGCGAACTAATACTGCTTGAGAATGGCTTGAAGGGAGATGCTTATCTACAAATTTTTATTGACAAATATGGTAAGAATGAACGTAAGAAACCTGATGAACCTACGGTCAGCAAGAAGCCAGTTTTCATCAAATTTGACTTCAAAGGCAATGACACTATGAGAATTATTAATAAAAGATTAGGCGCGGCCCTGTCCAGGACGTATCCTGCAGCAAAACTAATCATTCCGCTCCGAACATCTCCCTCGTTGGTGCAGTCAAAGATTGAAAAGTACCCCTGATGTTTTACTTCCAATTGTATATACCAAATCACGTGTATCTGCGTGAGCAATTACATTGGAAGAACAGAAAGAGAGGCCTAAGTCAGATTCTTTGAACCTGTCCCAAGGAGCTTCTGGTTAAAGGAGTCAAGTCGTTTAAGCTCTTCAATTACCAAACATCTGATAGACACCGGACACCCGGCAGACAGACTGGCATCATTCAAAATAATTAACAGAAAAAACAGTTCAAGTCTTCTTCAGTTTTTTGAGGCTGTTGCAATAAAACGGCCGAAACCTGACCTATGTGTCCAAAAGGAACCTGCCGTTGAACTCCTATTGCCCTGGTGACTCATCTCTTAGTAACTGTTGATCTCCTAACTTCTTTAGCTTATCTTTTCAACATCCCCTTTGCCTCGTTTCTTCTGTTTGACTTCTATGAGAGATAATTTTTCCTTATCTTATGAGTTCTACCCACCATACTGCATCATCACCTCTTCATCTGACATCTTGCATATCAAATTTTGATCTTCTCTCATCTAACCATGTAGTTGTTACTAATTTTTTGTTGCCACACCAACGACAAACTTGTCAATTAATTGTCTAGAAAATTCTCTCTAAAAAGATATATATACTTACACTTCAGCTACCTTGTCGTCCTGTTGTTTAACCTCAACATGGCACCCTTATAATATGCTTGTTGACGACAAAGTATGATAAATTTTATGCTAGCTTTTATTTATTACGGATTATGGGTTGTATGTAGCTGATGAGGACCAAGGAAATAAATTGAATCTATGTTATTCTGCACCAATGTTTGTTCTTTCTGTGCTCAAATTTATAAAAGGGAATTCTTGTATGACATCTTATTTAGCAGTGTACAGAAAAGCATAAAGCATGACTTCTTACAGTGGTGATTTCATTCAACATTCAAAGTTTGATTATTTGCACTGTGACTTGAGATTGCAATGAGATATACTTTCAATAGGAATGTCCACCTGTTACCCAAGCGACATTCTCCTCAAGACTATGAAGACCTAAATTTAGGTTTTTTACTTTAAAGATACATCCTTAAAAATGTGATTTGTAATTCTCTGTTAATTTAAAATGTTTCCTTAATCAATTGTCCTGTATGTGTTTGAGAACACGATTTGAGTAGAATGGATAATCTGTAAAGTTTATCATAATCTCTTACACTGCTTTTAATTCATCGCCATTGTCACATGTGAGTTGAAACACAAATTCTCCTACCTTTAATTTTTGACCACAAATGCAGAATGTTTGGCTTCCTCCACATTATCCTTCTTCACCAAAACTTGACCGAATAAAATATTTTCCTGCCCAGCTAACTTTGCTATTAAAGCCTACCAAAATTATACATAACATTGCGTTAAAAATAGTTTTAAGTTACACAAAGAATACTTTCAATTCCATTGTAACTACACACCAGATGTGAAGGTAAATCGCTAGTACACGTTTGACATACTAATAATTGACTTGTTACATTTTCATTTCAGAATAAATCGATAATACATCTTTCCAGATGTCCCGTTAGAATGCTTACCCGCTGCATCATACTGGTCTATTTATTATATTTTAACAAAATCATTTTTGCTGGATCCGAAGAAAGACTGGTACAGAAAACAGAGAATTTGGCTATAGGTGAGCTTTTTGATAGATGCTTGGTATTTAAAATCGAAATATTTATAATTTATGGTGTTTATTACATACTTATTGCCACTTTTATCCATAATATTTAAAATATGCATATCATTAAAGTGTGATTTAGAGATGAATCCAGTATTTCAGTGTCAGAATAAAATTGAAGTGACTTGCAGAGAAGATTAAGTGAAGGGATGAATAAACAGGGCTTAAAACGAACACAATGTAATGTTAAGTAACTGAACAATGATTTTCTGAATTTATAGGGTTCAAGCTACTGTATATCTGTTAAAATTTTTAAAAAAGCCTGTCAACTTAGCAGGAAATAGAAGAGTTACAGAGGAAGTGAAAACCTGTAACAAACACTTACTCAAACGAAAAGGGAATCAATATTTCCATGATAGAATTATTAACCGAAAATTCTTTTTTGTTGCTACAGAGTAATACAGAATGGTTACCTATTTAAATTCACCAACGGATGTAACAATTCAGGACTTACAAAAGTATACAGTATTAACTGAGCCGTCCAGAAAAAGACTCCCAGCACATTACTGATCTAAGTCAGCTAAACAGTCTTAATCTGTGCTTAAGCTTGGACTAGAAGTTACCTATGGCAGTTAGAAAACAAGACGCATTTCAGAATCAGTCTAAACAACATTTCATTCAATGCACTCTGCGTGACCTCCATCATATATCCAGTTTTTATTAACATTGGATCCACTGAGTATATTTCTTGATTTGAAACTCTTCAGTGAGTAATGATATTGCCATTATGAATATATCTCCGCACGTATTTTCTTTCGAATGTTCAACAATGTTAACCAAGCTATTTAGTCAAAATGTCACCTGTCCTCTAGTCTAGTGTACCTTATTCGATGCTGTGATGTTGTTGGTATTCATTCTATATAAAAAGGTGTCCGGTTGAATCTAAAATGTATCAGGTTCACTTTGAATAAAAAATATGTTGCATGCCAGTTATAACGACTACACTCTCACCTCAGTGTGATTTAGGCTTTGCTTGTATGCATAATCTTCTCCTCTTATGTGCATAGTAGTCCAGCATGACATGATATTATTCTAGACTCACTGTAATTTTATCAAATATTTCAGCTAATGCTGCTGTCTAAATTAAATGTGAAGATTTTTCAGGAGGCTTTTACGTTCGTTGACATCAAATAAACATAACCTACTGATTCAAGTTAGTTTATTTGAAAAAAACGGTTGAATAAAATGTAAAACAAGAAACAGGTCCATGTTTACGCATGTATACATATGTTTGGTTTTAATTATTTGTCTTACAAATCAAAGAATGCTGATTTGTCCACTTCGTGAAGATCGACGAAGTTTTATCAGTGTGTCTTTTGAAATGGACACAGCGCAGACTTGAAATATAAATTCTGTTAAATCCGAACGATAAACGCAGTCAAACTTCGTCATGTTTTTATATAAAGACATAGAATTGTGCTTATTAATAAAAGTATTCACACCTCTTTAACCAGTACGAATTGTATGAAATTTCACTGAATTCAGCATCTTTAACATATGACGTCTAGAAATTTTCACAGAACTCTGTTCAAACTACTGGCGCAAGAGAAATTGTTTGTCCGTTTTCCAGAAAATCCTGAGACGTATGCCCAGCCACACACGTGGTCCGGGGTTCGATTCCCGGTCGATGCACTCTTAAACCTCACTAAGTAAGTCCGGTAAAGAGGGAATGTTGGGCTTAAGGCTAGCGACTCTATGAGTAAATAAAATCACTGCTACAGAAACTTCCAGCTCTAGCTTCAAGCCCTATGTTCCAGTGGGAATAAGGAATAAGAAAATATTGATAAACTGCTGAGTTTGAAATTAAGACCGAAAATAAAGCAGTCTCCCAGATAAATTTATCGAGAGAGCTGATGTAGCAGCCCATTTGGAGAACTTATTCTATCAGCTGAATGACCTAAGTATAGCTGATGGAAACAAGACAGCTGATTTAGATCTAAGCTGGTTGACATTGAGAACTAACATCTCACATCATCAACCTATTACTGAAATATCCTGCGAGGAGATCACGGAAGAGCATAGAAATTTCTCAGAAACGCTAACGTTATGATGTCGTAACTTAAAAATGCTATGAGTTGGTGTTGATGGACAAAGAAGAATATATCGCAAAAATTTAGTCCATTCTGAGCAACGCGTTGAGAATCACTTTCGAAAACTGCAACAAAAATAGGACCGTCTTAATTCAAAAGCTCACCATAAATTTACGGGGAGAGTTATTAAAATAGAAACTGGTTGACAACAATAATCACAGTGAACTAATACCTTGAAGGTCTTTTATTCCTTACATGCATGTCATCCTGAGATCTACACTTTATATGATCACATCGACTTAGTACAAAGTTGCTCGTTGCCTTCTGGAGAATTTTGAACCTATTTATCACCTAGCACCTGTATGTACCGTGAAACATCCAACAGATTTCACTGGAAACCTGAACCACACAAATGCATCCAGTATATTTATTGTGCCATTTATTTTCATCTCTCTGCTCACATGGGTTGCGATTCATAAGACTACTGAACATTCTCTCTTTTCTGGACTTATGCCAGCTAGTAAACTAAACGAGGTTGCTATATTATGATTATATGTTACTGTGGCTACAATTCGTTCAAGCGATTAGACAACTTCAATTAATCTATTAGAATGACATTGGCAAATTTTTTCCTTTAACATCCTTTTATATGTGAATTATTTATCTTATCAGCTAAATAAATAAATAGTTATCAGTTAAGACAGATGTTCAGGAATTTCTCCATTGGTCAAAATTCTGATTAAATCGCATGTATATTTGGGTATAAGTTAATCTGATTGGCTACACTGCACACATGTTTATGTACTTATTGTTCACGGTATCAAATTTCCTAGCTTTTATTCACCTATAGGGTCCAGATTAATCAGTCTTAATTCATGAGAATACCTCGAATCCTTCTAGTACTGAAACTGAGTATCACCTAGAAAATCTTAAAATCACAAATAGTTTAACCACACATGACCTTAATTTGTACTCAAAAAGGTAGCGATCAATTAATTATAGTGTAAAAGTCGTTCTACTCTTTGCGCTGATAAACAAAATCTGTTCGAAGAATAAGAAAATAGCATTTATTGCCTCAGATTCTTTGCCGACACTTGTTGAAATCGACAGCTTTTCAGTAAGTACGTGATAATGAAATTCGCAGAGTTCCTTTAATATATATGCTGACCATAATCATTTTCAACAACCCGGTAAATATAAATAAAGCGGAAAACTAGTAATCTGACGTAGGATTGTGTTTTTATGATGCTTGCCCATTAAAGTAGAAGATCTTCTTATAAATAGTTAACTCAAGTGTTGTGAAATCTGAGGAAAAACTAAGTGGTAAACAAACGATATTTATGAAATCTCATAGATCGCTCTTTGAAACAGAAAGATATAACTACATATTAGTAAATAATTTAATTCACTGTTTAATAACCAACTCATGGATACATGACTCACTGCTGAGGAGAAATTCGTCTATGTATCTGAACCAAATGTGAATAACTATAAGTTGGCTGAAACACATAGACGTGGATAAATGACGGTGTAGAATAACACATTTGTGAGGTTGTTCCTAAAATTAAATGAAGATTACTATCCGAGTATATCTGAATACTGACGTAATATAGGTCTACTCCGATATGAAGAAACTTTCTTTACCGGTGCCTACTACATATATGTATATATATATATATGTTCACATGTCTTGATCTAAAAATCTCATTGATTCTCTATGAATAGGGACCTGATATTCTTTTGTATTTACAGTGCTCATAATGCGATAAATACGAAAATATTTCCCGTATGATTTTTATTCACAACCCATTTTATAAGTCTGAGAATGAAAAGAGATACTTATTTTCTTATAGAGACAACTCCTTGCTTGTTTGCAAGCATTAAAGGGTTAGTAGATGAATGTCAAAAACAGTGTTGAATATCAATTAATTAGCGAAAATTTCTCATGACACATATACTCAGTTCGCGCACCCAATAATAAATTAACAATGATTGTCAAAACCTTTCTGTCATGACCCTTATGAATATTAGTATCTTCATTTCAGGGTTTTCTTATCATAAGGCGCTCGTATTCCTCTCTCCCGTAATATAAATTCTTCACTGTTGTAACGCCATATATATTTTTCTGAAAAATTTCCGCACACAATTTTGTAATAAATACTTATTACTCAAACAAATTTCAGTAGCATAAGTAGAATGAAAATTTATGTTCTGAACATGCTGATAGCTTCACTGAATTTTTTACATCTACAATTTCACTGATGTCATAATGCATCACAGCATTTCTTTTCACATCCTGAGATAATATTTTCTGGTCGATAACAATTATTCAACAATATAAAAATAAGAATCAGTGCAGAAATCTACTGCGATCAGTATAAAGAACAAGATCCAAATTTAAACACTAATCTCAAGTCATTTCTTCCATATAGTTCAGTGATTGAGCGCCTGCGTCCTGAAAATAGCAATTTGAACAGGCTTCGCACTTTTATCAACAGCTGTCTTCATTGCATAGTGAAGATCAGACGGCCAGGTGACCAGGAGGGATTAGTGACAAGGGAATCTCGGAAAGAACCAGTCGAAAACTTATTTATTACCAACAAATATGAAGAAGAGAGTTGAGATGGATTGGACACACGCTGAGCAGACTGTTGAATGACATGTGGAGTCAGGCTGTTGAGTTGAAACTGAGTGGTAAACGACGAGTTGTTTGTTTGAGTTAGACATGGAAGAGATGTTGTGAGGAGGAGTTGATTGTGTGGGTAGTCGTGTATCCATCTAAATAATAATAATAATAACAATAATCTGCTTTATTCCAAAAACAATACTTAAAATGCAGAATGAAATTATCACAATGTTGCATTTGATTTATTCAAAATATAAACAATATTAGAAATTAAAACAAAATTTACAAGAGGAATTTGTCCACACTTACGATGTAAAGTCAAAAATATTCGAAGTACGAATTGAGAATATTAAACATAATAATAATAATGATAACAATGAGTTTGTTTCAAACAGTATTGCCGACTCAGTTTGAAAATTTTAGCATGTTATAGATTATTGAATCTAACGTCCTGTTCATATAGTTTGGTGAGGCAAATACAAAATTAACAGTTATAACACAGCATAAATGATGTTCACACTTATGAAAAAATAAACAAATGAAAACAAAAACTTGAGAGGATTATAAATATAAGAAGTACAATAACAATAAAGGTTAATGTTGTAAGGGTGGAGGAAATGGTTTATTGAGTAGTGCAAAGAAGGTTAGTTAGTTCATGCCTAACACTATATTCATCACATAAAGTACGTGCCAAATATGGTATAGTGGAATTTTTGTACTTAGACGTACGTGCATAAAGTCTTCTCAAAAGACTTCTAGTTTTACCTGAGGAGACACAAGTTTGGAGCTGGGGATAAAGTGGATGCTTACAGTCTGACAAAATTACTTTAGCGAATTTACTGCATGACATCAAGTGTTTACCAGTGACATTGTCAACGATATGGCCCAATAGGATACCACTCGCCCTACTAACAGTCTTCAGAGTTCTAGGAAGTCTTTTTTAAGCAATCCAGGAAAGAATAAGGGTGAACAGTAAAGAAGAATAGATAAAATGCACGAGCTGACAAACTGTAAGAGGTGGGGTTGGGTTATGCCCGAGTGCCTTAACTACTTAATGTAATAAGTCAGAGGAAATATTCCTTTAGAAATAGCTAAGAAATCTGAAGACCAGGATAGGTCAGAAGAAAGAATTAATCCAAGATACTTAACTTCAGACTTGGTTTCTATATCAGTGTCATCAATTTTGCAACTTTTACATCGGAAACTGAAATTAACAGTCTGGCATTTAGAAGGATTCAGTTTAAGGCCATTAGACAGAGACCATTTACTGACTCCTGATAGGAAGTTGTTTACACAGGAAGTTAACAGACACTGAAATAGTTAGATCGTCGGCATACTTAACAAAGTTCATTTCATCAGAGTGAGGCAATTCATGCAAGAAGAAAGAAAACAGAAAAGGAGAAAGGACTACGCCTTGAAGGACACCAGCCTCAGTAAGCAATGAAGTGGACGGCTTTCCCTGACATACAGTGTACTGCTTTTTTCTTGAGAAATAAGAATTCAGTCATTTGACAACCCAACAGTCAGTTTCAGTTTCAGCAAGCTTGTTTAACAAAATGTCCGTAGGTACTGAGTCGAAAGAAGATGTATAATCTACGAAGGTGCAACGAACAAATTTAGCCCCCTTGTCTAAACTGGAAACAATGTTATGATACAAGACTGCAGCTGCATCTAAAGTACTTCTACTGTGTTTATAGACGAATTGTTTGGGATCGTTAAAGGCTTTAGGTGAAGGTTGAAGATTAAGTAGGAGCAACTTTTTCACAGTTTTTAGAAAAGGGGAGGTAATAGCAATAGGTCGAAATTTAAAACATGCTCCAGTAGATGACTTGGGTATAGGTACAATTTTAATGTCCTTCCAAACGGCTGTCACGACATTTCTGGAAGAAGATTCATTAAATACGGCCATGAGAGGATAACACAGGATATCTGCGGACTTTTTAGAATAACACTAGGCAAACCATCTGAACCTAGGCTACAAGAAGGGTTCAGAGACTGCAGACATTTTAGAACATCATTTGTATTGAAACCATGGAAGCAGGTTTCATTAATACTTGTAACACAAGAAAGTTTGGCATTTGTGGGAGAATGTATGAAAGACTTGTTTAGTGCACACACATCAAAGTGAATTCATAAGCAAGCATAGATAGTTTTGAAGTGCTACAACAAGGTGTGACATTAATGTTCGTGATAAAAATGAAGTTGTACTTAGGCAGGTGCTTAGGTCTACATTTGGCAGTTATACAGTCAATATTATCACTTGAGAATTTAAAGCAGACGTTGTTGGCAACAGACCACTGAGAATTGATAAAAGTAGCAACACCGCCGCCTTGCTTGTTATTTGAACTACTTCGGTCTTGTCTGTACATATTGAAACCGTTCAGAGAGATTAAATTGTCATCATATGAATAGTGGGGCCAAGTTTCTTGAAGCGTTATTACACCTGTATTACGATAAATATTTGAACATAATAGAGCATCCAACTAATTAATCTTGTTCGATAATGACCTGCAATTTGTACTCATAATCACAAGAACAGTCATCTAATGCATTGGAGTACACTTTAAGGATCGTTGCCACCCACCATGATGCTTTTTCTTAAGGTTGTTACAAACTCATAAATCATCAGGTTGAAAACATTTTAAATAATCGTGAGAGTAAGCAATACGATTTGGACACATAACTGAGTAATTAAAACAAAATAAATCCAAGTAATCAGATGCAATATAAGTAACGGAAAATTTTAGTAGCCCAAGGTTTAAGCAGGCCGCCACCAGGATGAGAGAGAGAACAGATTGGAATGGAGATGTTTAGTTGAAGTCCTATATTACACTTGGAACCCTGGGGAATAATAATAGTAATATGAAGTAGAATTTATTGGAAATAAGTATTCTGTGTTTATATTCTTGTTTTGAATAAATTATGCGGACATTCAAATTGTCGCCATTTTTATATTGTTGAATAATTGTTATCGACCAGAAAATACTATCTCAGGATGTGAAAAGAAATGCAGTTATCGATTATGATGTCAGTGAAATTGTGGATGTAATGAATTCCATTAAGCCATTAGGATATTCAGTCATAATTGACCAGAACATAAATTTTCATTCCCATTTATGCTACTGAAATGTGTTTGAGTAATAAGTATTTTATTACAAAATTGTGTGCAGAAATGTTTCGGAAAAATAAAGATGACGTTATAACAGTGAAGAATTTATATTACTTGAGGGTGGTATACAAACACTTTTTTACAAAGAAACTCTAAAATGAATTTATAAACAGTCACAAAGATCACAGTAGAACCTTTTTAGGACCTATTCCTTTTTTAAGACGAAATCATATTTCGTGATATCTGGTCTGATTGTCTTGACATCCAGCATAGATAACCGCATACGCTGGTCAAGCTTATCACTGCGATTCACGAAAGTCGACTTTTATTTGCACTTTCATTACGGAATCTGTTATTGTTATGTTTTATAAGTGTCCGTGGGTTTTGTGCACTTGTTTTAGTTCAACTGTGACATTAATTTACCCGTGTTCCTTAACAACCACTCGCCTGTGAGTAGTATCTTAACAGAGAAATAACTGACGCGAATACTCACTGATTTTTAATGAAATTTAAGTACTTTGTGAAGTGTTAAAGTTTTCGGCACTTTCTTAGTAAAACAAATATTAGACCAGTAACTTTCAGGTCACTTGTCTAATTACCAACAACGTTGTAGTTTCGTTCTGTATAATGTTTAGTGAGGCTAATATACATTTCTACCGACTTCCGATTGTGGTCACAGTATTAATACTTGGGGCAGCTTTTCAAGTATCTTTGACTGAAAAACGCCTATTCATAATTACTTTTGAATAGACTAAGAAAGGGATAAGAAGTGGTTGCAGTTTATTAGTGTAAAACGTAAGTGGAAGGACCACCTAGTATTAATTTTATTTATTTCAAAAGAACACAACTTTTGAAACTGATTAGAAACTTTGTCAATTCAAATGGTTTGTAAGTGAAAAATAATTCATCATAAATTTATCCATTTTCGCTCATTATGTTTGCATCATATCTCCATAATACGAAAATAATCAAAATCAGGGAATAACCAAATCTCTGAAAAATATTGCACCTCAGAGAATTATAATAGATAATACGTTTGTAAAAATTAATGAAATTTTTAGAATAATTACATCAGCTTTATTCTGCACAATAAGTTTACTCAATATGCACAATTTTAAGCGTGTTTTACTCCATAATATATATTCTCTACATCTAGGAGTCTTAATTAAGACAGCCATTTCCAATACATCATGTGATGCAACGCTGTTTGATTTGACGAGTAAAATAATCCTTCTTGTTATTTTTCTGTGGTGTGCAAGAATTAAGAGGCGATAGGTTGCAAACCAATTAAAAAACGTACACATAAGTACATTTGGCGACCCGCGGATATAACTGAGTGATTATAATAACGAGAATTAAATAAAATAGAATGCATTGTCTTGGATGGACATTCAGGCGGACCAGTGATTCAAGCAGGTCGCCATTTTGCCTATTACCCTTTAATGGACCAGTCATTGAGGTAATGTAATATGAGGCTGAGTTGTAGACGGAGTTCAGCAAGCTCATAGCACCCGTCCGTAAGGAATAAATTACAGGTAATTTCATTGGTCACAGTTTAGAGACCACTGCAGAAATTACACTGCGAAGAACAGATTTTACACATGATCCTAGCTCAGAGAGCCGAGAAGCGATGTTACGTCACGTTCGAAAATTTGATTCGACCAGTTAAATAACCTATCAGTAGGTACTCAGTGGAATATGATAGTGAAAACATGACGTTTCTTCGAGTTAACATATTGCAATCCGACATTTCATAACCTCACAATAACTAGACAATCTTTCATGTTATAAACAAACTAAACTTATCTGAAATTGAAGCTATGAGGGGAACTTCAGTTTTGTTTTGTAAATCTTTTTGTAAGTGATATTTTTACTAAGTATACAACTAGTGCCTCATCAAATTATTATGTATTTAGTAGTTATACGACAATTCAGATTTGCTGAAAGTCAAAGAAAGCCATTTCTTCCACTGTGGGTAAAATTTATTTTGATACAGTAATATTTACTGTAAATGAATATTACTGTATAACACAGTAAAACTTTATCAAAAAATTTTTACCTACAATGTAATTATACTTCACCACGGTGCACAAGTTCTATTCTCATATCAAGGTCATTTCTTTTCTGACTTAAGAATGCATTTCATTAGTCAGTGATCATCCATCTGCATTGACGAAAATCATAGTTTACTAAAATTCACGGATACTGTTCAGTCGTGTAATAATCGTGTAATACGAATTCTTCTTGACAAGAAGATGTCAGGCTTTACTGAAGAATACAAGAATTGTATTTGCGCTGTGGACATTATTAAATGGCGTTTATTCGTCTAACTTGTATTAATTTCAGAAAATATTTGTGTTCGCTAAGATCAAATAAATCAACCGTACTGCAAGTTATTTAGTACTGATAATCGAAATTCCGTGCAATAAAAGTCTGTTAAACAGAAACACAACGGCTAAGACAAATAAAGCATTTACTGTGTCTTCATTTGTCTCAACCACAGCCTACGGAACAAAAATGACAAACTCTTTATGAAGTACAAGTAATATTAAATCAATTTGTTTACCCGTTTATATATAACACTCGGAAACGGGTGAATTAATATTCATCTACTCACATCTAAGTCCCCAACAGTAGCTCACACATTGCATGAGACAATTGCAGAAATCGAATTTCATTGGCATGTAATTTTCATGAAGAATTCCATAGATCCTTGTTTAATGTCTTTTCATACAATGCAGTATTCAAAAAGTACCCTCATTTTCTTATCTGTGACTGCTATACTGTTTAAGTAAATTTAAAATGCAAATTCCTCCAAAAATTAGTGATTTTACGAAAGTAATTTAAAAATTTCGCAAAGAATCCCTTCACTTAAACTTATTTAAAACATACATACTTTACTTTGTTCATCAGAACATTACCTTACTTAATGAATAATTCGCATGATTATTTCTTCAAGCTTAATGAACTTTATATGACGAAATTATTGTTTAAAGGTCACAGTAAAATAATTCAAAGTGAATTGCAGTTTTGTCTCAGCCAGTTAGATAAAATATTAGATAGATTTCTAGATTTGGTATGTATTACTTCACAAGTCATTGAAGCGACTATTGTAGATGTTCTTTTATGAGTTTAAAATGCGATGCTTTCATAGAAAGTTGTTTTGATTCTTAATCGTCTCAAGCGCTGAAAGAGAAGTCATTGAAATCATGTTATTGTTTTCAACAGAATGGGGATAAAAACCAAGAATGAACTGGATAAAGCCTTATTATAAGCAACAGAATCTTAAAAGTCACTAGCACTAATGTACTTTTCGCGTTAACTAAAAAGGTGGAAATTACATCTTTTTTAATTTGATTTAAGTAAAAACACTGCACTTCACCTCAGTGTTTAAACCATCTATAAGTTTGTACAGAATTTTCTTTTTGTTTTCAATTCCTACAACCTCTACAATATCGTCTAAATAGAACCGCTCACAAGGTATGTAAAATATAACTTCTGTGTTCAGCTGCAATAAAATAGGATGTGCTAGTGAAGACATGTTCATATTAACTAATGCACTTGAAAATGTCTCATGCGCATAACACCGATAATTGGTTCTACCTGGGAATATTTCACTTATTTAAGTTCCTCAAAACCTAAATCTTGTAGTGATCAGAAAAAAAGTTTTAATGTTTCCCTTTTATTACTTTGAATGTGAACGCTGAATAACAGTTACACATATCAAGATATTATTACTACCATTTGTACTATTCTTATAATACTTGTTTATTCACACTGAAAATTATTACATCTCTTATTCAACCGCTAACTTATCATTCCTTTACATAAAAGGCACTTCAAATTTTAATTAATTAGTTTGTATTTTTGAGTTCGAAAGTGTCGTAATTGCTTTTTAGAAAGAAGTGGTTTTAAATGGATACCAGTTTAACGGAAGAAATATTTTTCAATAAAAGACATTTACTTGTGAGGTTAACGTCAAATGAAAACAACTTACTGTTAAACCAAGTGCACATTTTTACTTTTTTCCATTTATTTCACAAAAGTTAATAGTTGTATTTGTAGATTTTCCCTGAACTTACAAGTTTTCATCACGTTATGATCCTCATTGTTATTTTAAAGTTTCTCAACAGCTACCCACAGAGTTTATCTTGTCCCAAGAATTAAACTATTCGTGTAACAAAACTGAAAATATTTTTATGCTATTATTACTGTTCATTCATTCAGTCATTCTTTCACTGAGTTCTGAGTGTGAAATAGGGCTTCTGTTGCACATCTGTATCCCGTTTAGTTCTCTGTCATCGGTCCCAAATGGTTCTATGAAGGCCTAGTTATTCTTCAAATGATCTCCATATCAGTCCAGAATATTTTCCCATAAAAATTCTTTCAGAAGGCCTAGTGTGCATTTTCAGTCAGTGCTGTCTTAAGCATATGTCCGATTCTTCACCAGTTCCGTCTGCATATTTATTGGAAGATAGTCTGATGGTTGATTCGTTATCTGCCAGAATTCCTTGCTGTTTATCCTTTCCGCCCAGCCGTCTGATCTTTGAGTAGAAATGGCTATTAATGAAAATCCGCTGCTCATTTGAAGTGCCTTCGCTGGTACACTTTCTAAGTCACTGTGGAATAAAGAAGCATTGCTTTTACATTGGCATTGGATATTTAGATATTGTTATTCGTGTTGAGAGTAGTGAACATCTGTCTTACTTTCCTGATACGATCGCTACTGATTTTAATATCCTCATTTGTACTACTTGTAGCTGAAACTATGCCGCCTATTCAGAGAAATGAAAGAGACGACTTCCTCCGTACTTCTCAAATTATTGTTGTCGACAGTTGGGCATCTTTATCACCTGTTTCCTGTAGGCTCCTGTCTTTGCTGCTTCTTCTACTGACCTATTGGTTTTCACTTGTACATTTCTGAGTTTGTGAGACACGAGATATTAAGGAATGATTTAACTAGAAGCAACGTGAAAGGGAAAATTTGTTCAAATTTATGCTAACAGACTGAATTAAATTCACGACAGAATTGAAACTACAGCACATATTATAACAAAAAGAATCCTGAAAGCTAGCGGGCGTTGTCGTAGAATAAACGTAGCACCTCAAAAAACCATCTGATGTGTGATTTTTATGTTTATGAACACAGCTTTTTTAAAATATTTGGAACTCCTAAAAGTGCCTTTTATCTGATATATGATGAACGTATAAACGTCCACTTTGTGATGATTTTATGTGGTTGTGTGTTTTTGCTAAGGCTAACTGTATTACATTACAAGGAAAATAAAAATATAGAATTCATACTATGTAGAAAACTTCATATTCTAAAAAATGACAGTTCGGTCGGGGCCGTCGAGAGCTTCATAGGAACTCGAAGTAGGAAGTCTGTGAACTAACATTGCAGCTTTTAGCACTAGTGATACTGTTATATTAATCTTGTTTCAGCGTATCAAAAGAGGATTTGTAGCATTATTCTAAGCTAAATTGTTTCATTGGTTATGCAGACCAGAATTATCTAATTACAAAATGCTCATTTGCCATCCAGAGCTAAAAATACGCTTTCTTTATATGCTTACAGTCTAAGGGATATTCAGAGCAAAATAAGCTGCATCTCGCTTGAATTTACATATTCATATAGCTCGAGCTTTCATAGCTGACAGAAAGTAAAGACAAGATTTAAAAGTTATTCATTTTAAGAAGCGCCAATTGCGTAGAATATTACTTTTGGCAAATGAATATGTGAAACATCACTGATGTAAGCTTAATTGTTGCACCTTCTAACTTGTTACGATCTAACTCAGTAGCTGAGGTTATTTCGCCTACCGCCAAAAGTGCTCGATGATTTAATCGTTTGTTACTTTTGTATTCATTATGCAATTTCTTCTACATAACTTACTAGATGGGCTATTTTAATTTAGGCTTAGAAGCGATTTTAACACATTGTCATTGTCATAATCTCTTAGGATCTTTCATATAGGGAAATGTGATTAGTGAATTTCGTAGGATGTGATTCAATACGATACAAAATAATCACTTCTGTCAACAATTAAGTTAAAGGAAACTTGGATTTATCACCAATTAAATAAAAAATATGTTTTTAGCTTCCTTATCGCTGTTATGAGTGTATATGAATTTAAACATGACTATCTGAGTAAAATTTCTGCAATAAAAAAAACTGTGGCACTCATCATTGAGTAAATTTCATTTCATTTCAATTTCTTAGTTCTTGTGGTATGAAACGACTTTTCGGTATTAACAATAGTTCCGTTTTTATAAACTACTATCCGAACTTATTATTATTGTATCCTTTAATTCCTAGAGGAACATAGGGCTTCAGCCGTGCGTCTCCATTGCGTTCGGTTCTCTGCTACAGTCTTCACCTGGCTCCAAGTCTGCCCACACGTTTTCATCTCCTTTTCACATGACCTCCTCCAAGTCACTCTCCCAATGACGACCAACTCTCCGCTTCCCTTTCGGTTTCCACTCGACCAATGGCTTGTCTAGTGATGTCACTTGATGCATTGTTTCCTCAGATTATGGCCAATCCATCTCCATTTCTTCCTGCTTTTTTGTTGCACAATCGGTTCCTGGTTGGTTTGTTCCCAGAGATCCCTGTTGCTGATCTTTTCTGGCCATCTGATCTTGAGTATTGAGCGAAGACAACTGTTAATGAAGGTCTGTAGTTTGTTTGAGATGCTTTTTATGACGCGCTGGCCAAGTCTCTGATCCGTATAGTAGCACTGACTTCACATTGGAGTTGAAAATCGGGTTCTTATTTTTGATGCTGAGTGCTGTTGACCTCCACACAGACTTGAGAGTAGTGAAAGCTTGTGTTGCTTTTCCGGTTCTTGCTTTGATATCCTCGCCAGTTCCACCTGTAGTTGAAACAAAGCTCCCCAGGTAGGTAAAAGAGGTTGTTTCTTCCAGGTTCCTTCCATTTATGCTGATTGTTGTCAGTTGTTGTTGTTGTTGCTGTTGGTGGTGTTGCCCAGGAATTTTCATCACCCCTGTCTTCTCGATGTTCACCTGAAGTCCTATCTTTGATGCTTCTTCTGCCAACTTGTTGCTTTTCGCTTGCATACCTTCCAGTTTGTGGGAAATCAGACATATATCATCGGCAAAGTCCAGATCCTCCAAGAGTTTTGTGTGAGTCCATTTTATGCCTGTTTTCTCATTGCCCGCTGTTTGTCGCATTATCCAGTTTACTGCAATCAGGAAAATCATTGGCGATAGTAGGCAGCCAGCTTGTCTTACTCCTGTCTTCACTTCGAAGGATTCCGTAAGTTTCCCGTTGTGGATTACTTGGCATGCAGCATTGTCGTACAGCTGTTGGATGAGATGTATAATTGTCGGTGGCACCCCGTAGTAGCGAAGTAGTTGCCAAATCACCTCTCGATCGACGCTGTCGAAGGCCTTTTCAAAGTCGATGAAGTTGAGATAGAGAGGTAACTGCCATTCCAAGCTTTGGTATACAGAACAAAATAAAAGTGTTTTCGTAGTGTCAACCACTTGCAGTTGATTATCGGTCACACTGTCAGTCTGTGACCAAATCGTTTGACTGCTATTATCTTTCACTGCAATTTTAGCTTTGACTAATCAATAAAAGTAAAAATAGTTACTTATTTTGAATGTCTCGCCAAACTCTGCAACGCTTTCTAACAAGAACTTATTTTCGTCCAGTTTTCACGCAGTTGTTGAAAAGTGTTTAGAAATCGTATATCCTTTGACATACTTAAGTCAGTTAAGAGTATTTAAATGCATAGTGTTTACCGGCAAACATATTTCAACAAACATAGTTCCTCTTTAGCTGTTGATACAGTTTTGAGAAAGATTATCGCCTATGCAGCACAACACATCCTCCCAATATGTACTAACTAACAGGCGTTAATCTCACCGACTGATATATCTGCCTAGTCAAAACATTCATTAGGTCATCTCTCCTTTGTTCATTTTCACTAGAATTATGATGGAAGACACACGTTGTAAAGACATTGGCCTTCATAGTACTACTCTCAAAAACAGGATAACTTATCAGAATCAAAAAAGAGCAGATAGTTAAGAAGTTGTATTTACTTTCTTTAAATAAATGCTGAGATCTTTATTTCATTTCATTTCTAAATTTAACATATAAATAACAATACAGTGGAATGATTATCTTCTGTTAATCCACTCTATAGTGACAAGTTTTAACTAGTGCAGCTCATTTTAATCCGCATAACCTTAGTGTAACATCCGTGGCACATTAAGACGCCTACATCTGGTTCATTTGTGAAAATATAAGTAACAGTGTAACGCATTGTGTAGTAACGGTGCCTAATACACCAGTAAGATGACTTGATTTTACTGTTATTATCTATTGGTCATTATCACCATCTATATTAATAATACGGTTAATCACCATCTCATTCACTCATTTAGTCCGCTAAAACTGAGTCCCTTAAACAATGAAGTAATTATTTGTGCATACAAAAATATTTTGATAATGAAAAAACCTATGACTTAGCAGTCAATTGGTTATTTTTATGACAACAGTAGGTCTCTCCGAAACATTTTCAGTTCTAAGCAATCAGGAAAGCCCTCAACATAGAAATGCAGGTGTAAAATCAGTGGTTTGTTTCGGCAAAAATGAAAAGGTTTTCTAAAATTAAGGAAAGGATAATGAATACTTCTTATTGGTTGTTCTGTTAACCAATAGTATTTGAGAAAACAAATTATAGTTAATGGGAATTATTTTCTGAAACATAACTGCTTTTAAAGAGTAAAAGTGTTGTCGTAACAGTTTTCTTATCTGGATATGACGACGGCAATGCACTGTAACACGATTTTTGCAAATAGCTTTTGGACCTCATATTTATGATCAAATATAAATTGTTTATTGTATTAACTCGATTAATTATTCACATACCTTTTGTTTTCAACAATGTATATTCCAACGATCACCTGGTATATTCAGGAGCCTGCAGTCAATATGATACAGGATTTTGCTCACGACAAGTAGAAAACAGTATTTGTAATCATGTGAAAAACGAATGCTTCTGTCGCAAAGGTTTTGTAGCCATACGGGAAAATGGCAGAGTTACATGCAAAACACGTAAGTTTTCTCTACAAATCAATAATTCTCCTATATAAATTCTAAGTAAAGCATATAACATTAAAACACAGCGCATGAATAGAATATTTTTTAAATATAAAATTACGGAAGGATAAAAACTACACACATATCGTGTATATTAGAAAAGGAACACTGATTATGAAATAAGAAAGAGTTGAATATGGTTGCGGTAATTTGAATTAAGGCATTTATCTTTCTCTATCCTAACGTATTACTGACTTAATCCTCGAATGGTTTGTCTTAAACAGCAGTTAAAATATTCAAAATCCATCATCGACATCACTAAAATGATTTTAGATTTTTAGAATAAAATAGAATTAAAGTACGCTAACATTTTAGTTTTGCACTGGACTACAGATTTCCTTGATAGAACAGATAACAGTGAGGGAGAAAGCACATAACTGACCATCAGTTTACTCCATTCGTGAATTTAGTTGTAGGATGTTCTTTATTGTATTTCTAAGTGTGCAACAAAACTAAATCGCTAGACAAAAATTAAAATTCATTTGTCAAAAAAGAAAACAAAATTGCTAAGGAATTCACTAACAGCTGCTTTCATCACTTTAATGACCCAGGTCTATAAGTTGTACGAGATGACGAAATCATAGCCCATGATGATTCGGTGAATAAACAGTCAACAATGTGGACTTCATTACTTACCAGAATAAACCAACTGTAGACATATACTGCCATTTTTCAAATTCAAAGCACAAACTGTCAATCGGATTGCCTTAATTCTAATATTCATTAAAAAAGAAGAAAAAACGCGTCCTCTCTTGAAAACATTCATGCCACTGTTACCTCTGACGTATTTTGTTTCAGAATATAACTCACTAACTTTAAAAGTCAAAAGGTACTTTCGAAGTAATAATGTTTCAACACGAACCCTATGGTAATGCAAAAATTTATAAATTAAAAATGTTAGGAAATAGAGGAAAGAGTTAAAGCCAGACATTAGTTTGACTCAAGTTGTTTCCGGTTGTCCACATCGTCTGTAAACTAATAAACATGTATATAACATAAATATTTGTTATGGATTCGCATATTTATCAACGCTGAAATGAGGCTTATTTGTGTTAATTTTGTAAGGATTCTGTACGGAACGTACAGCTGGTAAACAGTTAACTTTAAGTAACTAATAATGCAGCATTTTGTCCTGTCTCAAATAATCCAGACATTCTGGTGTGGAAAAAAAATCATACTGCAGATAAGGTTTCTAAATAATTAAATCAGTACATCACTTTAAAACGAATAATGTATGAAAATAATAGAACTTTTAAGAAAGCACTCAATCGTCACGTCTTCACTACTACTCTACACATTTAATAGATTTGATATGAAAATAAGTCGTGAACAACTATGAAGCATTCAATTTTTAAATGAAGCACAGCAGAGTGAAAACCTGCTCAACAAAGATGAGCAAGGAAGAGGAAACACAGAGTCCGTGAAATGTGCTAATACACTTATATATATATATATACATATATATACCTAAAATGGTGACTATCACTAAAAAGTAGCTACACATTTGTCTACAGGAAACCATGATAAATTCTTGAAGGTTTAATAATTAAGGAGAAATCTAACTTTTTACGTAACTTTAATTGTTTTCTACATACAGTATAGTTTTCTCCTGTCTCATGTAAAATTATCTGCTGATATTTTTCATCTTCCTTAGAAACTTGCGAATTTTTCCAAAAAATGTAATTAGATATTTTTGTTGTTGCCAATTTTCAACTAAAAATGATCCTACGTAAGAGTAGATGTGATATGACATGATTATGAGGCATAAGTTGCGCTTGAAACATCCTCCAGTTATCAGCCCTGCATCATTCTCCGTATTTTATCAAATAAACTAATCTAACATGGAATTAAATTATCATATTCCTATCTAGAAATGTTGATTCAAACACTTTAGTGTGAAAGTAATCTGCTATCTGTTGTAAGGTTAGTTGGCTTGGTTTAGCTTTAGTCCCTTTATGAACAGTTGAGGGAATATTTATTTTGGAATAAACTGAGGCATCCATGCTTGCAATAGGTGGGATTTGCGCTTACAGATAGCCAACATGTCAATGTCCAACTCATAACATATGACAGTTTTTAATCAGTGGATTTTCCGCTACCAACGAAGAACTGAAGTCACAGGTAACTAGGAGTAAAATCAGTTCTCTAATTGCTGTGCTTCATCTTTTATGCAATGAGGACCCTATAATGAAGATGAAAGTGTGATTTAGTTTGCACATTAGGAAAACTAATCCCCTTACCTAATCTTACAGTTATTTCATTAGAAATGTGCAAATCATTCATAAAGAAATAAGGGTGAAATTTAATCAGTATTCTCATATTTAACAGAAATAACCGAACATTCTGAACCTGTGAATGACGCTACATAACATATAAACTGAACGAACGAGTAACCATCACATCTTCAAAGTATGATAAGTCAGACTACTCTTTTCGTCTCACGACTTCAGTAGGATAAGTATTTCAAAAATGAAACTTGTAGCTCTGAAGAACTTTCTCTCATGGCATTCAAATAACAAAAGTAGCAATGATACACATAGAAATTCCTTATTAACAAAACTGGAAAAGTGAATTGAAACAACTACACTAACCGATCACCTCAGCATGATAGTGGGAGGGTAAATTTTGTTGAAAATGTTAACTACTGTATATTACTGTATCCCTATAAGTTATATCAAATAAGTCTATTTAATATAAAAATGCTATCCAACTGCAGTGCTCTAGTTGAACACTAAATTTTTAAGAGGAAAAGTGTAGTTTACTTGAAAATGGGCCTTGCACATTAATTAATGAAGAGTACTCTTCAGGCCCTAAGGTCATGCAAACTAGCAACTGTCATCACACAACCAAGAGCATTTCATGTAATCTATTTGAGGTATATGTATAATGACTCACAGTTTTTTTCGTACACCGGATAATCGATTATTTCAGCGCGATGACACTACACAATTAGCCAGTGTCAACTTTTATTGTGGTCAGCGTGTAGAATGATAGCAGTACTTTTAGTATGATAAAAGAAGCTGCAAATAGTTGAAATGTTGCTAAAACACCGAACTAAAAACAGTTGCAATTAAATCTGCTAGTAAATAATTTTCTCCAACTAGCCGAACAGCGATAAAATCATAATTATAAGTTAATATTACTTATAATGAGAAACGCATAATAAAGACAAGTGAGAAAGGCAAAATCAACAACGCTAATTGATCAACTAAAATTAATTACATCTCCATGAGTTGACTGCATAAACCTCAGAATGTGTAATGCAAATTTTCGATCACTTAATGCTGTGTAGATGATGAATTTCAACTCTAAGTTGACTAGAATCCTGTGGAAAAGCAGTTTTATAACGCTGAAAGAAGCAGTAAAGCTGAAATCGTAGCAAAACTACTAACTTTCATCATTGAGGTTGTGGGCAGTTGATAATACACCGAAGAAAAATAAAATGGATCTGTTTTGTCCTGTTTCACGTGTTCTTATTGCTCTGTTCAAATTGATTTTTTATACAACTGAACTTGAAATTTTCCTCATACGCTTGTTTGGCAGTACAATTATGCCACAGCTATATTTAAGTTTGTAGAATTAATTAAAGATTTGTAACATTTTGAATGTGATTATTTAGTTTATATTCTCCTGTTATGATTATTTTCATGTAAATAAATTTAACTGAACTCCGTTAACTGGGATTATTTCATTTACATCTATAAACTAATCAAAGAAGAAATTCTGAGTAACTTAAGGTATTTTACTTCTTTTTCAGTACTCACCGACCTAAAATGTCGAGTAGATCGTGACTGTGTACATGTCAATCGAAGCAGCTGTCATCCTGGTGCTGGCTACTGTTCCTGTCCTGGAAGTACTATATATGTCCCTGAGAGACATGCATGTAGTAAGTAAAGGTTGAAAATAACTTATATTCGTTGACTGATGCGATAATGTTTTCTACACATTTGTGAATTTTATTGAATATAATAACAGGACAATGTTTGTGATACTCTTATTTAACTCTTTCACACTAATATGAAGGTACTCAGTGATATTTTCCCCTAGGAAAATTCACTGGAAAAATATGTTATCACCTTTGTCGTGCCAATGTTTTATTTTGGTGCACAGTCGATTTTAAAATACAGGCAAATATTCTGTGTTAGAGTGAACATGAATTCTCCCTACAAATGACTTTATTGTTATGGAAGAAGATAGAAAAACGAAAGATCCATACTACCAAAGCAGTAGCTTCAAGCAACAAGTATTATTCAGTCTCAGACGAATAGACAATTTATCGGAGGGTCTGCGCTATAAAACTTACTGCATAAGCCATACTTAACTTTAAGCCAGCATTACCATTTCATTAAATTCCGTACATTACAAACAATTCTTAAACTGTCGATGGCTTACTCTGGTTTTACGTCGTCTTCATCACATACAACTCTTTATGCATTTCCTAATGCAACATAAGTTTATTCATTAACATTTCAAAAGACCTAAGCCTGTGTGAAATTAATGTGAAGTGAGTTAAGCAAAACAATTAATAGAACAGGATAATGATACTTAAATAGAATTCGATAAGTTTTCGTGATAGCATCACTAGATCATTACACTAGTTACTGACTAGTGTGCATCAAAATAGCATGTAAATTTGTTAAATAGCTCTCCCACTATATGTTCACTCCTGAAACAGTTTACAGTAGAAATGATGCTACAGGTTTCTAACTCTAAATTTGTGAACATTATGCAAGCAGAAGACGTATGCATATGTACGTATATGTTTACAGGTAAAGTTGAGTACGAACGCTTTATTTCCACAAAAATGAGTACTGTTTACAGACTACGAAAGTGTTTATTAAACTGTTTCTATGATTCATAAATCGTCATTATAAATATGTAAAGTATGAGAAGAGCAATAATTAATTATATGTTGTCGCAGCTGAAGATTTCTAATTTTTTGTCAGAATAAGCGAGCGTAACACATGTCATGCAATAGGTAAGAAGAGATTTTAGGCCTTTATAACACATGGCTTGCATACATAAATGACCAAACATGCCTTGTTTTTTACACAAGATAAGCATATTAACAGTGCACGCAACTCTTCTGTAGAGGAAAAGGAAAATAAGCAATAAGTAGTCTTTCTCAAGTAGTGTTGAGTCACAACTCAACAACAGTAAGCCTTATATCTCCTAGCCACTTGTTATTTTATTTTTTTTTGTAAAGGAGAAATATTCCACTCTGTAATCCATTTTATCTAGGTCATAAAATAGTTAAGCATTAATCGTTATCACAATAATCAAGAGAATTTTAAGTGTTGCTTCAACTTTTCACTTACTTTATCATGTATAATTTCTTTTAATAAAGGGTCAAGATTTGTTTATCCAAATGATCCGATTTGTGATGCTTGTATTCAGCTGAAAGGAACATGCTACAAATATGAAGCATTTGATAAATTCACTGTTGATCAAAGGTAAGCTGAATAGTCTACACCATTAAAACTCATTCCAGCTTGATTCTATGTGTAAACACTATTGTTTTATAAATTTGTGATCATTTTCGTGCTCAGGAAGCAGCGCAAATCAGCATTTATGACATGATTTATTTAGTTTGACTGATACTAAAGGTAACTGAAAATGTTGCGCCATTCTTACATAAACTTTGCCTAATAGTCACTAGGATTTATAAAGGTCTTAAGTAATTTCAATAGTTCAATGGTTTCATCACTAAATCTGGAACAAAACTTTGGATACAGTTGCGATCTAAACTGATACTTTCACTATCTCATCTAACTTAAGGTCACTCTGCATAAAACGGTTCCACCAGAACAAATTTATATTACAAACAAATTACCCATTCCTATTTCTAAATAAATGTCATCTAGTGGTGAAGGCGGGTTGTATCAGTATCTGTCAACAAATATTACTATCCTAGCGCTGTGTCACACAACTTGTAGTCAGGCCACAGTCTCATCGTAGGCATTACTGATTCAAATCCTACCGAGATTCAAACTCTCCTTCACTTGCATTCACCACCTACTATATCACTGTCAGTCTGCATTAAGACATCATTGTCTGGGAAAATGCTTTCAAACGTGAAGCAGTATTTACAAGAGAAAACATTTAGATTCATTGGCATTTATTCTTGAGTAGTTTTCTTTAAGTTGCAAATTAGTAAAACATCATTATATAAGTGAGGAAAATCCTATGGCTTATCAGCTTCCTTCAAAGAAAAGAAAATTGCTGATTTACACATTTATACATTTTTCCTTTCGAAGACAATCTTTCATGTAGTTTTACCCCAGAAATTCAAAATGGTAAACTGAATTATCTTTCTGTATATCAAATATGGTATGAATTTCATTGGACCCAAACATCCTGCATCATCTAATAGTAGGAACAGTGGCTTTGTTTTTTACGAGGTCAGTATAAATTATCAAATTTCTAGCATTGGGTAAACAATATAGGCTGCTAGTGTCCGATTTTTGTAGATAAGACAATCAAGTGATAAATGTGAAAGGAATCTGATACTGTTTTATATTTATTCTGTTTATTAGTTTTTTAATCCTAATTACACTATCAAGGAGACCATGTTTCACTTTTAAAGTTATTGGTCTATTGTACATCGTTGTTCACATATGAACTGTCAAGAAACGTCATTTAGTAAATTTTCTAATATGCCTTACACTGAAGAAAAGAAAATTAACTGATACTTTTGGATGTTGTGTAGTTGGATCAATTGGCAGTGAGTAATGACGTCGCTTTCATCATGAATTTCAAAGGGGCTTCAAAATCTTCCAAACCTACATATAAATATGACTTTTTTCACTTTCATAATAATCCTTACACAGATTTAGGGGGAAAGTGGTTTCATTTCAGTTATTTTCACTGATAGTTCCTTGATTGTTTGATAAAGTGCAAAGAGAAATTTATTCAAACGAAATGTCAACCATTTATTAGGAAACATAGTTTTTGGAATATTCTCTCTGCCAAATGGTTTACCTGAGACGGTATTGTTGTTCTCCCAGACAACAACCTCACTGTTAACTTTGAGGTAAAGTGAGATTTCTGAAGTTGGATTTACTGTGTAGGTGAGACACTAGAGATATTTGTAAGAAATGGTATAGTATGCACTCACTACTTGAGCAGTAGCGTTTTCTAAGACATCAGGCTTACATGCTACGAAAAACTAAACAGTCAAACTATTTTATGATGTCTTTACAAGAAGGCAAGCCCAGAAACATTAGCAGCATAAGTACAGAGGGGGTTAGCCCACAGAGACCAAGTATATAATCAAAAATCCAAACACTAAAACAAAAGATGCTGTATGCCAAAAGATGCCAAAACGAATTAAGAAAGTTAAAGTTCTGATGTACTTCTGTCCTAAAGAAAATAAAAGATGTTCACGTATTTCCATTAAAAGATGTTCACACTGAAATGAATGACCAACGCCAAACGATCCTCTGATACTGAAAGGAAATTAGTTCTATCATACATGGACGCTATTAAAATCACTCCCAGAATACGAAGAACCTGTGAAATGCATCTCGCTACAAGCCAACACAGTTAATACTTTGAACAATCTAAACCAACTTTTAATAGCCAAAACCAACATCACCTAAAAGATAAATTGCATCAAACGTACAAACGTTATATAAGCCAGAGTAAACATTCCCATAATATTTGCATCTATGAACAAAAGCTATTGCCTAAAAAAATGACGTCGATTCCTGGATCAGAGAGAATACTAGCACTGCCAGAGAATTTTTAGAAGTTTAATACTCCGATAAACTCGTAATTATTAAATTTGTTGATGTAAATGTTTATTAGTCAAAAATAAGCTGGTTACGTGGTAAACATTTTCAATATTAGAACAATGAGGTAGCTGATACAGATAAAAAGGAATACACTATTTTCTCTGAAGATAAACAATTATAAGGAAGACTATCAGGAAACGTGCTCAGATCATTCATGAAAAACCTCAAAAAAAGTACAATGCATTCTGGAGTTTGTGCTGAAGATATTATACTGAGACTTTCCTAACCACTTTATTCAGCTAACAGAATACAATACTGTCAAAAACAAGCAACTGAACGACAAGAAGGTTTCTGTTTGAACTAAAAACTAAGTGTGACTAAAGATAGGAATTTATCTTTCAAAATTTACAGGTCACGTAGACTAGGATATTGAAAATAGCGCTATCTTTTCAGGGTTATTTGATGAAAGAACATCCTGTTGAATATTCTATTACGTATGACGTTTTACTCATTTGATTAAGTGAATAATAGCCAACCCTTGACTTCAACATATGTATATATATGCATGAAACTTCACCCCGAGACTAACTTCAGCACATATTTTCTTAACTATTTTATGGGGTGAGAATAGGTTAACAAGTACGGAAGCAAACTTTCATTTTAATTGTTAAAGTGTGATAATGCTTTAATTTTGCAACGCGTGACTAGTAGCTACAATAATCACCGGAAAATAGAGAGCATAATTCTCTGCTGTAAAACTTTTAAAATATTTCTTAGAAATCCGCTGTGGGTAGAAAAGTCAGTTTTTACCAGATTTAATTGGGCCGAAATTTCTTTATCAAAGGCTACTATCCCTTTCATATAAATAATCTCTGTCGTTCTACTGAACACACCCTCTTCACACAGATTATTTAGATGACTAATCAGTCAGTGCTACTATACGGATCAGAGACTTGCACTGCGCGTCATAAAGAGCATCTCAAACAAACTACAGACCTTCATTAACAGCTATCTTCGCTCAATACTCAATATCAGATGGCCAGAAAAGATAAGCAACAGAGATCTCTGGGAACAAACCAACCAGGAACCGATTGTGAAACAAATAAGCAGGAAGAAATGGAGGTGGATTGGCCATACTCTGAGGAAACCATCAAGTGACATCACTAGACAAGCCATTGCTCGAGTGGAACCCAAAAGGGAAGCGGCGAGTTGGTCGTCAGTGCAAGGGTGACTTGGAGGAGGTCATGTGAAGAGGAGATGAAAACGTGTGGACAGACTTGGAGCCAGGTGAAGACTCTAGCAGAGAACCGAACGCAATGGAGACGCACGGCTGAAGCCCTATGTTCCTCTGGGAATTAAAGGAAACAATAATTATAATAATCAGAATGTATCCCTACTGTATGGGCTGAAGTGTTTATAGTGTTGAGCAGAAAGGCTCTATTTAAGACTGTGTGAAATGTCTTCGCAGATACTTTTTGGCTCATTTCAGTGGCTAATTGTTTTGCGTAAATTTAGTTTTTTAAAAACATTTTGTGTAAAAATCCTGTCTTAACTTCATATTGTTAACGACCAGTGGAAGTTATAAGTGATGTCATAAATTACGGTTAATGTGTTGAGGTGCATACTGTAGAGGTAATGGATTGTTGTTCCTACCCATCTACCAGTTAGGTCCAGTAGTCCTGTCACTTAATAGCCATTTTGGACTCATTGATCGCATCACTGTGACTTTGTCTACCCTCAGATATATTAGTAAATAATTGAGGAAGCAGTGATAAAATATTATAAAACTGAAGTATAGGCGAAACGTTACTCATTATGGTTCAAGTTCTACTTCCCTAATTCTAATATCCTCTAAAAATACAGCGGAAAGTACATATTGTTATGCATTTTAAAGGATGCGTCTAAAAATACTCTTCTGTCACGATTAGACTTCATATAATCTGTATACAAATGACAATAAATATTGCAGATAATATTAAATTAGAAAATGAATAATTTTCTTCGTTTAATTGGTTGAAAAATATTACTTATAATGACTCAAATTCACCTTGACCCTAAGAAAGGAAGCAGAAAAATAAGAATGAGATTTTTAATCCAAGATAGTTCATTTCATTAATGATATTGAGTTTAGGGTAAATACATTCAATTTAGCAATATTCAATCTGATGAGACAAAAAACAATATATATTCCTTTATGAACTGAGTGAGGTGGATATGGCTGAAAGTTTTAGTAATTGATAGTAATGTTGTTTAGAACAAATGACCTGTTCAGTAACTTCTACTTTTACCAAAACATCCATTAAAGTACAAGTTGAAAAGAGTCAAGGGTGAGTGAAATCATGTTGCCTGTCAAATTCAACCTTATTTCATTAGATGTATAGTTACAGATTATGTTGCCATTTGATATTAGTACTGAGGAAATCACTCACACATCTGGTGAGATGAAGACAATCATAAATTATAACTCAGAGTACAATAAATAGTGGTAACCTCTACAAATCTATGTGAAGTGAAAATAATGTCTGACAGGTGGTATTAGAAATACTTTAATGTTCACACCTGCAAAATGTGTCGAGATGTATGTAATATTTTCAAACGTTACTATCGAAATAGTATTTTGTTTCCGTATTTCACCTATCAGTAGATCACACAAAATAGCATATAAACTGTTAATACGACTGCATTAAGAGGGTCAACGCCATCAATATTTCAGGGATGAACAAAGCCGACAGAATTTCCGTCCTGCAGACTGTAACACGACAATCAAAGTGCCAAATCTCACTGTTGCATTTCAAAAATTTAGCAAAAGTTCCCATCTAAACATTTAGAAGACGACAAATTGCACGAAGAAGTAAATAATTCCAACTAGCTAATTATATAGGATTATGGGAGTGCTTTCATAGTTGTCGAAAACTTTGTCATCGGATAAGGCAAAATAGACTGTTTGTCGCTTCATTATGTGTAAGAAATTCTTCATGTAGGACCGAATTATACTTTCTACCAATATTGTATTCAATATGAAGACAAGTGTGTACAACTGACAGTCCACTTACCATCTTTCTCCAAATTATTAACTATAAACAAAGTACTGAATTTCCACCCTATAAAGCTGGGTTACTTGTATTAAATCACTCGTACTAGCAAATCTAAGCTTTGGATTAGAATACGATCAACGGTTGACTACGTTATCTGAGTAAACAAACTACGACGAGAACCATTTTATGAGGACTGAGTGGAAAAACGGTCATCAAAATAATAATGTTCGCTAAAACGGTCATGTTCTGTATGAGTTGAATTTCACTCAGATCCGTTTGTTAGGTTGCTACTTTACTGCACTCTGTGACAGTAAACGGAATAATTACTACAGCTATTGACACAAAGAATTTGTTTAGATGAAATAATTTTGTGATTTCCTCTATATGCCTAGACAGGCCTGTGATAAACTCTTTTAACTAATAAGAATTAAGTAATTTTATGATTTCGACGTCCCTATGAATACTATACAGACTTAAAATCTTCAGTGTCAAACACTTACAGGCGAATTCAAAGAGAATGCCCCTGATAATTACCTCATGTTTATGTTCTCATAGAATTTTCTTTTTAAAGAATGATTTGTCAAAAGAAAGAAATTAATTTCTCACAGTAAAATATGCCACTGGAATTGTTTGTCACATGATTGTGAATGTGATTTCATATATTTCACACCCGCAAATTATTGAATTTGAGAGGTGGAGTTTGTTTAGAACAAACAACAAGGATAACAAACAATTTTCTGAAACACTGTCATCAGCCAGAAACGACTGCGGAACCATGAATCATCTGGGCTATTTTAATTCACAAAATGTCGCATTTCATCTTGAAGTACATTCACCTCCTGGTTAGCTAGAGACAAGGAATTCTGCGAATGTTTAAACTTTCTTGTAGCCAGTAATAGTAAATTATTAGGACTGATATACCTCCGTCATTTCAGTCGATCTAAATTCTCTTAATACTACGGAAGAAGAAAATTACAAGAAATGAGAGACGACTTTCGAAATAATTCAGTAAACTCATTATTAGCCTGGAATAGCCTTGGGATTTCAGACTGTTGTCAACGTACCAGGTGATGACTGAAGATGAAGTGAAAATATACTTCACGAAAGCTGTTAGAGTCGATTTCAGGAAACCTGGAATCATGCTATGACCAAAATTCTTTATTTGTTTGTCTAGATCTATAAATACTGAGCATTTAATGAATGCTGAATTTCTTATTTAGAACTTTAAAATTCTTCTCTAGGCTAGATAAAAATTTAGAACTCATCAATTTAACTTTTGTTGTGTATTTCAGAATTAATCCTAACGGAGTTGGTTGTGTTTGCCCAGATCACCGAGTGTCTATTAGCACACGATCAGCTGACCCACTGAAATATATGTGTGATGGAAAATTAGGTAAGTTTGTTACTCAGTATGATCTTCAAATGAAGTTAATAAATGTATGGCGTTTACCTAGTTCAAATACTTATGAAACCAACTAATTTAGCATAATCCTGTAAAATATATCTTTGCTGATATTATACTTCATAAAACCCTATGAGTTCAACATTAGTAAATTCGATTATTTAGCTCATTTTGATAGTCAACATTACTGCTTCGTATTGACTATGGAAAAACTAACTGCCTTATATATTACGCTTAGTCTTTACATTCATGCATGTAAAAAATACTGTATTTTAAAATGTCTGACGAAAATAACTGCACTTAGCTGTCTGAAGAAGTTTATAAATTTATGATTCCTGGTGACAGTATGTCCATTCCTGCAGTCTACTCAGATTTCAATGGTGAATCAGTGAAAAAAAAGAAAAACTAACACCTAACATCTGAGAATAAGGTATTCATTTGACCTTTTGAACTCTTCTACTAAAATTCTTTCTGATAACTATCATAACTTTCGTAAACTTGCTGTTAGTTCGTAACACTCGTTCACTAATTTATCTTTTTCTGATTCTAATTCATGAAGAAAGATCCCGACGTGCCATACTGTTTATAACAGTGGCTTGACAGATGAGGAACTTTGAACTCCGTCGGCTTAAAAAATCAGTCCTTGATCTGGAGAATATCTAGTCTAATATTTACTTTTCCGGTGTTCAGCATATTGTAGCAAACGATTCACCCTACTTTTAAAAATAATAAAACAAATTATGTAGTTCATGTCGAACAGTTGCACGTCTTCTTGGACTTGTATACCATTGAAAACAAACAGACCACAAATAAATTACACATTTTTGGAAAAAATTTCCCACCATAAGGTCAAGAAGTTATGTATTCAAGCTGTAAAGCCTAAAAGGCGTCAATTTTTGAAGTGATATGACACATTTATTTTTCCTAAACTAATCAGGAACAAAGAAAAAGAAAGTTCTTACTGGTTCTTTTAAAAAATGTACAGGAGACCGATGGCGATTTTTTTCAAACTGCTGACACTAAAACCGCTTTCAGCTACCATTAATGGCAAATGTGACGTTTATCTGATGTTATCTGATCTTTAAGAGCCTAAATATTAGATCTGTGATATTCTTACCGTATAAGGCGAATAGATTTATTGTCAAGCACAACAAAATTCAGATTTTCAATACAAACGTCAAGTCAGTTATTCTATACGGATCAGAAACTTGGCGGGTCAAAAAGAACATTTCCAACAGCCTGTTGCAGACCTTTATCAACAGCTGTCTTCGTTCTTTACTGAAGATCAGATGGCCGGAAAGAATCACCAACAAGAAACTATGAGGACAAACAAAACAGGAACCAATCGCTCAACAAATATGCAGGAGAAAAGGGAGATGGATTGGACACTCGCTGAGGAGGCCGCTGGGTGACATCGCGCGCCAGGCCATAGCTCGAGTGAACCCGAAAGGGAAGCGGCGAGTGGGACGTCCAAGGGTGACATGGAGGAGATCGTGTGAAGAGGAGTTGAAACAGTATGGACTAACATGAATGCAGATGAAAAGTACAGCAGAAGACAGAAACAAGTGGAGACGTGCAGTTGAAGCCCTATGTTCCACTAGGAACCCAAGGGAACAATAATAATAATAATACAACGCTTACATGTACCAAAAATGCCATTCTGGCAGGTAATAGGTTTATGTTACATAACCAAAATAATTTTTAATTGGTGAACTGTCATTTATTCACTAATACAAACGGATTTCCACTGAATAACGGAAGCCATTATATAGTGATATCGCAATGAGTCAAACTGATGAAAAGAAATAAGATCTTTGGGTGTGTTGTGACGCGATGCTATTATTAAAGGCATATGTGTTATATTTGAAATAAAATAAATTATTCCATAAATTTATTCCCGAATTATATTTGAAAGATGTGACATTTTATCTGAAAGTGATTTACCTAAGAATAATACTCATGAATAGACAATAAAATATTTTTATGTAAAACAAGTGCACTATAAAACACCAGAAGAAGCGTAAACCTGTATACTGATGATACTAATCCCATCAGTGACCTCTGCAGGTCACAGGCTATCATGTCTGCTAAGCGTAAAATCATCTGCGTTAGTTTTATTATACACACATATCATTAAACCTCTGCTGTTCTCCTTGAATGAAGAATGACCAATGTTTATGTATTTTAGATGAAAATTAAATTACAATAAGACGCAATTATTCTTAAAATGTTTATTCTATTAAAGTTGATATAGGATCAGAATGTGATGATGAATCACATTTTTGTCGTTCAATGAATTCAATTTGTAAACCTGTACAGGAAGACCTAGCGTTAACCTCTGTTCATTTACACGGGGTTAAAAGTAATTTATGGTCAGAGAACCTCTCAAGTGGAGATCGTTCTCGTAGATATCAAATTATACGAACTTGTCAATGCAAACCTGGATCATTATCTGTATATCAGACTAACTTAAAATACAATGAATGTTGTAAGTCATAAAAAATTTCTATTTTGTTGACTTTTTATGAAATTAATGTTTTGATATTGCTCAGACTTATGCGAACACAATTTTTACGTCCTACTGCAAAGTATTTCTATCATACGAAAGTAATGTTGTAGTTGGATGAGGTAGTCATGACAAAATTTGTGAATAATAGCTCAAGTAAAAATGTTATGAGGTTAGAAAATGCTTTAGAAACCATCGAAGTGGTTATTTAATAAAGGCTTACATGGTACACTGAATATTATCTTCTAAATTCCACTTTTACAGAGTAAAATATACTACAGTTGACGCAAATTATATATATATTTACTAGTTGATTGGTAGAAGCTAGAATTCATGAGCCATTGAATCAGGTCCCAGTGGCTGAATGGTATACGAGCTTGCCTTGTGACCGGAAGGTCCAGGGTTCGAACTTCAGTAGGTGCGTACTGCCGATGATTCCCAAACTAGGATAAAACAGCTGTCCAGTACTCCATGGTTTTCAATGGTTCTCTAACTGATATCAATCCGTGATCAACTCGTAAAAACAAAACTAATCCTTACAAACCAACTAAATAAATATATTTACCACTGAATAGGAATAATAGCTGATTTCACATTCTGGGAAAAAGTATTATTGGGTTTTATATTATACAACGGAATCATTTATAGGAATATAAAGTTTTCAGAAGGCATCTGAGCGATTCAGCTCAAAATGCTATTTGAAATCCTTACGAATACAAGTGGAGTGTCTTCAAAATGAAATCGTTCATCAACTGAAAAATCTTTCTGTTGTTACTTCTTGGCATAAAACAGTAATAAAGATTAGTTTTGTATATATATATTATGCATATATAAATGTATATATACATATCATATTTTACTAACAGGAAAAAGTAGTAAACTTTTGAAAGCGAGTTACGATTCTTCGAAAACATTCAGTGTGTCCAGGATTGAGATATTTTTTCAACACAATTGACAATAACAAAATACTAGTGGTTTGTTAAAATTTTACCAACGATGAAGTCCGTCATAAGGAAATTATACGTATTTTTAATATATTTTCAGTGTAGAATAACAAATAGTTGTGTTCACTATGAACAATAAGATAGAGATGTGTGGAAATATTTTTTGAAAAGAATATTTATGTTAAATGAATATATATGTGAACAAAACACCTTTGTCATTGTGAAATTATGTTAGCTTGATGAGAAAAAAGTAAATTTGAAGACCATGACTTGAAGCAGTAACAGCCTACTGTTGATTTATCCAGAAGACTCAGTAAAATAGCAGTGCTACAGAGAATTAATTTGACTAAGAAATCCCATAAAAGATTTGGGTGTCGGTGACTTTTGCTTGTCAAAAGGGATCTAGAAGGCTTTCTTAATCCAGTTAAGAATAGAATAACCAGTGATGTATACTTACCATGAAAGAAGCAAATATGAATCAACCTTTACTAATATGGTAACAAAACTTTGTGCCAAGATTGATGTTATAGACTATCTTCAGTGCAGAAAGTGTTCAGTATGTAAGGAAACTGAGCGATTAAACATTTTTTGACAAATGATTTTCTGTTGACCGACAAAACTATTAAGTATTTGTCAAAGTTTGACACAGTACACATTGAAAGTTGATATCCACATAACTTCAAGGAAACTTCAGAGATTTTTTCAAAGTTAATATGATGTTTGAGTCATCCAGGAATTAAATTCAGCTACAGCCGAATTAAGTATGAAAGCGTTTGATGAATTCCATTGTGCATTAGGGATTTAACAACAACTGATGACTTCATACCAGGTTTATTAAGGAACTAACTCAACAAGAAAATCACTCAGTCATTTTAGAGTGAACTGTATTTATTGCTTAATAATCTCTAAGATTCCAAATTGCTGCAGTAGGCTAAAAAGCTAAGTGGATTGAAAACCGGGTTTCAACCTACCATTAATTCACATATTTGAGCTGTAAAACTTTAAACCATAGGAATTTTCTGCTACTTCCAACATCAAAGTGAATTTTATGTCAGACTGAACCAAATATTTGCAAAATACTCAGAAAAAGGAAAAACTTTTGTGAAGTTTCTTTATGAATAAAAAAAATATTTAAATGATAGTGCAGAATCTGTTTTGCACCATAAATGATGTGACAAATGCTAAAATTATAATCGTAACGTGAGTAATACTGATTTATATGAGGAAACATAATCTCTTCGACCTGGAAATTTTTTATAATTTATCAAAACAACAGAACGACTATTTATCCGCCATATATTGAGCTTACGTAGACTACGTCCTGAAATTAAACATGTTCTAGGTAAATTTGCTTAGACAACGATCTATCTGTAGAGTGTAATCGAAGTATTAGAAGCCTGTAGGCTATTCTCAAGTTAACTCACTAGTACATTCCAGAAGCTTTAGAAAAACGCACAACTTTTGCAGTTAAGTACCTACACTCACAAGGGTCCTGTATTACTAGCAGTGAAAAGAATATCTAGTGAGGTGGGGTCATGCTAACAAAATTTGAAAGAAAAATGTAACAAAAAACAATACATGAATCACTAATGCTTTTGCGAAGCACATCGTGGTGTGAATCAACTGTTTTCCGCATTAAGAAATGAAAAAACGAAGTACTTTCATGTTATGCTCGCTGAATATCGGGATTAGTACACAATATTTGACAGGAAGTGCATCTAAATTACAAATAAAAACTTTCAGACCGAATAAAAGTAGAGAAACTAAACGGTATTGTAATTATTTTTAAAAAATTCAATAAAGTTTTATTCCGCTTACTTGTTACCGTCTGAAAAGTCATTCGGTTCATTTGCATAAAAGAACTAGCATAGCTGTGTTAAGCAGAACTGATTTACTGTGCAAAGTTTGGCGTAGATTGTTTGTTTTTGCTCACTGAACTTACATGCATAAAACGTAGTCACCTTTTTCATACCTTTACTCAATACTACAGTTAAAATCCTACCTATGAAGGCGAAACGTTGTCAGAAATGTGTCGATACAGGAGGTCAATGTTATGATTTGAATGATGACGGTACAGGTGATGGCTGTGAGTGTCCACCAAGTCTTTCACCAATTGTATTCGGAAAAGATAATTCCGAAATCTATTGTGGAATGGCCCATGGTAAGTCTAATCACTTGTTCTTTTTAGATTATCTAATTTACCTTCACCACATGTAACGGTAATTTACAATAACTTCACCGGAAACTCAAGTTAAGACAACCAAGTGATTTATGCTGAAATCGTTCTATTTATATTGTTCTCTAACTTGTTTAGATAACAGTTCACCAGAGTTTGAAGTGCAGTCATGTCATTTGGAAACTGTTCGAATCAGTCTGACCAACAAACTCAGAACTGAACGTTGCACAGCTTGCCATCTAGTCAATAATCCCTCTCTTCTTAAATACCTTTATTAGTGGTCATCATGAAGTGTACACTGCTTTTTTCAGCAGATAAGCTGATATAGCTAATAAACGGCTATTCACCTGATGAAATAGGATTCTAAATTGATCCGACATACACAACATGATAAAGAAGTGCAGTGTGAAGTAACAGGATATCTATTAAAGCAATGATTGCAGATAATCTTTCCGTCTTCCTCCTTTCAGAGATCACGTTATTTTATTTTTAACTTTCGTGCAGCAGTCTTGAAAGCTTTTATACTGAGATAACTAATCTTGAGTCACTGATTAGAATCCTAAACATGCTTTATCTTTTTTTGTTACGTTAGCGTCCGTGGTAAAAATCTGAAATGAACCGAAGTAATACTCGAGGAGAATAAAAGCCTTCTAACTTAGTTATATGAGCTTCAGTTAAATGTTATTTGCGATACAGACACATATAAACATATATAAACGGCTTCCATAAAATTAATTTAAATATTTTAGTTTGTTAAATAATCTATTTGTTTGGAGGGTTAGGTAATGCGAACAGGGCATTTTTGCTTTCATGTTTGAAATCTAAGTTTTTCCAGAAGTTAAAATCAACTTTTACTACTATTGTTATTCCTTACTTTTAGTTTCTGTTAATTGTACGAATGGACATTTTGGTGTTTGTTATTATCCGCATACTTATGGACCATACAGCAATTTATATGAAGACTTGATTAATCAACGTTCTGTGGTCCGGTTAGCATCGGATAATTATTTTATACAACCGCTTTTACTTCACACTGTTAACTCTGTTCCCAATGATAAAAATGATACATATCATTACTCAGATTCTGAAGATCAATGTTCGCTGAAGGTAGAAAACAAGACAGTGGTTACAGAAAGTGCTTATATAGAAGATTCTATACCATACGGTAATTATCACTCCACCACTGGTCAGAAGAAGAGATTTTGTTTGAACATCGATGTTTGGCGAAGACATAGTCTATGCGGTATTAGATTATATAAATTAAGTGTAAGTTTTTCACTATTATTAATATGTTTATATAACATTTCTAGACTGTGGATAAAAATTCTTATTAATAAAGACTACATAAAAGATAAAAGTACTTGTGTAAACAAACTTGGATTGTAATGTTTTGCCGTTTATCAACATTTTCGTACTAACTTGAAAACTAACGGTCTCAAAACTTCATCTTAACAAAAATGACGTATTCTACAGGTGTTAAATATAATAAGAATGTAATTAAATTACCAGAAGTATCGAATATGTGTGATTGAAAGCAAAAAATCTGAATACGAACTTGTTTCTGTGGAGGGAGAGAGAGAGTGAAAAATGACCTTATCATTTCATAAAGACATTTGTAGTATTAAAATGTTAGTTAGCAGGGATTTGAATGGTTACAGGAGCTCATCATGAGCTGAGATCGGTTAGTGAACCACTGGAGGCAGTACATTTGTAGTTATCACATCTTCAAATGTTTAAGAAAACGGGAATGTGAGGGGGAAAGTAACTCGTAGCTCTTACTCTGGAGTCATTTTTCTATGAGCGAGTACCAGTAAAATCGACTATCATCGATTTATTGTTCAAATATCATGGGGAATTGAAAAAGAATCCGATTTCTTTTATTATGTGGTTAGTATTTTCAAAATACTAAGGCCCTAAGTTAACATATCCCAGCCTCATGAGTCAGTAATTTCACCCTTTTGTATTGAAATTCTTTTTATATTCCTAACAATTTTGAAATGAATGTAAATGAAGCCATTGATAAATACGTGATCTTAATGAATGATTCCTCGAAGAAAACTGAATATGGCCAAATTTCAGTAGTAAATATAATCATAAGTACTACAACACTTGTGTAGGGTTGGGTCCTGTGGTGTTTATTACACGCTATAATTTATTGGTAACGAATAGCTTATACGAGACCAAATTGGGTAGATCTGCATATGGTGGAAAAGGTTTCAAGAGTCTCGTTATCAGTGGAATCCAGGATTCACATTTAGTCCTGTTTCGGATTTGTTATCTGGATGTGCCTGAATTCCCCATTGAGTGAAAGTGTTCTCACTGAGGCAAATATCCAATAGCCATTGTTCCAGAGGTCAAAGAGTCATCTTCTAGACCACTTCAGCCACGAGAGCCAAACAGCATTTCTCCATAAGTTTAAGGTGGCTAATTTAAGTTTTTCCATTACCTTGTTTTCGTAGAAACTTTATTTATCATCTTCTCAAGTTGTAATGGAGTTACTCATAGAAGAAAGCGAATGAATTTCATATATCACTTATTATTTTCAAAGAAGAACAATTCTGTGCAGTTTTATATTTCAGAACCAAATAAATATTGTTATGAAGAAGACTAAACCATCATTGTCGGCGTATTTAGCTTGAAACTCTTTTAATTTAACTACCTCTTCATAATTTTAACACAAAATAATTTTGATGTGAATATAAGTGATAGTTTTTTTTAATCGCAAATAATAAATAGTAAATCCGATGCAGTCGACTATCCTATGCGGAAGAAGCACGTTTTATGACTTTAAAATGATGGGTTTGAGTTTACCTGCTAGTCATTAAAGTTAATTGTTCAGTGAACAATCACACATTTACGCAAATGCATATTCACACACAGACATAACTGCTTATCTCAACAATAGCTGTAATTATAAAACTCCTCACAAAATTAATATTTTTCGTGAAATTTGGATTCATTTTCACGATTAAATAAATAAATAAATACGAAAAAGTATTCTCCTTTAAAACTATTTATAAAAGTATTATTCGTAATAAATCATATTTTATTACACTCAGATATATATACTAAAATACATTTGACCGTAAACTAGCTGGAATGTATGTCTTAGTGAGAATTCCTGTTCAGCATAACAGTAAGCTAAAATGATTTGGCGGTAGGTGGCTAATTCTACAAACATACTGATTATTCCAGCCTGAAATAACCAAACTACTACCTGACGTCCAGATCACCTTGTTCTGACTAGCACAGCGTACTCCTGTTGTGATCAAGTGCTAACCACTCATGACAATGTGATGTTAATATTGAATTACTTTCATGGTAGTATTGTAGGCTATGTTTATGAAGTTGTGGTCCAAATAATTTGGTTTCCCAAGCAAGTCGTAATCAGAATTCATTTTACACTGTGTACTCCGTAGAAATTGTATTCATTAGATTTTCATATCCTTATAAAATACGTAGTCAATCAGTACTGGGCGAGGAAACGATTATAATTAATCCAGTATACCATTTTTCCAGCAAGTATCACTAGTGCTTATCATTAAGCACAGATATTCAGTTACGTTTCAAATAATGTTATGTCCAACTTTTTGTTCAAAAAATTATATAGCTGAATAATTTACTAAGATAAAAAGATTCTCCTCATATTATAGTAACTAGGCTAAGCAATAATGTACCCAGATACAGTTTTTACTCAAATTCGTTACTAGTATTTATCACAAGTGCATGCAGTTTTAATGCGATCTCTGGAAGTATTTGAAATCTTCTAGTTTATAGAGCTTAGCCAGCCTAACACCTGAGTGATGTGGTTTAAACGCACATTAAATCATCAGCCTTAGGTCTACACTGTGTAAAATCAGGCCAAAAACCCAGAGGGTCCTAGGTTCGAACCCTGGTGGGTGCGTACTGCCGAAGAGTCCCGAACTAAGACGAAATAGCCGTCCAGTACTCCCAGGTTTTCCAATGATTCTCTAACCGATGTCGGCTCATAATGAAATCGTGTAACCAATCAATCAAATCCCTACAAACCAATGTTTGATAATATTGAAATCATCCAGAAAAATTTCAGAAATCACAAAGAAAGTCTAAAATCAGAAGCACTTCATATCAAATGGAATCCAAATTGTCTGAATAGGAATGATGGATTAAAACAGAATTTCGCCTGTTTTATAACACTCCCCTCTCCCATGAAATAACAAAATCAACACGAATGTGATAAGCACTTTCGTTATGCAAACGCATTCTATTTTTATAATTTCATGTGCTTATCGAATCCAACAATCTACACATGGTTTTTTATCTTTATCAACTGACCAACGTGATAATGTGAAAATTATCTTTTGCTAAAGAATCATGAATAATTCACTTACTGTATATAAGCTGAGATTTTGGAAGTTGTGGTTTCGGAATGCTTTGATAGAGCTATTAGTGTTAGATAGCGAAACGTCAGTAAAAACATTATTATTTGCTTTCTCATTAATTGGGTAATACAGAAACTTCTATAATAATAAATATCACGTACCCAGTGCCCAAATGTTTTCAAACTTTTAAACGTGAACATGATGTGGACGCATATAAAGATCACCGTGATTTATAAAATTAAATTATCCTGTAACAAAAGTGTCATTACAAGATAAAAAGACAACAAAGAAACGTATTTTCCATTATGTCCTTTACAATTATGTGTGCAACTTGGAAATGCCATTGAGACAAACAAAAGAAAGGGCGGCAAGTGAATAGTCCATTTCCAGGTGTACCATATATATATATTCTTTCCAATAATTTCTCTTCAGGTTCTTACAGTTATAAAATATAATATTTGTTATCGTTACAATAGTAGCCAGTTATGCGCCGGATACATTTTTTACGTAGAATAACAGATTAGTTATGGGGTGTCAAAATAAATAGTAGTATTTTTGTGACAAACGTGCTAGGCTGAAATCTACAACAAAATTTTGTAAAATGGGAGACAGTGGTGGTGATTAGTCATCATAGATTTGTGTAGTGTGGGGTAGGAAAATTGACAAGTCAGTTCAAGGTTATAAAAGGTGTCAGGTGAGTGGCTAGTACAAAGTGGTATGTATTAAAGGGGAGATGTAAGACTGCAATAACAGCTTCATGATGAAATAGCGAATGTATGAAATGAAACAGGTGGAGGCGTATACTGAGAAAGGGGATAGTATCATTAAAACTAAATCTGGATAGTATAAATGGAAAATTCAATGGTATTGAGAGAATGTTTGCAGGAAGGGTATAAATTATGACGAATAATAATAATTGTAATAATAAGCAAACGAAGGACCTATTTTAGCGAACATTTTCTAGCAAAACTAGAAAATAGTCCGTTGAAAGATGAAACAACAAAAATGGAAATGTATTGTCGTTACATGGATGACACTTTTGTAGTTTGCAATGAAGGGTTAAGTAGTGATTTGATTTTGAGCAACTTCAGTGTTGCTTACCTAGCAGTCCATTTCACCCACGAAGGAGAATACAAGGAGACTCTCTACACTTCCTTGACGTCATGCTAACGAGACGAGAGGATGGTTCCGTCATAAGAACCATATTTGGAAAGCTAGAGACCTAAGCCAAGTATATACGCTTCCTTAGCTTCGTAACGATGACATACAAACGTAATCTGATCAGGTGCTTAGCATTTAGATTGAGATCTATATATTCCGAAAATTGTGTGGTGAAGGAACTCCAAGTCATCCGAGACATTCTAAGCGAGAAGCTCATTAGAGCCAACATTGGTTACAATAGCGGTAAATATAAACTGTAAACGGTGGAGAAAAAGCCTCTGTTTTTACGTCTACAATTCAAGGGAGATATACCTGCATAGATTCTATCAAAACGTTTAACCAGGGCGATAAAGAAAACTTTCTACTCTGCACGTCTGTTCCTACCCTTCAGTAGCCGTCCAATGTTCATCCAGCAACTCAAAGATGTCTTACCTAACCTTATCTCTTCTTCAAGCATATACCACTTCAACTGTTCTTATGGTTCAAGTAATATAGGGCACACGATTAGGCACGTTCGTTTACGAGTTCGAGAACATTTACCAGCTTGGTTCAGTAGGGGGGAATTTAAGTGCATAAAACATCGATCCTGTCACACATGGTCGATACTGGATATCGATCGACGTCAACACAGCTTTCAGGGTTATATACCGAATTCCGAGGTCGTTGTCACGTACAGTTTGCATACGTCTTCTACACATAGCTGAAGCAATCGCAATAAGATCGACTAAACCGGAACTTTGCATCCAAAAAGAACACGTCCAGATGCTGTTCCTACCGTGGTCAAACTTCGATTATTGATTCTTCTTATCACCAAGAGTGCTTCTTCCCCTTAACCCTCTTGGTTTTTTTCTTCCTTTGCTTATTATTACAATTATTATTATTCGTCATAATTTATACCCTTCATGCAAACATTCTCTCAATACCATTGAATTTTCCATTTATACTATCCAGATTTAGTTTTAATGATACTATCCCCTTTCTCAGTATACGCCTCCACCTGTTTCATTTCATACATTCGCTATTTCATCATGAAGCTGTTATTGCAGTCTTACTATCTCCCCTTTAATACATACCACTTTGTACTAGCCACTCACCTGACACCTTTTATAACCTTGAACTGACTTGTCAATTTTCCTACCCCACACTACACAAATCTATGATGACTAATCACCACCACTGTCTCCCATTTTACAAAATTTTGTTGTAGATTTCAGCCTAGCACGTTTGTCACAAAAATACTACTATTTATTTTGACACCCCATAACTAATCTGTTATTCTACGTAAAAAATGTATCCGGCGCATAACTGGCTATTATTGTAACGATAAGAAATATTATATTTTATAATTGTAAGAACCTAAAGAGAAATTATTGAAAAGAGTATATATATATGGTACACCTGGGGAGTGATGTCGCTGGAAATGGGCCTTTCACTTGACGCCGTTTCTTTTATTTGTCTCAATGGCGTTTCCAATTTGCACAAATAAGGAAATAATGGAAAATACTTTTCCTTGTTTTCTTTTTATCATGTGATGACACTTTCGTTAAAGGATAATTTAATTTTATAAATCACGGTGATCAGCGTATGCGTCCACATCATGTTCACGTTTAAAAGTTTGAAAACATTTGGGCACTGGGTACGTGATATTTATTATTATAGAAGTTTCTGTATTACCCAATTAATGAGAAAGCAAATAATAATGTTTTTACTGACGTTTCGCTATCTAACACTAATAGCTCTATCAAAACATTCCGAAACCACAACTTCCAAAATCTCAGCTTATATACAGTAAGTGAATTATTCATGATTCTTTAGCAAAAGATAATTTTCACGTTATCACGTTGGTCAGTTGATAAAGATAAAAAACCATGTGTAGATTGTTGGATTCGATAAGCATATGAAATTATAAAAATAGAATACGTTTGCATAACGAAAGTGCTTATCACATTCGTGTTGATTTTGTTATTTCATGGGAGAGGGGAGTGTTATAAAACAGGTGAAATTCTGTTTTAATCCATCATTCCTATTCAGACAATTTGGATTCCATTTGATATGAAGTGTTTCTGATTTTGGACTTCTTTTGTGATTTCTGAAATTTTTCTGGATGATTTCAATATTGCATGGAGGATTTCATTACGAGCTGACATCAGTTAGAGAAGCACTGGTAAATCTGGGAGCACTGGACAGCTATCTTTGTAACCACAACAAATATTATATTTTATAATTGTAAGAAGCTGAAGAGAAATTATTCAAAAGAATATCGTTTGTTCAGATTGACTTTTAATATATATATGTATGTATAAATTATCCTAGCAACAAAAGAAATGCTCCTAAGATATGTCATCATAATCATAAGTTTTACATAACTGTTATATAACAAACAAATCATTAAACCTATCTCAATTTCTACTGAGTAACGCTTTCGGCATTTCGCAATAGTTATCTGATACTTACAATTCTATAGACACATCTTTGGAAGCATTCTTTCTGTTGCCAAGTTATGTGTGCATAATATTTAAAGAGCGTGCGTCTGTGGCATAGCGGTTAGGACGCTCGCCGACCATGTACATGTCCCGGTGTTCGATCCCCGCCTGACGCACCCCTCTACCTCGCTAAGCCAGAAATAATACTGGTGAAGAGGAAAGGTTGGGAATGAGGCTAGCAACTCCATCCTTTAAAATAAACACTGCTACAGGAACTTCAAGCCCTTAGCTTGAAGCCCTATGCTCCACTGGGGAACGTGAAAGATAAAAAAAATATTTAAAGAGCAGTTGTCACTGACATTGTATCAAAGCATTATTATATTTTGTCATCTGCGTTCCCTATTTAGAACCACTTTAAGTGATGTAAAAGACAATATTGATTTCAGTTGTAAGCATTCATAAATCATAATTCCCTTTTTAAATTTGAATTTGAAATCCATTACCTACATATTATCTTACTTATCAGCTGACTGACCTTTTGTATGCATTTATATTGCAGTCAATATCAACAGCATTTTGGCTTAAGCATTCGCCTTCTAACCGACAGATTATAAGTTCGAGTCCCACTCTGCCGACTTTAGCATTGGAACGGAAAAGTATAATCAACCCTCACATGATAAGTTTGGCTCATAGTCTGCCGCAGCAAAGTTTGTCCAGAGTAACTAAGTTCTAGCTAACTAACTAATATAAATAACCAACTAATTAACTGCCTTGCTCTACTCTTTTCAGTTTCGTTAAAACTTACTTCACTTAGCTTAATAAATTGTTAGTTATACTAGCGTTTTTTGTTATGGGTTCACGTTAGCAGAATTTAAAAATAATTTGTTCGATTAGTTAACTGACTTATTCGTATGTGGCATTTGAATTCACTACTTTCGTTTCCTGTAACATAATTTGTCAATGAATAAAAATACTTTAGTTGATATCAAAGTCTTGTTACACAATTATCCTCAGTTAACTCATACTTATTTCACTGGAATATCTAACAACAAATTCTTGTTTTTGCATTATAGCATGATACTGTACAATACGAGGGAATTTTAGAAGTTCTTATCAATAATGCCATGCGCACTCCCAGCAGAGATAAAATTATTCCGCTTAAATGTATCTCTAGAACACCTATTAGGCCAATGATTCAAGAAAGCGGGTAAGTATTTGTTCTATTTACAGCTGTCATTAAATTATATAAAATAGACAAACACCGAGGAGAAATGCTAACGCATTGTAGGTGTAGGTGCAGGTGTGTACTGAAAGACCACGATAAATTGAGATTTCACAGCCTGTTTTTCTGCTGATGACTTTTAAATATTTTGGAAACTGAGCAAAAATTTATCTCTGCACATGTACGAAATATAAATAAAATATGCTCACCAGACCATGTTGTATAAATACAGAAAATAAATCTCAAAAAAACAGTAAACCTTATTTTATAAGGGATTCAGTCAAACTACTGCTTGGACATACAGAGGCTAATCAGAAAAGAAGCTGACATGTTCTATTCAAATTCATTTTGAAAAAAACGGCTGCAATCTATTTTATTCGTCGAAATGGCATTGGTGAATCCGAGACAGTTAACCAGTGACATTTATTCATGCTCAGTAATCTGGTGAATGTTTTTTGTACTCACATGAGATCAGTTAACTAAACAGAGTGATAAACGTAATTCCATAACTTCCTAGAAATCCAAATATCACTTAAAGAGATATTTTTAGTTCTGTTTGTGTACATAAATTATGCTAAATAGAGAGAGAGGTATACTAAAATGAAGTTTTCTGTCAAATTAATGTCTAGAAATAACGTGACTTATACTGATAACTTGAAGTGTATAAATATATATCAAACAAAAATAGTTCAGTTTCTTAATTATTATTGAGCTAATAAATCGTTTGTCTTGTTTTTTTATTATTAAGTTACATGGTTATGTTTGCCACTAATCGGATAAAACATATTGCCTGTTCTATTCAACAGAATTTCACAGACAACTGGTACACTGATGAATCCATTAGAGGCTTCAACACGTCCACTGATAAGTTTGCGTATACTGAGTGAAAACAATAAAGAAATCATTACAGCATTTGTTGGTTTACGCATACGCTTGGATGCATTGTTGCTTTATCCCTCAGGCGAGTGTTGTATGACAATATACTTTTTGATTAAATTATGTAAAATTAGATCATATCATAGGAAGAGGTCAAACATAAATAATGAATCAGTCACGCTCACCGATTCAGATAATTTTCTAAGATCAAGCACGAGTCTTCATGTCATCATTTTTGTAAGCATGAATTAGAAGAAGTATATTTTCAAAATGTAACCAGGCAACATAATCGCCAAATATGTAAACTGTTGTTAAGGTATGGAGTAATAATATAATAAAAATATATTCCGCAATTCATACATAATATACGCGTATTTCTGTCGTATTATTAGGACAGTATAAAGTTTTTCTGGATGATATGAGTATAAAAGAAATGTTATTGTAAACTGCTTGAGTAACTGTTCAAAGCGAAAGCAATAGTGGATTTTACACAGTGGATTTATCTAGTGAATGCAAGTATTTAGACAGCCTCTCATATAGTGTAGACACTTGAAGTAAGGACCTTGTCAAGTGTGTCTGTCTGATGAATCACCATCGCAGCGAACTCATTATACAGATGAATAATAAACTTTTCACTGTTCACAAATGTTCAATAAAACCGATTTGTTTTGCTGTATAAGAATATGAACTGGGAGGCATGACCGAATGTTGTCACTTCATGAAATAATTTATTTGACACTGGAGAAGAGGATTCAAAATCATCTGATGAATACATTTGAAGCATTACTTATAATCAAGCTGACTATTTTTTGACAGTTTTACTATCCATTTGAATGAAAGAATTAGTGTTTAAGTGCATTTATGTTATCTCTGTTTTATATGCCAGGCATTGAATATATGGACAACCATGTAATAAGTAATTCATCTCGACACCTATTTGTATTTGGTTTCTCTGTCGAACTTTGTAGTGTAACAGTGACTTGCTGGGATAATAGCAGTTCATCAGTTTTTCTGTATGCAACTGTTGCCTGGTTGAACCCACCTGCTAAGCTATTCAAATATACTAGAATCAGTGTGTTCAAATACTAGTCTACTCGTCATCCTGTGTCTTTTAAATGACTTAACAACATGTCTTATACCATTATCCTTGAATCAGATTGACCTAATAATCACTGTAAGTGACGTCAAAGTAACTGCAATGGATATCGCACATAGGACTATGTTTTACAAGTGGGTGAAAGGATTTTATGCGTCTATACCTGTTTTACGATGAGTGTGTCGATTCTGAATGTCATCATTACGCTGGCTTTACTGAAGTGTTTCGAGTACTTGTTTCTAATACAACGACATTATCAAAGCCTCAAAATTATGTTTCTTAGACGTGAATCCACGTGACCGACTTTACCATTGATTTACCACTTGGACCACTACGATCACTTGCAAGCCTGTCTATTTTTGAGTGTTAGGACTTTAGAGGCTGACATTCTATAATATAGACTACATTAACATTTTAAATGCAACCAACAGGTCTACTTGAAAGTGTCCGGCAATAGCGATTTTCCAGTGAGCACTAATACAACTTTATCTAACGTTTGTTCTAGCTCGTCAAGATTCCATCCTCCTTTTTTGACTTTTAGTAGCTTTTATGTCACTGATATCGATAGTAATAACTTGTTCTCATATTATATGTTCAGTTAGGTTTGTTACCTCACCATGGTAGAAACTACACATTAATTTATGCGTGAAATTGTGAATTCAAATTAAGTTACCTTTTATATTCATGGTGAATCTTTTATCCAGGGCCCTACAAAACTATTGCTGCTGAATACTGTTATGGCAATAACAGGTCTATATATTCGGAGCAGTTGGCACGTGAAACAGGCGTATTGCTAATAGACCAAAGGTGGGTTTCTTGATACTTCACTGTTTCCGTTTCATTAAAGTACAAACTAAACATTTTTTACTTCTACAAATGTTTACACAATTCGATGTATCATTAAACTGCAGTAAACAGTATTATGAAAAGCGAAATGTGTACTTAATTTAACTTAAAATTCAACAGTTTTGTGTTTCTACTGAAATTAACTAGACAGCCAAACATATATTTTGAAATTTCTAGACTGATAAACAGTTTTAAGAAACTTACTTTTGCGTAGAATACAATGACTGCTCGTCTGATGTGTTTTCAGACAAGAGATATGTTCAGAATTAACAGAAGTAGACTTCGATACACGCTATCTAGTTGTGTGTATACTGTCACTATCAAAAGATGATACCATCAGTCACTTACCAATGACACCAGTATTGTTACTTGAATTACAGAAACCAATCATAATATGTTTATTCCTAACCTCTAATCCTAAAGCGGAACTACATAGTTCCTATACAAACGCCTTTGAAAAGGCATTGAGTATTTGTAGATGAACCTGAAGGTTTTGTGATAGTTACTTAAATGGCTTCTGTAGCCCAGATTTTATAAGGAGAGCTTCAGTGGAAAATTATCTGTCGTCTTCCGTGTGCACCAGTGAAGACAAAAGCTCGAAAAATTCTTCATGAATCTTTAGAAACGTAAATACTGATCTGCTGGATGAGAAAAGCATTACTGTGCTTAACTAAAATTTTTTATTGTTAATTTTTGCATTTCATTTATCTTTACCGTGCTTATGAACCAGCAATCTAGCAACAGAGATGCAAGGATCAAATGTGACCGAATACCTTCATTACTTGACTATTACGCTATAATCCGCTTTTTGTTTGTTTTTTAGGTGTTCAAATAAACAGCCCTTATTAAGTGCAAAATTTTCAAATACCGGTTTATCAAGTGACCACTTGCAGAGTGATATGTTCCCAGCCTTTCGAATGGGTAATATGACTTTGGTATTTTTCACTTGCGTTTTCAGAATATGCCAGTTACCTACAGACTGCGATCAGGTATGCATTTTGAGTTATTACTGGAAAATATTTATCAACATACATATAAAAAACAGGGCTAGTAAAATATGAAGAAAATGTTTATCTTTTCAACTTATTGAGTCTTCAGCCCTCAAATAAATTTTAGCGCCAATTTCTTTTGACTACAAGAACTCAGACAGATAAAAAACTTTGCTTTCATTTGGACTAGACCAAGTATTCGCCAAGCCATCTGCTTTCGCGCATTTTGATGGTGACTTAATTATCTTAAAGTATACTGCTGTTTTCCATAGTAATATTTTTTGTCTTGACTATTTGTGCACATTATACAGCAAACAATCGATGCATTAACCTAAGCAATACGTTGCTCATCAGTCACTTTATACAAACGTCACCGATAATTTCAAAAGATGACAGCAAGGGTGTCACTAAGTTATGCGAGGAATTTTTGAAAATTATCACCACTGCCACACTTAAATGTTTCCTTGGTGTATGAAACAACTAACATTATGGACGTTTATTTTTAATATACAAATAAGATCTTTTTATATCAGACATCAGGTTAAACTTCAGTGCAAGTGATCAACTGTGACAGTACTCATATAACACTTTTATAATTTCGAGACCATTGCATGTTTGTTCTCAAACCACGTCAAAGAATGTTTTCATTTTTCCTCTCTTCTCTTTTCTTCTCCCAATGAAATACTTACACGTAATGCCGAATTAAACTTGTATATTTTAAATTTCTAAAACACTAGACGAATCTTTTAAATTCAGAAAAATTAATTAAGTGTAAGACACGTAATGTTTCAATTCACTGATTAAATATTATTATTACTGGTGTGATTGACTTCACAAGGAAGAACAAAATTTAAATCATACGTAATGTGGTGTTTTACAGAATGTGGTTAAACTTGATAAAACACACACGCACATCAAGGATAAACCTATGCTGAGAAGCCATCTTTGAACTCCTTATTTCATCTATTAATTTTCAAGAAATTATTTCATGCTGTTGAGGATGAAAATACGTTATCTGTCTTAAAAATAAAATAGTAGTCCTTGGTATGAAGAAATGTTTTATTAAATACTGTTACATCCTCGTCAACTGTGATGACTCACAATGCTGTGACTCGACTTGAAGGTTTGTCATTTTGTTTTAATCATTAACTCCAAGCAGCAAATAACTTCCAATAAATTACTTGGAATTTATGATACATTTATCATTTGCATGAGTACACGATCTGATTAAATTGACCATAATAGCTATAAGAAAACAACCCGAAGGTATAATAACAAGCACACGTAAACAGCTCTAATAAGTGATGTTTTTGCTTACAAACAAATAGGCTAGGATAGTAAACAATAAATAATGAAGTAGGCAGAAAAATTAGGTGTCATCTCCCCATATTGTTGTCTCCCTATTCTGCCAATAAATCAAAACATGACTATGAAATAAGTTTAGGCTTGCCAAGCTGTAAAAATTCAAAATGTTTTATGATTAAACAAATACAGGAGAAGTAACAAATTTCTTCTTCACTATGTTGATGAATTCGAATCTCGCTTCATTTCACACAAGGTTCACAAGGAAATAAATTTAGTAAAAGACATACTCAAAAAGAATGTTGCAATTTAACTTATATTTATCCAGTTTAAAAGCTGAGATATTCTCTTTATTACTGGAAGTAATAGTTATCCGCAAAATTAAACCTCCTATGGAGATGTCGGATGACATAATGCTACCTGATGGATTTTATAAAGGAACTTTTTAATGGTGAGCTTATATATTTCTTCACAGTTTTCAATGTCACTTCAGTAGGGCTTCACAATGAAGTGAACTCAACTGAACTTAAATGAAAATTTCAGATGGGTTTCTCTTTCACCTTGTATTAACCTCTTTCCTGCACCATAATTTCAAGTCTCACTTTTTCGGTCAGTGATTGTTTTGTCAATTTTTGACTGGCGATTTTTGGTTCCTCATTGTTATCTATTATTAAGTATACCATCGTTACCTTAATACGAATGACCCCGAAACACTTACTTTTGCACAGATCCTTTCATTCTATAAAACTGGTCTTTATTCATTTTTCTACTTCCAAATAACATCTGTCTGTTACAAGAAAAATAAGGAGGGAACCAAATGGTCATTAATTTAGTGATCTATGAAGTTCCACTTTGATTAAATCCATGAAATTTCTTTCATTGCTTGGCAGTCTATGCGGCTGTATTTGTCAGCTGATATGGGCTTTACTAAATATATTCTGCAATTTATCTGATCTAAGTACCTTAATGGTTCAACTGTTATAAAAAACCATTGAGAAGAAAAGTTGCACAATAAGATTTCTTATTCAGTAAGTAAATAAGCCAACAAAGTATCTCTAGTTTTGTGACCCGACTTCTACAGAAGAATAAATTCAGTCTCTATCATCCCGTTTCCTAGACTTTGTCAAATCGGCTAAGGGAATAGTTGTTTTGCATCAGTATAGCCGTACTGAATTCAGTGGGTTAAAAGTTCCTAAATAACTGTGAGTATGATCAAATTGTGTTAAATAACCTAATTGACAGAATGCCTGTTCTTCTTCTTCTTTCTGCACAAGTTTAAATCAAGACGAAACATTCTAAACATTTTTCTCCGAAGGTTTCTGATGAGTCAGAATATTTAAACGTGTTTTGACAAGTTTTCCAAGTTCGACCACGGATTGACATCAGTTAGAGAACCATTGAAAATCAGGTAGTACTGGACAGCTATTTCGTCCTGGTCTGGAACTCATCGACAGTCCGCACCCACTGTGGTTCGAACCGAAGACCTTCTGGTTACAAGACAAGCTCGTAAACCATTCAGCAACTGGAACCCCACTAAATGGCTCACAAATGCTAATTTTTACTAACTCGTGATTTTAGCGCAACTACTAGCCAGAGTCATAGGCGAGTATTTGTCCTCACTGATGACTGGATGGTCCCCAATGATATTTTAATTAATCTGTTGTCAGTCATTATTTCCACTTACAACGGTGAATAGTTTCACCAGAACGTATCAGACTAGTTACATATTCATATTGCCTTGAAATTTCAGTACAAGGGATTCGTTTTTATTAGTTGGATTCCAACATTAAAAATCTTGGCTCAAGGATATATTCTGAAATGATAAGATCACTGCAATCTTATTTATATTTCTATTGGATTAACTAAATATGCTTATCGCTTTGATCTGATAAGAAATATCATGTTACATACCTGATACTTATATTGATTAAAATTAAAAAGGTGTGAAAAAAGTAGAAAGTATTGTAAATGACAACAAATAATTGTTGCATCCAGAGAGAGAATTGAAGTTGGTGTATTAATTGTAATTGATTAGGCCGTAAAACAACTATGCTCATTTGAGCCTAAAGTTACTTTACCATATATTTGTGATGAAATTTTCATAAGGAAGAAATGAACTGCACGCTTTTATAATTTCTACAAGACGCATTCTTTTCATCTGCAATAAAAATGATAGTCGAAACAGTGGAATCTTTCGTTGTGACATATTAAGCCTTCTGCAGAGTGAATATAACTTGATACAAATATAAGCGGTGAATTCTGCTCAAAACGAGATCAGTGAATAAATGATACTGTATCATTCCGTTTCATCAAACAAAATTATTTTATGATGGAACTTAACTTTACCACAATGCCCAAGTCTACTTTTTCTTGTCAGTCAGCATAATATATCAGAATTCCAAAACTGCACTCCTGTTAAATTCATTTGGTATTTTAAAAGTTATAATCAGTAACTCAGAGCATTGTTTTGTTTTTGTATACTCTGAACTGGTTGGTTTATTTGTGAAGCCTTCATTGTCCTAATACCTAAGCCAGTATCTTGCTTTCGTTTTAATTTAACGGGCCAACTCACTTTGTTCAATTACTTACTCAGAAGTGAGTTGGATTCTATCTAACATTGAGTCTTTATGTGTTTACACATATACTAGGATTTATAGGAAACCTAGACACTCTAATAAACGCTTAAACTTTAGTTCATCCCATCGAGAATCGGTGAAGATGGACTTAGTTAAGTGCCTATATAATCAGGCTAGGAGATTTGAATAACGAGGTCAAACAAATAAAGAAAATATCACTAATGAGTAACTACCCACCGGAATTTATTCAGAAATGTATGAGAACTCATAGGAGAAGTAAGATCAACAATCAAAATGACAAGATTAACAGTAACAATATGGAATTCAAAGCCTCTGTATTACTGCCGTATAAAGAAGAAACATCAGAGGCCTTACGGTGTATTCTCAATGAGGCTGAGATTATGGTAGAATTTAAGCCAACCAACTATCTCAGAGATAAACTCTGTCGGCTTAAGGACCCAATAGATCCAATTAGGAAAAATAATATAATTTACCGAATACAATATAATAACTGTTAAGTCAATTACGTCGGTCGGATACGTAGATCGGCATCAGTTAGATTATCGGAACATAAAAATTTAGCCAGACCCAGGATGATTGGCCTTGCTAAGTTAAATGACCTAGAAAAAACTCAGCTATTGCAATGCATTCACTTGCATGTAATCACAAAATAGGTTGGGTGGGACAAGGTGAATGTACTGAAAAGTAATATAGGTAGGTGGAAACAGGGAGAGGTTATTCACTGAAGTTGAAGTGACGCAACGCCTATCCCGGAGATATTTATTTTATTCCTTTACGTCCCCAGTGGAGCATAGCGTTTCAAGCTAGAGCTCTGAATTCTAGCCTCACATCCAACCTTCCATCTTTATCAGTCTTACTACCGGGGCTTGGCAAGGTTTAGGCATGCATCAGTGGGTGGGGATCGAACCTATGAGGTGCTGTTGGCGAGCATTCTACCGCTGAACCACCGACACACATACTGGAGATATGTAAAGTAGTAACAAACGACAAGGGGAAGGAAGAGACGGAAAAATACGCATTCAAAGCAAATCATGAAGCCGTATGACTAATTGATATGCTTATGAGCAATAACTTATCCTCTAAACATCATCCAGTTATTAATACTGCATCTCTGTGTGGTATTTAAATTAAACTTATCTAATATGGGATTACATTCTACCACAGTGCCCAAGTTCTACACATATTTTTATTGGTTATATGGGGTTCATTATTATTAGAAATTTGAACTTCTTTATGACTGAAAAACAAAACAGGATTGTTTTAGTGATGTTTCTCTATTTAATGCCATTGGATTCATTAAAGTAATAATAAAGCCACATTTACAAAATCTCAGCTTATATATAATACCTCTGTCATAGGTCTTTTGTGTAAAGTAATTCTGCGGCGTCGAGTGAGTTAACTGGTAATAAATACAAGTGTGTATAGGTTGTTGGACTTGATAAGTGCATGAATTATACAAATCATATGCATTTATGTAATAGAAAACGCTTATCATAAATGTACTGAGGTTAGTGCGTGTCAGATGGGTTTAGGATAAAAGTTCAATTCTGTTTTAACGCCCTAGCCCTAATCAGACAATTTGTATTTGATTTTTCATCAAGCGCTTCTCTCATCAGACGTTCTTCACGATTTTATGACTTTCTTGATCTCTTGGTCTGATTCCATAACACGTAATCCTATGACCGAAAGTTTTCCAAGCTTTCTAAATTATATTTGATTTCTTAGTGCTATCTGATGTGGTTTCTACGATGTTCTTTTCTCCTTAACCTGCTTTCTCTAGAAGTTTGTCTGATTTGTATTATCTTATAGATTTGGACTGTGAATCCTTCAGGAATTTATGACCTCTATGTTCCATGCTTTTTGAGTACATGTTCTGCCACCATTATTGCTTTTCTTTATTTTCTGAGGGGAATTCTTAGAATAAATAATTTATTCACCTATGATCGATATTCATTCTTCAAAATTTATATCTGTGATTAAAACGTGTTCGTTTAGGAAGACTAGAGACACGTAATACCTTTTCAATGAGAATTCCCGATCCCAAATAATTTTTTAGGCGCATTGATTTTCCTGAAAATTCCCTAACAAAATATTCATAATCTTACAGCTTAACTGGACAGTCTATAAAAAGGTGATTCTCTGCTATCTGATTCTGTTTCCGAAGTAAGCTTAGTACAAGTCGAGTATACTTCCTCTTTCACCCTAAATGAATGGTTTGTCACGTTTTAATGTTACGAAATTAACACTAAAGTACACTAACTATACTTTGGCCTTGTATGTGCTTAAGATCTACTGATATAAATTTCTTTTAAATGTGAATTATTTAGTTTCTAGACAGATGTTATAGGTCTTTATGCTACCCTTGTATTTCATTGGAGAGCTTTTCTAAAGAGTTGTATCTGGTGTTAGCAAAAGGAAATTACATCAGGACTTTCAGTAATACTAGCATATACTGCAGATTACTATAACCTCACTTCCATCATGCCTCTGGTTTTCCACTTTGGATCCGAAATCTAGTAAGTAGTTAATATGTTATGTGCTTTTCAAAAGATTTAATAGCAGAGATAGCTATTTGGAGATCGTGCGTGGATGAGTTTCCTTACTGGTCTTTATAAGGCAGTATACCTTTAGTTGACAGTAAAATCTTGAGGGTAAATAAGACTTCAATTTTAAATCAAACCAGACAGAGTCTTCGATTCAAGGTTTAGGAACTATTGGTACCAAGTTTCATCTTGGTAATTTCATAGGACATTTTTTCTTCAGCAGACAAATGTAGTCCGTCGAATATGTTCAGACGCCTTCTTTCCATAATTATTTCCAATGCTAAGTTGCCTTATTCCGCCTTAATTAATTTACAGTTTCCGTTTTTTTGCAGAGTTTTAGGAATTTCATACTCTTTCTTGGTGAAATAAGATACTATATTTAATTGTGGCACACACTTTGCGTCCCTTCGTTTGTACATAGTTTTAGAACAGGTTCAATATTAAGTGCATTTTTTTGAATCAATAGTGAAATTCTGGCAATAATTTGAAATCAGAACTCTCTGTAATCATGAGATTTCCTTTTCTCTTAGCGACCGGTCTGGGATTTTGTTTTTACTGTTCGATTAATTGTCCCTCGAATGTTTTTGTTAGTTGTCTTCTTCTGGAAACACGATAAAAGCGTATCTCTAATGTGTTTAAAGTAAATTTAGATTTTTCCTACACGAATTCACCTGAATAAATTTGATCGAAGAACTAACAACACAGCATGCAGGATCCACAGTTTCTTCGGTTGGCATCTCATCAGTTGCAACAACCTCAAAATAATGAAATTTAATAGTTCAACTACAGTCTTAACATCCTTTAGTTTACTAGAGATAAACTCCGATCAAATTACTCGTATAAGTACAGCAGTGTCCTATAATATTTTACCAAGTTAACTTTTTATTCATCTCAATACAATAATCATTCTTCACTACTGCTTCACCCTTTAATGAACGTTAGTTTTAAAGCCGTAACAAAATTGTGAAATTTCATCATTTAGATTTTATAGAGATGAAAAAATTGCCACGAAATAAACAATGTATCCGTTTTATCCTGCACCATGTGTTGTCATTGTTTGGTATAAATTTGGATGAATGACTGACTGGGTTCGCTAACCAGTGTTTCCACCAAAGTTGTGGTGTTTTTAGGTTTTGTCACTATCATATTCATAATGCATAAGAATATATAACTACATTTAGAAGCTGTGTGTCCTATGTAAATCAGACTAAAAAACAAAGTTGTCGTGCCATGCAGGTGGAGTTAGTGTTACATGTATCCAAGTTTAGACAGATACAAATAACAGGAAATAACCTTTGCCTGTAACGAAATATTATCATAGGGAATAGTACGACTGATATCAGAATAATTTTCAGTACCTTAGTAACAGGTTACTCTTTATTTACTTTAGTTACCTTTATCTCATGGAATAATCCATAAGCAGTCACTGCACAGTCTACCTATTATTCATCAATTATAAGCCTCCTTCTCGTAAATCCCTTATTTCACTTGAAAATTATGCCTTTCATCAGGCATTTCTAAAAGTACGGTGCTGGTATGTCACAAATCACACATATTCTTAGTTTTTTAAAAGCAATTCAGAAACCAAATAAATATACTTCTTAAATATGGTTTTCAGATTTATATCACCAAAAACTATTGGATGCTTATTACAGATTAATACCACTTTAAGATAGTGAAGATATTTTTAAGTGAAAATCCAAGAATAGACTTGTATTCTTGTGTTTTCGTACGGAAAACGAAGATGGAAACAGAATACCACAAGAAGTGAACTTGTAATGGTAGAGGACGAAAGGCTTGGTGAGGGAATGTTTCTTTTCGGAAATTGGTATCTCTGTATAGCCAAGTTATGTACACCATATCTTAAACGCAATATTTGCATAGATCTTCGCATTGTGGTACTTCTGAACTTTATACTGTGTTTCTTTGTATTCCTTTCACTTCTCCCATGTATTTCCACAACGCTGTACCATTTGCCTTCTCTGACATCAAATATATCTTCTTGACATTTGATGTTTGTATGCCGATGAACGTCTATTTATATACTACTGGTAAATCTTATCAGTAGCACTCGCTACAAACTGATGGCTAATAGATCTTACATAGACTAGAAGTGAAACTTTGTCGTGTATTTTAACACTAGAAAATTAGATGAACATAAATTTTCACTTAAAAAATAACGATTTGATGATATTGTAATACGGATAGAGGATAGGAAATTAGTCGTTTATGATGAAGAAATCTCCTTTGTTCTGTTTATGAATCATAAGGCCTTCCTGTATTTTCAGTGAATGAACTTATTTACATATCTAGGGGACAGTTTCAACCAAGAAAAGAGAAAGAAACACGTTTAGCAAACAATTTAAATACCATAAAATAGTATTGTGAAGGGATTGTTTTATGTTGTGGTTTTGAAGTGACACTCAAATGCTCTTCCAGCGTAGTTAATGACTAAATTTACCAGAGTTTCAATAAGAATAGATCATTTTATCAATAACTAAGGCTATAGGATTACACCATATATATATATATATATATATATATATACAAAATCCACACTTTACGACATCCATTTTTATTTACGCACTTACCTATGACGGAAATATCACATAAAGTAAAAAACAGTAGTATAAATTTTGAATTAAAAGTAAATTACTGAACTTTTTCAAAGTTAAAACTAAAAGTATCACTTAATGTGATACTTATTACATTTTTACATTACTAATTCATTAGAATTAATGGAGGAACTGTAGGCAAGTGTATGTGCTATGAAGAGATTATTCCTTCTCATAGTGTATCTACTCTTTTTAATGTTACGTTTAATTTGTTTCTTACTACAATGAAGTTTTATAGTTATTGTTGTCTAGGTTACAAGTATATAACTTAGAGAGTATACACTGCCCCATTGTACAAAATTCAATAGAGATTATATGATAGACAAAAACTGAAGGAATAAATGAAAGAGAGAGGTTGAAAATATGTTCAAGATATATATTTTTGTCAATAAAATACTTAAATAGTTTGAATGCATAATATGTACTCCTAATGTAGGGAAATCTTTCTGTATTCATATCTATTTCGTTAACGATTGTATTGTCCCTTGTAAAATTGAACAAATACAGATTGTCTTCTCCCGTGTACTTTGGACATGAATTCAAGCATGCTAGTCAGCTTTATTTGACAATTAAGATGCTGAGAATACCATGATATGATTATGAGTAATGACCAGTGCTTAGAAGGCTATCCAGTTATTAACACTGTATCACGGTATCATAGCAAATTAATGTAATTAATATTGAGCTAGAAGTCTTTTGAATACAGTAAATGGCTTGTCTTGATAAAAAAATACCTCTATTGTAAACAACTCAAAGCATTCCCATATCTATAACAACTGAGTAACAGATAGATGCTTTTCATTAGTCCACTGAGTGGAATAAATTAGTTGTATGTGACTGCATCTTATTTATTCCATATAAACATATCAAATTTTCATCATCGAGACTTTGTACTACTCAATAAAGTAAGAAAAAATAACGTGAGCTGTGTCTCTATAGATTCACAAGCAATCTTAAGAGATTATTTGTAATTATCATAGATAATGAAGATATTAAAGTAATTGCCTTCAGGATGACACTTCTTTTTCACAATAAAACGTGCATTGATCGTGATACTCCCAAATGGGTATGTTATTACTATCCACATACTCACAAATATATAAATACATGTATGCGCGTGTATATAGAAATAACCCATTCTTTTCTCAACTTATTTGACGTGCCTTATATTCTTGTTGCAGGTATCATATATGTACATGTGAATATATGCATGTATGCATCTTGAAGGACATGATTATGTTTAGCAAATTATAATGTATTTATGCATAATCAAGTTAATCTTTAGACACATAGAAGTAATATTAAAAAGAAATACTAGTTTTAAGCAGTAGAAACAGTTTTACGCTAGTACAAATCAGTAGAAGTTTTCGTTCAAAAAATAATTATGTTAATACATGCATTATCTTGCAAAACTTATGTTATTGAATATTGTAATGCTCGATAGTAATCTCCATCCTCGATTTTATGATAAACGTTACCTATTACTTTGAATTTATGTCTTCGCTTTTTGTCCTACTTGTCTAAACTGAAGTACAAGAAAAGCACTGGAAATATCTTGGTAGTTCATCTCATCAGTAGAAAATGTAGGACTTGAAGATATAAGAAATATTTCCACATGATCAACACTATATCGATGCAATATACGATGACGGAATGAACGAAATCTTCTATTTGGGACTCTTCATTCCTAGTGAGTCATAGTATTCGCAATGAGATTCAAACCCTGAACCCATTGTCCTAAACGCCAAAGCATTATGTTCTAGGGTCATGGGAGACAACTTTGATGCCACGGTTATCAGTCATTATGTTGTTTTTAAGTTAATTTGCATCTCCCACTTGACTGATTTGATTGGTCAGAAATGCTTTGTCTATGGTGATATGCCTGCTGCTAGGATGTCAAGAGAGAACGGGAATTTTCGACCAGCATAATCAGTTATCAGCAGATGCAAACTGACGTGAAAATAAGGATCCTTCTGAGATTTTCAACTACTCATAGTGTAAAATCTGCAATTTGGAATCAAGGATATATCCATTATAAAGCATCTTTTCTTATTATCTACACATACTACTTAAGTAAGTCACATTCTTTACAGCAAAAGCATGCGCATTGAGATTGGCAGCAAAGTAGGGAAGTGCACACATTTCTTCAGGCCAGGGTAATATTAGCCAAATTTCAAGTCATTGTAGTAAATATTACTTTAGAATAATTACTGATGATATGAAATAACCATGTTTCTAATATACAAGAAAGTTAACTGACAATTCAAAGCTAAAAAATAGTTGAACAAACAAGCCGTAATGTTGTTATTTTTATATTAGTAACTAAATCATTTCATAACTATAATCAGAAAATACGAAGAATTACTTTGTCTCATGGTTGACTGTCATCACTTGATATCTGTAGAATGTTGAGTACTAAGTAACTGTTAAGTTTTGTGGACTAACTTGATATCTCAGTGTTTGAAAATATTCTGTTCAAACTAATAAAGAACTCGTCATTAATTAAGCAGTCCTACCGAGCTGTTATGTTGCGTAAATGGTAGATTTTAATCATGCTTACTGAGGACACCAACAAGGCCCATTTCCTCTGACTTTCATGATGTACACTAAAAACTTTCAACTGGTGACAAACATTTCTCTGTGGTAATGTACATTTAAGTCATCTGGTACTTTTTTAAAAAGAAGAAACAAATTACACTAAACCATAGAAGTGATCGGCCTAGTCGAAGTGCCCTTAATTAAGAAGGCTAAAACGTAACCTACAGATTATTATAATGTAATTCAGTCAAGAGATAGAACGTTTCGATCCATTACAATCAATCAGTCGAAGCACGCTTTAGCTATCAAAATGTCTCATTTTTAAATAACGGCTTTCAGCTTGTAAGTAATCCATGGCTGAGTTATTGCATGTGATTACCAAAAGTAAGCGTTTGCTAATAAAAAAAACTCAACATCAGGATAAATGCTTTCTCCTAGGCTTATTCACGAGGAAATAACCTGAAATAATACACGTTACAGTTAATTTGTTTCTGTAACTTATATACAACACTCATGACAATTAAAAGTGAGTCCAATATTTTGTATTTCCTTCCTCTAGAGATATGAGTACTAACTACACCAGAAAATAAGTGCAGTATTAAACACCATGACAGAAATGTTTCAAGATATGACTACATGGACATAGACACATCCGTGTCTGATTACTGGGAGAAGAGAATGAACTACGGTTTTTTAGCTTTGACCACTTATAGAATTAAACAGAATTGTATATCTGTGAAAATTAGAGGAATGTCTACAAAAAGAGTAGTCATGCAGTATGATAACCCCCTTAAAATAATGAGAGTATTATATAAGTTTTGAATTGAACTAGTAAAACGTGACAGACATTGCTCGGCTGATTCATTTCTGCCATTTGGAAATATGAGATTTATGAGGTATGCTTCACTATTCATAGAAACACTATTTGTACTACGATATCATATTTGTCTGGTTACCGTTGTTTTACGATTAAAATTCATCAGAGAGCTTTAAATAAGGGGTAGATAGTCTTAAATTATATCTAATCATACGTTTTCCTAAACAATGCCACACAAGCAAAACTTGAACAAGTGTTGGATTTAAGTTATGACATGAATTTACCAAGTATTATTGTTATTGTTTCATTTAATTCCTAGAGGAACATAGGGCTTCAGCCACATGTCTCCATTGCGTTCGCTTCTCTGCCAACGTTTTCACCTGGCTCCACGTCTGTCCGCATGCTTTCATCTCATCTTCACATGACCTCCTCCATGTCACCCTCGAACTGATGACTATTCGCGTTCCACTCGAGCTGTGGCCTGGCGTGTGATGGATGTCACTTGATGGTTCGTTTTCTCAGAGTATGATCAATCCAATCCACCTCCATTTCTTCCTGCATATTCGTTGCACAGTTGGTTCCTGCTGAGTTGGTTCGTCCATTGCCAGAGATCCCTGTGACTGATGTTTTCTAGCCTGTCATTTTATCTTGAGTAGTATTGAGGGAAGACAGCTGTTGATGAAGTTGTGTAGTTTGTTTTTTAAGTGCCCTTCGTGACGCGCTGTCTAAGTCCCTGATCCGTATAGTAGCACTGACTTCATATTGGAGTTGAAAGTCCGGATGTTATTTTCCATGTTGAGTGCTGTCGATCTCCACCTAGACTTGAGAGTAATGAAAGCTTTCTTTGCTTTCGTGATCCTCGCTTTGATATCTTCGTCAGTCTCGTCGGCCTGCACTTGAAACGATGCTTCCTAGGTCGGTAGGTGAAGGAGGTTGTTTCTTTCAGATTTCTCCCATTTATACTGATTTTGTCTGTTGTTGATGCTGTGGCTGTTGGCCAGGAATCTTCATCACCACATCCGTTTTCTCTATGTTCACCTGAAGGAAGTCCTATCTTCTCTGGATGCTTCTTCTGCCAACTTGTTGCTTTTCACTTGCATATCTTCTAGTTTGTAAGAAATCAGACATGTATCGTCGGCGAAACCCCGATCCAGTTATGCCTGTCTCTTATTTGCCTGGCCCGCTGTCTGTCGCATTATCCAGTCTACTGCATTCACGAAAAACATTGGAGATAGTAGGCAGCCAGCCAGCCTTGTCTTACTCTCGTCTTCACCTCGAAGGATTCCGTGAGTTTCCCGTTGTGGATTACTTGGCATGCAGCATTGTCGTACAACTGTTGGATGATGTGTATGATTGTTGGTGGCACCCCATAGTAGCGAAGTGGTTTCCAAATCACATCTCGATCGACACTGCGCTATCGAAGGCCTTTTCAAAGTGAATGAAGTTGAGATAGAGAGGTGAATGCCATTCCAAGCTTTGTTCAATGATGATCCGTAGTGTTGAGATTTGATGGATGCATGACTTGTTTCTCCTGAATCCAGCCTATTCCGGTTGAAGTTTTTGATCCAGGGTGGCGTGTTCGATTCTCTCCAGGATGATGCGGCTTAGTATTTTGCTTGGGATATACAGGAGCACAGTGCCATGCCAGTTCTTGCATTGACTTAATTTTCCTTTCATCAGTTAATACTACTGTGTGATTTATGAAAATCAAATCTTATCCATAATGGAGTTATACTCTACCACAGTGCCCAAGTTTTATACTTAAGTCTCCTTACTTTGACAGTTTGAATAACTAGCCTTTCTTCCAATCAGTAGGAGGTACCTTGCCCTCTTTCCACACCTTCTTCAGTAGTGGTATCATCGAGTCCGTTGATGTCTCTTGGTCCATTTTCAATGCTTCAGCTGGGATTCCGTCTGGTCCTGCTGCTTTTCTAGGTTTTGGCATCTTTATTGCCTTCAGGATTTCTGTTTTCATCGGAGGGTTGATGTCCACTGGTAGTTCTGCTTCCGCTGATGGTATTATTGGACGCGTTGTAAGTGACGGTCGATTTAGAAGTCTTTTGAAATGTTCAGCCCAGTGTTTCCTATGCTCCACCTCTTTGGTGATTGCCTTCCCATTGTCATACTTCACTGGCTTAATTTGTGTTGATCTCTTCCCCAATAGGAACTTAGTTGTTTGGTAGAGTGTTACGAGATCTTCTTTGCCTGCAGCTTGTTCTGCTTCACTTGCCATAGCTTCACAATATTTTCTTTTGTCTTCCTTAGCACTTTTCTTTACTCTTTTGTTCAGTGTATTGTAGCTTGCATTCAACTCCTGTTTTGTTGCTCGTCGATGCACTGGATAATCTTTTGCTTCACCATCCTTCTCTCTTCTTTTAGTTTCCATGTGTCCGTAGTGAGCCACTGTTTGTCCTGTCCCTTCTTTTTGCCTACACCTTTCATGCAGGTCTGATTCCACACAGCTTGCAGACTGTTCCAGTGTTTTCAACGCTGGTCTCTTCGCTAGTGTCGATTCGTGTCTCCACCTTTTCCCCAATAATTGCAGTGAAGATGTCCTTTGTAACCTGATCCTTCAGTTTTTGAGTATTGAATTTGGCTTATGGTCTATCTGCAGCTCCTGTTTCTTTGAAAGTTTTTAATTTGAGTTGGAGTGTTCCTTGAACGAGATAGTGGTCTGAGCCAACGTCTGCTCCTCTTCTTACTTTTGTGTCCAGTACGCTGCGTCTCCACTTCCTCGAGTAGTACTGAGATGAAGTCAATTTGGTTTTTTGTTCGCCCGTCCGGTGACACCCATGTAGTCTTGTGCATATCCTTGTGCTTGCATACGCTGCCACCAAATCACTAATTCACTAAAAGCGCAGAAGTCAGCGAAGAATTCCCTGTTTTCATTCATCTCTCCAAGAGCTTCTCTACCCATAATGAGTTCTCTTCCTGTGTATGTCTGGTCCCAGTTTGGCGTTCATGTCTCCCATTAGGATTTTAATATACCAAGTAAATGGAAGAAAAAGTTTTTCTCCAAGACCTTGATAATTCACCGTTTTCACTTAACACTTCAATAATGAGCATCGTAATGTTTTGTTCGCTGGACATCTCTGCTTTCATGATGAAAGTTTCTATCACCATCATCAGTTCATGATAACGCCTAAGACATCGAAGTCAGTGATTTCTAAACTGATTTTGGAATATAACTTTTTAATCCTATCGCTGTTGTTCATGCATATTTGTAGGCAAACTGTAAGAAAAATGACAACTTGCAAAGACTTACACCATCAGAAATCTATAGCAAAATGAATTTAATACCACATTATGGTCGTAATGAAAATACTTATTCACCGGTCAATGAAGTTAATCACATTTACAAGGGTGATGGATACTTCCTAAGAGTATACACATATGCTCATATTGAAGTTAGCGAAAAGCAACACAAAGGTGAGTTGATGTCTCTGTTATTCAGTAAAGCCGGGCAGTTTTTCTTGAAGTTATTTTATTTGTTACTAGAACATATTCCCCGTTTTTCTGAAAACTGATTCTTTAAAAATAAATAACATGTTTCTTGACAGTAGAGGCAAAATGTTTTGTAAAAATGTGAATAACATTTCGCTAATTTCAGGTCTAACACTCATCTCCCATAGCTATTCAGCTAATGTGTATAAAAAATGTTCTACAAAGATAGTTTACTGCGGTATCTCGTTAACAATTTTCTTGAATTTCATGAATACTTTAAAAGTCTCTATGCATCAGTTTAACTTCTTATCCGAATGCAATCAATCACATGAAAAAGATGCAGTGTATTACAGAATGATTCCCAGAAACCTGATTCTTAGCTGATTTTCTTTTATTGCGTTACGTTTCACGAAAACTTACAGAGCACTGATTTTTAAAGAGTTATAAAATAATAGTATGATGGTGTTGTTTTATATATATACATATATGTTGATAAAATTTGCAAACAATGTACCACGTGTTTTTCTGATGTTAAGCTTAGAATCACCTCAGGTCAACGGAAAGTAAAATAAATAAACAATAAAACCTACCAAAGGTTTAAATTAAACAAGTGTTCACCTTAATTATCCCTTGAAGGAACTGGATACAATATAGGTATCGATTAACACGAGAAATGGAAATGTTAGTCCAACGAGAACGTATATATCAGTTATCTAATGGAAGTTTCTAAAAAAATACTTTTAACATTATTATAACTTTCTTCAGTAATTGTTTAAACTAAAAGCCTCACTGCCTTTCTTCACGCAAACATGAGAACCATCTCTATGGCATCAGAGCCATTTATTAATAAACCTTCACGAATGGGTACTCAGTTGGTTACATTTGCGTCAATGCAGTCTATGCAGGTGTATTTGAGAGTACATATGGAGCGGTGATTACCTCTCATTTCAAAATATGTATTTACAAGTAACTGACTCCCTTGTGTGTACGTTTGAGATCCCTAAAATATTAAGTAATAAGCTATGTCCTTTAGATCATTTGATTAGTCAAAATCCTCAGTTAAAAGTGCAGACTGCAATCACATTCTGAAATAAGGTTTTCCACATTAATTAAATGAAGATACTTAAATTAAAAAGAATGGAACATGCGGCAAACAGTGACTCCTTTTATTTGAATGACTCTACGTTCATGTCTGAAAAATTTGTTGTATCCTTAAATCTGGAAACTTAGAAAGTTGATTGGACTAAAGAGAAGTTAACACTACTTATCAACATATTGCACATAAAATTTCAGTGAGTATATCAGCGGAAAATAATTTTAGTTTTAGTTTTCAAAAATAAATATTATGCTGAGAAGAATTTAGTATGAATAACAGTCATTTGTGGATACTCAATAAGTGCCAATCACAAACTCTTCAGTTCTTTAGACAACCTTCTCTCGCGTGTTTGTATCGTGGCTAATTAAGATATAAGAAAGACCGTGTGGATGTAGACAAACCAGACAGGTTATTGCACTTTTCCTGTATACCTACTGAGACGAGTAAGGGAATAAAGCTTTCGAGGAAAATGTTTTGTATGTAAAGTATTCATTTAAGGTTTGTGTAAAACATGTGATTTTAAAAGTTTCTTTCTCATTTTACTTTAATTCCAGTCATAGAAAATAACAACAACAAAGAATTGAATTCGAATTATTTAGTTTCTGACCGTCAAACAGAAATGAAGTCCACCTCATCACTGGCATCAACACGCGATAGACCGTTGTGTAATTACGCTTTATGTCTGACAACACTACACTTAACCTGGATATTACTGTGTTTATTTATAATACTAACTTTATTTTGCGTAACTTTAATTTTAGTCTATCGTAAATATCAATTATTTGTAAGTAAGCGAACATTTGATAAACTGCATAAACAACAACATAACCAACATATGATGCAGTCGTCAACAGTTTTAACCAAGAATTGTTACAGTCAGCATTCTAGTCCGTCCAGACATTATGGTAAAGATTGTTATCAGTCGAACTACATATTAAATCCTGATTTGAATTTTAATTCTACAATAATGAATCATGACACCTTAGATTTACAAACATCTTTTCATTTGAATCCTCTTACATATCCATCCATTTCTTCATCCACACCTCTTCAGACCTCGTCGTCCCTACCGTTATCATCTTCTGCGTTCACATCTGGTGGAGTAGTTAGCCCATCAGAAACAAAGCGTAACTTCTGTGACCCTGTCCACACGACAAATAGTAATATAGCATTTATTTTGAAAAATCCTAATGCTTTAAAACAAAACAACGTGTTTTGTGAAAACGTTGAAATGTCATGTCGCAAACTGTCATCACCTACAAAACTAGATGATTCCACTGGCTTACTAGCCAAACCAACAGCTCAAACAAGTACTACACACAGTTGTCATTGTCAGAGTTTAAAACATCAGCATAATTATCATCATCATCCGCCCCATCAGCATCAATATGTAAATGATTATCTGAAAATAATGTCATCAGACGACTGTTTAATACACTCATCTCATATTATGAGAGATGATTTATTAGGAAATTCAAACTGTACAAGTCAACATGAAACAGATATGATTGATTTATTTCCTGGTTCACAATTATCTCATAACCATGGTAATAATACATTCTTATGCATACAAAATATACCATCAAAGGTATTCAGTCAAGAGGATAAACCTACTGTTACATGTTCACTACCAGCATCACAATTTTATTCATTCCAGAAACCGAAAAATAACAGTAATTTGATTGAATCCAACAATAAAGTATCAGATTTAGTGACATTGAAAAGAAAACCAAAATCACATGAAAACTATTTTAAAAATGACAATTCACTGGCACACTTGCTTCCAGAATATCAACATCAGCTTCAGTGTTCAGGTTCAATGATCATAGCCAATAACAAACCGCAGACTTCTGCTAATAATACTTTCTCTTTATGAGATGAAACTACTTTTACATATCAATGCAATTTATATATATATATATATTCTTGTATATACATTAACTATCAACGAAAAAGTTTATTGAATCAGCTGAATTTATTTATATTTATTCAATAAATGGGAATAGACACTTTCTTCTGAGGTTGTTTTTGTATAAATTAACATACATTTTTCCTATGTGAATACATTATTTATGTATCTATTCAGACTAACATGTTCAAAAATGTGGAGTCAAAACTAATAAAAATTTCAATAGAGAGAACCGAGGCTTGTTGAATTCTTTGATACGAAAAGATTATCAAGGTAAAAAAATAGAGGAAAACGACGAGTATGACAGAATCAATTGTAATCATTTTATTTAGAAAATGTGAATCTAAGACGCCCATGACTGATTTTATACGCAAATCATGTCTGCATACGACGGTCAGTACTTTTGTAATCTGAAGTGCAAAATTATTATTTTAAGAGTGAGTCGTAGAGTCAGTTATTACAGTTTAAATTATTAAAAGGATTGTGTAGGAAGTCAGGCACATACACATTTTTTTTGTTCCTTCACGTTCCCAGTGGAACATAGGGCTTCAAGCTACAGGCTTGAAGTTTCTGTGGCAGTGTTTATTATTACAGAATGGGTTTGCTAGCCTCATGCCCAACCTTTCCACTTCACTAGCTTTTTTAAGTTCTGGCTTAGCGAGGTAAAGGAGTGCGCTGGCCGGGGATCGAACCCCGGACCATATGCATGATCGGTGAGCGCCCTAACCGCTATGCCACCGACGCGCACATACCACACATGCTACACATACACATTTACCAAGTATTTATATGTATAGTTTGTGCTGCGTTCTTTAATTTACAGCTAATACTTTCATGAAACGAACATACTCTTCGTATCTTGCAAAATCCTCATTTTACATTAGAAAATGTTGGCAGCAAGTAACAAATGTCTATGAGACCCACTGCATAGTCTAGCCTGTTTGCAGATGATAATCGGTTTGCCATATTAATCATGTGTGTTTTTGAAGCTCATCAGTGAAAAATAAATCCACAGCCAGTAAGTAATACACAAAATGGCAAGAATACATTTCGTAATCATAAGCTGAACCTTTAGCTTACTTCTGCTTTGGGAGAAATATGCTGTAAGGATATTGATTGTCACCATAGACTTCGTCATTACCACATATCAAATGGAAGTTGATGACGAAAAGTAAATCATACAATTAGAGGTCGGAGAAACCTTGGAGGTAAAAGACTAAAATAAAGTAAGCAAGGTATGAATAGAAAATAACGAAGATGAAGATAAAAATGAATATATTTCTGGCCCCGTAATTACTTCTGAAGATTGTTTTGTAGAGCCTTAATTTGCGAGTTGGACAGGTTAAGTGGATCAAACTCGTTCACATCTATCTTGGTTACATATTACAGGTTAAAATTAACATTTTAGTGAGTCGGTTCCATTTCGTGAAATGACTACTACTTTTCCCAACCAAACAGTCATGATCTGTTCTAACTGAGGACTAGGAAATAAATAGATGTTTATGTCAGTTAGTTGTATCCACACTTTACTCATTCAAGTCAATAAGAGATTGTTAAAACATACATGAAACACACATTGGTGTAGAATAATATGGATTCATTCTATTTCGTCAGTTGTAGTCGGCTGTGTACAGCGTATACTATTTATTAAGGCCAGTTATAATATAGGCCAGTTTTGTTAAATATTAGAGGTTATACGCAGCTGGTGAAAACCGATAAAACAATACGGCTCCGCATTATTCTGCACCGATACTTGTTCTATCTCTTTTCAAACATGTAAAGGGGAATTCATGCTTGAAGAGATTATTCCCTTAGAACTGGACTGTGAATACTACTATTAAAATGAGATTCCTTTGTCAAAAGAATAAGTGAAAATTTTACCGCATGGTCTTAGTTAGGTTTTTGAGTTAGTGCTTGCATAGCTAAATAATCCCCCAAAGTTATTGACCACAGCACTCATCAATGAACAATGGATGCTGACCCTCACTGTTTAAGCTAACCTGTTTAGCTGAAGGCTCCCGGTCAAGCATCCACCCCATTTGGTACGCCGTCGTGTCACGTTCGTTCGTTCGTGCACGATCCCTAGCTAGCTAAGCAATCATCTCGCACTCCGATTTGGTCCCGAAATATATCTCGTAATTTGGACGATCAATTCTTGTGTCTACGCCGAACAAATACTTTGGAAGTTGTGGGTATTAGATCTTGCATTAGTATACTCCGTACTATCCGTGAACGTCAGCCTCTAAATTTTTTTTGATTACAGCTTGATGCCACACCGTATTTTAAGAACAAGTATGGCATTTTCAGCTTGGATATCGGTAGCCCAAATTTCGCAGGCCGACCATAGATATCGGGTGTGCGTCGGCAGGGGATCGAACCCTGGACCATGTGCATGGTCGGCGTGAGTCCTAACCACTGTGCCACCGACGCTTATTTAAACTAATATCATCGTCGTAGAACCTTTGTGACGATAAGTAAACATTATTCCATCAGTACTGAGCTCATTCAATCTCTAAGATATGTTAAATATTATGGTTCTGAGTGGAAAAAAGAGCTTCAACAGCATATCTCCATTTTGTCCTGTAATTTACAGTCCTCTTTTGGTTGGCTCAATCATTGCCCGTAAGTTCTTATCTCTTCGATGTAATATTAGGGTGAATAGGTATTTAATGAAAGACCTTTGAAGTGCATTTATATTAACATTATTTTTCGTACGCCATGTAGAAACAAAAGGGCATGATGTGTTACCAAAGTGTCATACAGTAGTATTAACTGATGACGTTTCGAGCACAAAGTACTGCTCGTAATCATATCAAGTTTGTGCTCGAATGTCAATAGTTTGTGCTCAAAACGTCATCAGTTAACATACTACTGTATAACACTATGTGATCTATCAGAATAAAATCTTATCCATAATGGAGTTATACCCTACCACAGTGCGCAAGTTTTATACTTACATCAAGTGTTACCAAACTCGTATGTCTGATTTCAGGATGAACTCCGAGAAAACTACAAGAAGGCTCAACTTATTTGAAAAGCATAAGTTATTCACGCAGACTACTTCGGACATTCTAATCACACACCTACTGATCATGCATGCTTATGCAAAAATTAATCTGAGTGCGAAAGATGAAAAGTAAATCCGTATTAGTTTATATATTTACGTAGGGGTTGGAATCACAGACAAGAGGTAAGAGAAACATGATAAAATACTGTTGTGTAGAATAACTCTTGGTTCTCGAAATGGATTACCTAGGCAGGTTCAGAGTAATAAGAAATAATTTTTGAACACAAAATAGTTTTAAGCCTTTTGATGGCTAGGATTTCATACATACATAAATGTGTATTAAGGGTATGTGCGTGATCAGAATTTCCGAGATATGTTGTACAAATAAATAACTCTTTTCAGATAAATCAGGTCTTCTTACGATTTTACCTAGATCCGGATCCTTCATATATGATAGGTTATGCATAAATGGATATGAATGTTTTACATTTCGGCAATGATACTAAGAAAATAAACAATGGGCTGATTTGTAATGCAAAACGAAACGACACCGATTGCTGTCTTAGCCCCAACTTGCAATTTCATGCTTTTTTGACTTAAAGTTTAATTTAATGCATTAAAAACTCATCTTGTCCGCAGATTGCGGAAGTTTAGAGCTGTAACATGAGAGCTTGGCATTAAAGATCCGTGATAGCTAACGCAGAGAATTGCGTTCAACGTCCTGACAGTCAGTAAATGTCCATAAAAAAACCATCTGTCATAATTTATAGTATTTGCATCTTACAATTACAAAATTATTTAAGAAATGGGAAATAAGATATTGGTAGTTAGAAAATCAAGCGCATACATTTCTATAGATTTTCTGTAACCTTAGAAAGATTCTTTGGTACTATTTCATTAAAACGCACTACTAAACAAGGAATATTCCTTCCGATGACTCCTTCTGGTTTTAAAGTGTTAATTTTACTCGTATTATGCATCTTAATTAAATAATCCTTCTCCACAATGTTCTGTTTGTTTACTGTCATCGTCATGGTAGATATCTAACTTTAAAGATATCCATGTTCCCGGTTCCGTGTTCTCTGAACTGGACGGTTAAAATGACAGCCTCTTCAGCTCTAGCTTCCCAACGAAAGATTTTCTCACAGAGAATAATACCTCTGAAAATACTAGCCTCAGCTAAGTATTGTATCTGTCGTGTAGTTTAAACCAATTTCACTTAGTGTTAAAGTCAGAAGCTTCACAAACAGATTGTTCAACTGTCCATTGCTTCTTTGGGTAATGAATCCATTGGTAATTATTTCCACACAAAACTACTTAAATGTTCTTATGAGTAGTGATTTTCCTACCAGTGTTAAATTTGTTTTGAAACAAAAGGCTTCCTGAAACAATAAGTTATTCGTGAAACTGTTTATCGTGTAGATAAGGAACAATACTTGGGAAAACAATATGTTGATAATACCAATTGTCGTGTGATACATTTTATCTTACGAAATTATTCAAATTTTAAAGGATGATGAGGAATAAAGTAAATAACTTCATTTTATTTACTGTGTTAAAGGCGAATGATTCGAGTGCTACTAGTAAATAATTATTACACGAGTTATTATGTCACTTATGTTCCAAAACAACCGTGTATCCAGAAATTCTTTGGTTTAACTTATACTTTGTAATTTCTGAATGTTTGAGCTATAACTGTTCTTAACCAAACTCCTATATACTTTTAAATCTAATTACTCTATATTACAAGTTTGTTTCTCCTAGAATTCTCATTCTAAAAACGCAAATTTGTATATAAGCCTGTCAAGCAATTTCTATTGTATGCTGTAATTTTAAAAAGTACAATTTTTAATCAGTGTTTAGACTGCATAAACTAGCTACGTTTTTACAGTATAATTTCATTTCATCTTATTTCCTGATAATGACTTTCTCAAAAGTTGTCAGTTTATATGTCTCCAAGTGACAATACCTCTGTTTTCTTTTTTCCTTGAAACTGATAAGCCAACTTTGTTTTTAAGCATCAGTTTTTCACTGACTATCATTGTCATTGCATGTTTACTGAGCGTTTTTGTAGTACTCATTTATTGTTCCACAACTGATATGCTGCTATAAAAGACAAAATACAGGTTGGATAAAACGAAGTATTACTGTTGCCACCTGTTGATATGAAACATTTTAATTTATTATAGTCGATTTCCGGTTTTGGTGACCTATCCCAAGTTTATTCTGTATTTCAATGATAAAAATGAAATCCGCACAGTTTCCAAAGAAACTGTCTCAATTAAATCTGATAATTTATAAATTAAAAGTTATATTTTTGATATTTACTGCTATTTCGCATTAGAGACCACGGGGATGTCAGTCATGTTAATAAGAGCATTCAAACAAAGGAAACTAGTGGAAAAATATCTCTGAAACCCCACGAAAGGTGAACTGTAAAACAGTGTCGTGAATTAGCGTTTCAGAGAAAACGGCTAATTTGTACACTAAAATAATCTGAATTTATTGTTAATTAGGCTGAAGTATATCTACTTTAACTGCTTTATGCTTATGCAGCAGTGATTAAAATGAATTTTAGTCAACTTTTTGGAACCAAGCTGTAATCCAAGTGGCTCTTTTAGCCTATCATAGTGTAATTGCCAACTAATGCTAATACACTTTATTTGCACCTTGAAATAATGCCATACTTTATGTTTATATTTATCTTCCTAGATTGTTTCTAATCTAAAAATAACAGTAGAAGTAGTTTGTTCAACTTTCATTTAGTTCCGGATATTAACAGCGAAAATTTTGATATTTCGGTTTCGTCAGACGGTTTTCGAATGTTTCGGAATGAATAATTTTACTCCAACGCTGATTTAAAGCTATCTTACTTTCTTTGAGAGGTAGTAGTTTTCACTTCACAACCAATACGTTTCATTGTTTCTCGCATCCAAACGAAATTCTAAATTAAGTGACCAAATTTAAGATATGTCTTATCATAAATCAGTATCACTGAGAAAAATTCAAAACTGTGGACAACCCTTCATAACTTCAATTCCCAAGTGATAATCTAACTGATATCGGTTTGTGAAGGAATAAATCTTGGAGTTAATTTAATTCTTTCTAACCCAGCTGTTAAACGAGTTTCCGCAAGTCACTCTCAGCGCCATGTACACTAGTGCATTGCTTATTTAAATGATGTAGATAATCACTGAGAAATTAACAAACTCTTTTAGGGAAACTGACAAGCATATCATTTCAAGGCCGAAAAGTTATTATTTCTTCGGTACCTAGTAGTTTTAATTAGGTAATGTTTCTATCATTTTTTTCAGATAAGATACTTAATCGGAAAATAGATGTTTTGCACTAGGTAAATGAATTTATTTCTAAGTAGATAATTATCTTTGAATAGATTTTATATACAAAATGTCTACTCATTGATTATGTCACATGGATTTATGCATAAGATAGTATTCATTTGTCGCGTAGCAACAAAAGCAGTCGCAATGAAAACAGCAAAGAGATGAAAGTAATGCTGTACACATTAGGGCAAATAAATTAAACTTTGAATGACTCTAAAATACACTATGGTGAACAAACATTTCATTTAGTCTGGCTAAATCCTGACTGACTACATTTCTAAGGAGCTACCTGAGCAGGTGATTCTCGGAAAGACAGCTTAAGAATGTTACAGTAACCCAGTGCTTAAACAGTTTCGGGTGCAACTATATATGTTGTTGAATAGCACCGTATTTTGCAAATTAATTTTTGACGAGTTGTTTCAGACAACTTTTACTTGGCAGGCTGATAACTGTTTATTCACCTATGTAGTAGGTCCGCTTTAGATTTTGGAAAGTGCGACCAGATCGAAAACAGTGGCCATTTTTGGGTAGTTATATAGTGATAGAGTCGTCATTTGATTGTATCTTAAATTAGGGACAGGAGAAGATATCCAGACAAATAAGTTTGGTCGTTTTAGTCGTTCCCAATTTTCATACAGATACGTATCAGTTTCTCTTTCCTGAAAAACAAATTCCTCTAAACGGTATTTTTCCATTAAAAAAAAAACACTTCACTTTCTCATCCACTTAATCTTTTAAATGTTGACAAAGACTTTTTGTGAAACGGAACACAGAGATGTACTACTGTTTAATATCATATCCATATTTTAACAGAAACGACAGAAACCTTGTGACACACACACACCAGATGAATGTAGTATGTATTTGGTGAATCACGCATTCTAAATTTTTCTATTAACACTTCCTAATTCAGTTTTAGATTTTCCCGTCGACTGACTGGACCGAAGTGCTCGGTCTAAGGCTGACATGTCGGCTTCTTGTGCAGATGCTTCGACGATGCCTGGGCAAGTAATCAGACGAGAAAATCTAAGATTGAATTAAATAATTAGTATGATCCGTTGCACAAGAGGTGGCTCTCGTGGCCCAAGTGGTCTAGTGGATAACGCTTTGGCGTTTGAAACTATGGGCACTGGGTTCGAGCTTTGGTGGTGGGAACATCATCACTCACTGCGGAATGCAGGCACATCCAGATGACGAGTCCCAAATAGGACGAAATGCGCATCGCTGGATTCCACTGCTAGTCACCATCCAGCAATTCACTTCTTTCTAAGTAGTCAGGTGATTATTTACAATACCTGAAATATAATTCACACTCCACTATTTAACTCTGTTTGAGTCATTTCACGACTTCTTAAACAAATATGTGTATGCAGAGGTCTAAATTAAACTACTGAAGAAACCAAATTGGCCTCATTTGTTATTTTGAAATAAATATATTAAAATGCCACTTTTAATCTATTACTTTTTGTTTCAGAAATACTCGAGACATTACTTCTATTCATCCTATTTTGTCACCCGGCTATTGCGCTAAATAAATAGTAGTACATCCTGAAGTCGTATAATCTTAATATTTGCGCATGGTGATAAATAAACCAAACAAAATATTTTTTGATATAAGTATAAAACCTGGGCACTGTGGTACAGTATAACTCCATTATTGATGAGATTTTATTTTGATGAATCACACAGTGTTGTACAGTAATATTAACTAGTCAACATTGTGTGATTTATCAAAATAAAATATTTCTTCTTGAAAGAATAGCTTATTTTGTTTCTGGAGTCTTGCTCAAATATATTAATTAATAAAATGTTTGCATGGGTGAAAATTGACACGTAAAGATTAGGAATGGCATATATATTTATTAATATATAACAAGGTTATCAGAAAATTATTGATCTCAGAGGTAACTTAAGTGCTATTCAGAAGTGGTGTGAGTGATTCTATTGACAAGAACACAAACTCTAGGGTTTTTAGTAGCTTTTACTCTGATTATTTTCACCATACTTTCAAAATAACTCAGTATATCCCATACATAATGAAATGATCATTCAGCATACGTGAATTGTACGACAGATTTCTACAAAGGAAGGAGTAAATTTGAAGTTTACAGCGACAGTGAAAACTTATAAAATTAATTGTTTAATAATGCAAATTTAGTCTTTACTGATTTGTCAGAAGTGATAGTTATGTCGTGATGCCATATCTTTCTTTGAGATTTTAAAACATTATCTTTAAAATGATTTTTCTGGATATAATGTATGGTATGAAGGACAAGATCCCGCTGTTGACCAATTCTCTGTGCGTTTACCAATTCACCTGCTCGTGTGGAGCTAGGTATAACGGTCGTTCGACTCGAGTTTTGTCCAAGAGGGTGCAGGAAAACTATCCTGGATGGTTACGAAGAGGTGGAATTGGAGCAATAAGAAGCGCGATCATTGAACATCTGGTCGATAACGATCACTCTATCTCTATAGCCTCTGTCTTTAAAGTCATCTACAAGGCAAAAAGTAGTTTACCGAAATCACTACGTACGCGACTCATCTGTATTTCTGAAGCATTGGCTATCGAAACAGAAAAGCCAGATCTCTGTGTACAGAAAAAGTTCGTTCAACCCCTCCAACTTTCGTGTTCTTAGTCCCTCTTGTAAAGTGGTAATTCCTAATCATATTTTGGCTCTACCAATTTTTTCTATTTTGTCTATTCAATTTGTATACTCTTCCTTTGTTGCGTCAATTGTTACTATTGCTATTCTCACTCTGAACCGTCCCCGGTATTATTTCACTTGTTCCACTTGTCATTCTAAATCATTTCTCTTTTGCAACAATAAATTCTATGTTATCGAATTTTACACAATATTACGTAACGTTTTCATTTTATTCGATTTGCCTACTAATCCTATAATTGCATACCCTTTCCAAGTTCTATCCATCCCATGAATTATTCTACATATGACATTAATTGTTTTGCCACTTGACATTTAAATATGATTATAATCACAAATATTCTAATTTTAATTGCATTTCATTTTATTTTTATTTTATCCATTCACACCTATGATTCAATTCCCTCACCGGACATAACTTCTTAAAAACCACATATATACGACTGGCCAGCTTGATAATAAATTCGTTGAAAAGAGTCTCTTCGCCTTATCACTTGTTTTAATTTTCTATATGGTCAAGTTTCTCTATGATTAATAAGACGAAGGATTTCAAGTCATACACTTGTCATATCTTTTCATTTGTCATGTGCTCATTGAACAGTAGGTCATGATTGTTGTTGATGATGCTCTTTTACTCAGTCATTGGAGTCTATTTTCGCATAAGTATGTAAATTCTACCCGCTGGCTAACGAGTTCTTCAGAATCTGTCAGTGAATTAAACAGCGTATTTGAAAAAATATGCTTCCGTTTAACTTGCTATATACCACCTATAAATAATCATTCTGAGAATGACTATTAAGTAGATATTTCCAAATACCTGTGTGAATCTATGAAATCCCACACCATTTCATTTCATGTGTTGAACCTCAAACAAAAAATCAACAACCTCGTACTGTAATTAGTAGTGTTCTCTGAGCTGGTTGGTTTAGCTGCGAAACTTTTTTCGACCTTCCGGACAACATCTTCAGCGCAATTTTTAGCATGAAGTGAACTGATTTAAATTTTCCATGAGTAATAGAGTTGCGTCTCCCGGTAACCATCTTTACATAAGTATTGATCATTTTTTGACTTGGATTTGAAACTTTCTCGTCACATAATTTACTTTTTATTAGTTGGTATATTTGGTCTGTATTAATATGTTTGTTAATTGCATTTTCGTTTGAGTACCAGGCTTCTAGGAATTCCCTGGCACTTTTGGTGTTTCCTCTGTCTAAAATTTCGACATTATCCTAATCAAAACGATGTCCATAATTGTCTATATGCATTGATACTAAAGAATATATATCGTGTCTTTTCACGGCTGATTTGTGTTCTTGGATTCTAATTCGAAGGGGACGCCCACTTTGGCTGATGTAATGTCTGTTACATTTCATGCAATTTATTTTGTAAGTGTTATTAGTTTTATCTCCTTTTACTGTTGGATCTTGCGGTTTGCACAATATCGAATTATGTGATTTGACTAGTTTGTGCGCTATATCTATTTCGAACGGTTTTAGTATTCTAGCTGTTATTTCAGAGATATTTTTTATAAATGGCAGAATGAATTTTCTTCTGGTCTTTTATGATGGTTTCTTGTTGGTGTTGAGATTCGATTTTAAGCACTTTTTGATGAAATTGTGCGGATATCCATTCTTTTTGAAAACCGTTAGTAGGTATTTTCCTCCCATTCTTTTCAACGCTGGAGTGCTACAGTATGTTTGAATTCTTTTAAACAATATCCGCGCACAGTTTCTTTTGTGAGTAATTGGCTTATTGCTAATATAGTTGAGTATTTGATCTGTGTGCGTTGATTTTCTATATACTTGTGTTTCTAAATTTCCTGTGTGTCAATTATGAAATTATACATGATAAAACAATATTTTTCACTGAATAACTCTCCCAACATAATCGCACTTCACCGAACAGCTTTTAACATGCCTGACATAATATCATATTCTACCAGTCTGCCAAGGATATTACTATACCTTGCGATTTATCTTTCATTCAAAGAATAACGTTGCCTATTCCATATAAAGAATCTTTCGGTCATATTGTACTATGTTATATGTACTCAAATGATATCAGAAAGATACACTGAAAATTCTTTTAAACATAAATTGTAACAGTTACAACGGTCTACGGTGTTGGAATCGATGTGTGCAAAAATAAATTAAAGGCAGGATGGACTGACGAAATACAATAATCTTGCTCGTATGTTTAGGACGATAAGACAAAGTTGAAATAGAGAAATGCATTCTTCAGTGGTCCTTACTTTAACTGATATTCTCTCATATGTGCGTCGGTGGCACAGCGGTTAGGACTCTCGCCAACCATGCACATGGTCCAGGGTTCGATCCCCTGCCGACGCACACCCGATATCTATGGTCGGACTGCGAAATTGGGCTACCGATATCCATGCTGAAATACCATACTTGTACTGAAAATACGGTGTGGCATCAAGCTGTAATTAAAAATAAAAAAATAAAATAAATATCGTCATTTCTGCGTGTACTGCGATTATGTTTAGCTGTTAATGGTCTCTGTCATGCAAAACACTCAATTCTCAATAAGCGATTATAAATATCAGTTTAAAAATGGTGTTTCCTTAGAATTTCAATGAGTAAATTTAATTACAATTGCAACAGTAGTCTTTTAAAAGTCATGAAACCTGATTTCTTCATCTACTTATTTGATATCATCTCATGAAGAAATAAAACGATCACTTCTTTTCCTATTTGGTTTAACAAGCTAAATGGAATTTTTCGTTGACGCCATTCAATTGTAATTTTTTCGATATTGCTTTCTTCTACACTACAAATTATTCATTTAAAATAATTAAAAGCATTCCCTTTAACAATACATATTAAAATTAACGTGTGAAAAACAAATTTCTACAAAGTAACAGCAGTAATTTTTATCGTCCAGTTTTTCTAAGCATATCGCTATAGCAGATAACAGCGTTGGTGGTCGAAATGGAACTTAAAATACAATCAGCGAGTTCAAATAAATGCGTAAATCGTGTTACAAAACATTCATAATAACTTTACATACTACTGAATTAAAATGAAAGCGATCAGATTGCATTTGACATTAATCAGAATTATGAGTACTTTATAATGGAATTGAACGTTAGATAACTAATTATCTTCAGTGAGACGAAAGATGTTTTTGCACACTTATGATAATTAAAAAAAGAAGAAAAGCATGGGTTATTATGCAACTCATGTTTTTATTATTCATTACCATTAATGCATAGGAATCAGATTTTTTTCTACATATTTCCAAAATCAAAACAATAATTCACATTAAGTTATTATTATTGTTTCCTTCAATTCCTAGAGGAACATAGGGCTTCAGCCGCATGTCTCCATTGCGTTCGGTTCTCCAACAACGTTTTAACCTGACTCCACGTCTGCCCACATGCTTTCATCTCCTCTTCACATGACCTCCTCCATGTCACCCTCGAACTGATGACTATTCGCATTCCACTCGAGCTGTGGCCTGGCGTGTGATGGATGTCACTTGATGGTTTGTTTTCTCAGACTATGACCAATCCAATCCACCTCCATTTCTTCCTGCATATTTGTTGCACAATTGGTTCCTCCTGAGTTGGTTCGTTCATTGCCAGAGATCCCTGTTGCTGGTCTTTTCTGGCCGGCCATCTGATCTTGAGTAGTATTGAGCAAAGACAGCAGTTGATGAAAGTCTGCAGTTTGTTCGAAGTGCCCTTCGTGACACGCCAAGTCTCTGATCCGTATGGTAGCACTGACTTCATATTGGAGTTGAAAATCCGGGTGTCGCATTATCCAGTCTACTGCATTCACGAAAAACATTGGAGATAGTAGGCAGCCAGCCAGCCAAACTTGTCTTACTCCCGTTTTCACTTCGAAGGATTCCGTGAGTTTCCCGTTGTGGATTACTTGGCATGCAGCGTTGTCGTACAACTGTTGGATGAAGTGAATAATTGTTGGTTGCACCTCATAGTAGCGAAGTAGTTTCCAAATCACATCTCGATCGACGCTGCGCTATCGAAGGCTTTTTCAAAGTGGATGAAGTTGAGATATAAAGGTGAATGACATTCCAAGCTTTGTTCAATGATGATCCGTAGTGTTGCGATTTGATCGATGCATGACTTGTTCCTCCTGAATCCAGCCTGTTCCGGTAGAAATTGTTCATCCAGGGTGGTGTGTTCGATTCTCTCCAGGATGATGCGGCTTAGTATTTTGCTTGGGATAGACAGGAGCACAGTGCCGTGCCAGTTCTTGCATTGACTTAAGTTTCCTTTCATCAGTTAATATTACTGATAACTGTGTGATCTATCAAAATCAAATCTTATCCATAATGGAGTTACACTCTACCACAGTGCCCAAGTTTTATACTTAAGTTTCCTTACTTCGACAGTTTGAATAACTAGCCTTTCTTCCAATCAGTAGGAGGTACCTTATCCTCTTTCCAAACCTTCTCCAGTAGTGGTGTCATCAAGTCTGTTGATGTCTCTTGGTCCATATTCAATGTCTGTGCTGGGATTCCGTCTGGTCCTGTGGCTTTTCCAGTTTTTGGCATCTTTATTGCCTTTAGGATTTCTGTTTTCATCGGAGGGTTGATATCCGCTGGTAGTTCTGCTTCCTCTGTTGGTATTATTGGGCTTGAATGAGGACCAGAATTTGCAAATTAATTCGTGATTTACAATTTACTCAGTTTGATGCGAGATTTCAACACAGTTTTCTTTGTAAACCGAAATTCTTCTTGAAATGATACGTGGTTTATTTGATACTATAAATAGCAATCAAGAAAGTAAGCACAAATGCGCGATTCTTTATACTACTTGCTGATATAAGTAGTTGGATGCCACTCACATGAGGCAGTGGTAGTATATATATATATATATATATATAACGTGTAATATAGTATATCGCGTCCTGATACTTAAGAAGAAATTATACGGAAATGGATATCAAGGTCAGAGACACTGCGGAGAGCAGTTTTCAGATGTCTGTGAAACGTTTTATAGTATAGTTCAAAGACCTTTGACAAAAATATTTTAAATTAAAAGGTTTCTCATAGACAGCATTTTGTACAACAAAGCATATCAAAGATTAATTATTATTACTTAGATAAAGCAATAAGAAGACGTAACTTGTCTGAATCCTGTAATGTATCTGCGCAACACACTTCGAACAATCTGATCACACACGGACTTGTCATAGGAATATATATGAAATTAATACAGAGTTAAGAAGTGAGAAAATAGACTTAGGTCAAGTTAAAGGGACATATTGAAGGTCAAAATAACAATGAAGACCACTAAACCAAATAACAGAGGTAATAGTACATCTGCTATGGTATCAAAACAAAGTTTACCAAGGAAGGTTTAGTGCGATGAGGAATTGTTGCTTTGAACGCACAAAGGTGGTTTAAATTTCCTTATTACCAGTAGGGCTTCCACAGATTTTAGGATATGCTCCAAATACGTTTTATAGTTAGGTTTAAAAGATGTGTTAACATCAATTTTATGTCCTGTCTCTATAATATGTTTCGCAATAGAAGAGCTAGGTCTCCTGTTCTCACCATTAATGGGTTCTGAAGATTCTATTTGATTTTGGAGCCATTTAGGAATATGCTCTGAAGCCCTTACTTGCAGAGATCAATGAGTCCTCCCTATGTATGTGTATCCACACGTACATTCAAATTGGTAAATACAGTGGGATGTGACGTCATTTTTCGCATGTTCGCAGGGCTTAGATAGATATATTGGCTTCAAATTCTCAATTATTATGATATTAGCTGCATAAAAAGTCTTTTTAACAGCAGCGTTGAATCTTTGTCTAGTTATCAAGCTGCTATGATGCCCCATATAGGATAGCTTGATGTACATATCTTTATTAGTGGCGAGTTGTAGAGTGGGTTTTGGTGTTCTGACTACTTTATATCTCCTGATGAACTTGTCTGGATAATTGTTATCAACCAGAGTTTGTGCCAACTTTCTTTCTTCTTCTTCATCAAGTGTGTCTTCAGTGCATATTCGTTGGATTCTACTGAAGAGGCACCTTACTAAGGCTCTTTTGTACCGAACAGGGCAGAAACTGTGGTAACTAAGATACTGTCCTGTCCAGGTAGGTTTTCTATATAGAGATTGTTTCATTGACCCATCAAGCCGTTGACCAAGCAATATGTCCAGGAAAGATAAACAATTATCTTCCTCTTCTACAGATGTAAGTGATATGCTATTCTGAACTTCACTCATTCGATTTAAAATTGAGGTGGCAGAACAAGACTTATCACTGATGATGTGCGTCGGTAGCACAGTGGTTAGGACTCTCGCCAACCATGCAAATGGTCCGGAGTTCGATCCCCTGTCGACGCACACACGATATCTATGGTTGGCCTGCAAAATTTGGGCTACCGATATCCATGCTGAAAATTCCATACTTGTACTGAAAATACGGTGTGGCATCAAGCTGTAATCAAAATAAAAATTAAAAATAATCTACATACCTTCTATAAAGTGGCACATTTTCGATTAAATCCTCCGATAAATTCTCAATGTATGACATATAAATATCTGCTAAAAGGGGCCCTAACGGACTTCCCATTGCAACGCCATCAACTTGGTGGAAACAATCGCCTTCAAATGTAAACCTAACATTGTTAGTACATAGAAGTAATAAATCCCTTAAATGAGATATAGGGAATGGGATGAAAAAATTGTTTGTGGAAATATAATCACACAAAATGTCAACTGTTTTGAGCAAAGGCACATTAGTGAATAACGAGTTTACGTCAAAAGAGTACATATTCTTATTCATAATATTAATATCGTCAAGAAAATCAATCAATTCAAAGGTATCTTTTAACAACACATACTTACAGAATTGTGTTTTGACTGGATGCAATAATTCTACTAACCATTTAGCAATTTTATGCGTTGGGGATTTGCACATTGACAATATAGGATGTAGAGGATTATTGGGTTTATGTATTTTTGGCAAACCATACACATGCGGGAATTTACATTCTGATGGTTTTAAAGAGTCAAATTGATCTTTACTTATTTCATTTAGGCCATGAAGCCTCACTAGATTAGCTGTCACTGTGCCCTGCAACCTATCTATTAAACGTGTTTGGGGCATACCCTAAAATTTGTGGAAGCCCTACTGGTAATAAGGAAATTTAAACCACCTTTGTGCGTTCAAAGCAACAATTCCTCACCGCACTAAACCTTCCTTGGTAAACTTTGTTTTGATACCATACCAGATGTACTATTACCTCTGTTATTCGGTTCAGCGGTCTTCATTGTTATTTTGACCTTCAATATGTCCCTTTAACTTGACCTAAGTCTATTTTCTCACTTCTTAACTCTGTATTAATTTCATATATATTCCTATGACAAGTCCGTGTGTGATCAGATTGTTCGAAGTGTGTTGCGCAGATACATTACAGGATTCAGACAAGTTACGTCTTCTTATTACTTTATCTAAATTCATAAAGGGAACTGACTGTTTGAGTATTCACTTATTTTCTGTTAAATAAGGCTATCAGGGAAATCTTAGTCTTATTATTTTTTTTTCAATTTTATTGTAATCCATGATGGAATTTAAACTTATTAATAGTTATGAATATTAATATTCAATATCACTTCACATTGAAGATTTACAGTGTTAGCCATTCCTTTGCTACCTTTTCAGCATACTAAGCACCACTGTGTAAATGTTTTAAATGCATTAACCGAATTCTCGCCATGCAATTAAGCTAAAAATAGAAATAAATTTTGCAACGGATATAAAAAAGCATATTTCTTTCTAGTAAATAAGTATAAAAATTTGAGTTATTAGGTCAACATCGATTTTAACCCATCCTCAGAATTTCAGCAATTTATTATGCAACAGAATTGTAGAGTGAATTGATATACTTCTAGTGGGAAATTACTGCTGACTGGTAAACAGCTTGGGACTGAGATCAGTTCACAGTCGTACCACATCACACGGATGGGATCAGTGAAATCCACCTTATTCATACTGTTTCACTGGTATCAACTAAAATAATATAGGCAATAATTTTGCAAGTACATGGTGAAATATACCTTTTATTATTCTGATAGAATGAATAAAGCGTTTCCTGGTGGCTTTCAATCTCTGAATATCTGTAAGTAGCACGAGAACATGCATGTAAATATCTCAGAGTTAAAAGAAGTTGGTATAAGCTTAGTTAAAAAGGAAGTCAGCAAAACAGCTCATAACGCGTATTGAAGCAATAAATCTTTCCAAAGATTTTGAAAGACACCTAACATTCTCTGAATTTATATATGTATATATATTACGGTAAATTCCTGTTTTTTGTCAAGTCATAACTTTACAATAATTTCCTTAACATTTTCATTTCATGTACTACATTTTACATCACTAGTTTCCTTAGGAAAATTATTAAGAAATTAATCTTTCGTGACGCTGAAAGTGAACGAAAATGGCGAAGTTTGAAATTTCGAAACATTTCTTTGATAATGAGTAGTTATCTGCATTGTTCAACCAGATTTTTTCTCTCACCAGTAGAAAGAGTTGGAATAACTCCTTTACATTATGTAGAAAGAATCGTGTTTCCTTAAATTATCATTAAATAACTTAAGTTCGTTTAAAAAGATCCACTAATGCTAGAATCAGATATATGGGACTAAGTTCCGTTTGATGAAAGTATACTCTTTCCAAAATCTTAACTAATTATGTATAGTTCTGTCATCCTTGAGCTATTTATGTTACTCATGCATAACTCTTTCGTCGAGCTGTTGCTCATTATTCTAGGTGCTCGATTTTCAGCCAATGGGTTATGGGTTCAAAATCGTATTATAACTGATAGGATTTGTAATTTGACATGCAAGTTTGGAAACTGCATCATACCATGAATTCATCAAAAAATACTTAAATTCTTATAAGCAGTGTTTAGAAGAGACATAACGTCAGTTTAAACGATCACTACTTTGGTACTCAGGTTTTCAGTAAAGCTGTTTCATATAATCTGGGCATCGTATCCCTGTACTGCTAAACAAGCGCCTAGAAATCACCAAATCTCTGAAGACTTAAATATAGAAAGACAAACGTGGGCAGTACAAAAACATTTCAAACACTAAAAGGTGGCTATCGTCACTTCGAAGCCAAACATTCAATTAGATGATCCTGAAAAATGACGCTGATCACGCACAGTTGGCTAAATCACCAAAATAAAGTACTTCAGATATAAAACTTAAAAATCCATAAGTGCTTTAATTCTATTTTATTTGTATTTCCAGTGTTCATTTTTGAAAAAAATTATTATTCTCGTGGGAAATTTAACGTAGTCTCCAAATAACTACATATGTATTTTTCTAAAAACTTATAATGAATTTATGCATATTAAATCATTTACATACTGGAAATGTAGCTGAATAAGCGGTTGAAATCATTTCCACATTGTCCCCGTTGTGTATGCGTTTTTAATAATTTTAATTAATTCACATGGGTATATTTTGCAGTTGTATGCAATCACAGCATCAACTATTCTCAATCACTTATAATGTATGCATGCAAGCACCCACCTGTTTCTAGGCTCTGATTCACAAAATTTAAAACCTGAGGCGATTTCTCTGTGATTTTTCTTCTTTTATATCTTTTTGATAAACACTGTACCACCATATATTCAACAGAATAAGAGCATACATTGAAGAAAAGCACGTTGACAGACTGTGCAGTTCAAATAAGGCCTGAAATCAGTTCATGTATTAAGCAGACTTATAAGTTTTTGATGTAGTTGTATTCTCTGAGCTGGATGGTTTATTTGCGAAGCTTTTATCGCTCTTCTAGGCAACAAATTCGGCGCAAACTTCAATTTTAAGTCTTATAAGTGTCATGTATAGAATTTTTAACTTACTCGCCAGATTTTTTTCAATATTTTCAGAGATTTTGTTATTTCTAAAGCATTCTGTTATCACAAAACGTGACTGCCAGACATTGACAACATTAGTGTTTGTTGAGTCGTTTCTTTAAAAGAAATAGCAACGAAGGTTAAGTAATCTTTGTTTCTACACTTTATGCGCTTTACAAATTTATCACTTATGGCTTAAAAATATTTGAGAAATCATTTTATTACTGAATCATATTTATGCCTGTCTAGTTCCACTTCCTAAACTTTGTAATCAGAGTGAGGATTTTTTTCGTTATCAGGAAGAGGAATACGACATACGTCTAAGTGCACTTGAAAAGTGTTCATGGCAAGCTGCTGTTACTAAGATAATTAGTTTAAATTTTAGCAAAGTAAGCAAATAAGTGTGAATGAGACAACGGAAAAAACAAACACAGTAGTAATGAAATTTTTGTTTTTTCCACTGACTTCTCTACGTTAAAATTTATGTGTGGAGTACCACTCATCAGTTTTAATTGTACTTGACACACATGTTGTTGTGTTTTCAATGATAAACTTTGTAAAGTACCCTTAAAAATTACCCATTTTGTGATTTGATTCTCAGATCCAGAATAATGAGCCTAATCACATTCATCATTATGTATTACGCAATGTGTCTATTCAGTTGTGTGAATGTTAACGATTTCTACTGTTTACACCCCACATGTAGAAGGACGTTCTATTTCATCACCATCTATCTGAAAGCCTAAAGACTAGAATAATGAACCTCAACCCCATATATCTCTACTTCATTGAAAGTGTCATAGTAAGACGAATACCTGATATTCACAGCTGCGTGGAATAGTGGGGAAGCTACGGTTTTACAGTGATATTTCAAACCTTTAAATTTGTGTAACTGCAAGATAATTTTCGCCCACTCCTTTGTGACGTGCAAGGCTCTCTAACTCTTCTTTTGGTAAGAATTTGAAATGCTTTATGAAAGTATATCAATTAATTTTGTTAACATCAGCTTTCGATGTCTACATGATACTCTTTGATGTAGTTGTAAATGGTTTCACAAAAGGCAAAATTTCGCCTGTTATTTCCAAATAATAGCAGATTATAAAACAAACAAATTGCACTGATTCTTATCATACTATTTCATCAATGAGATTAATTTATTATTATTATATTATTATTGTTCCCTTGGGTTCCTAGTGAAACATAGGGCTTCAACTGCACGCCTCCACTTGCTTCTGTCTTCTGCTGTACTTTTCACTTGCATCCATGTTAGTCCATACTGTCTCAGCTCCTCATCACACGATCTCCTCCATGTCACCCTTGCACTGACGTCCCACTCGCCGCTTCCCTTTCGGATGAGATTAATTTAGTCCATTTAATTTCAGTTTAGATTTTGTCACGAACTAGCATCAGTTGGAGAACCCCAGGGAACACTGGATAGATGTATCAACCTAGCTTGGAACTCTTTAGCAGTGTTTACTCATGACACCGCCAGGGACCAAACGTATGAGACACCGCTGGATAATGAAAATTAGTGACCAGAGGTATCCACCGTCACAGAGTGAGGCGGATGCTGGTCAGTGGAATTGGTAGGCAGAAGCGTTGTACAACAAGAGTTACACATTTGCTGGTCACTGAATTCCGTCCCAATAACTGAATGGTCAACGGACTAGTCTGGAAAACTGAAGGTCTTAGGTTTGGTCGCTGGTGGTGTCATGAAAGGGAAGCCTTAAAATAGGATGAAACATCTATCCAGTGCTCCATGATTTTCACTGATTCTCTAACTGATGCCAGTTCGTGACGAAATCTAAATTGAAATTAATTCAAATTTCTACGAAACTCATAATATAAATCAATTACACCATTGTCAGTTACACTATATTGCTAAATAAAAGAAGTTAGAAAACTCGAGCTAAGTGATCACGACCTAATTATTCAGGGGCAGTTTGCTTCATACATGGTCAAATTTTCCCGAACCAGGTGTGCATTTGTGCCTGGCGTAATCACTACCTGAACAATCAAAGAAAGAGGAAATATTTACCTGATGACAGCTGGTTAACAACGATGCGTATCTTGAAATGGAACGTCCCAATTACGCTGTGCTCAAAATGTCTCAGTGATCTTGTTTTTGGTCACTTTATTTTGTTTCCTTCACTGCTAGTCTTTTGTAAGGAGGAATATTCATTTAACTGTATCCAAATGTTACAAGTTAGTTTAACAAATGAATGCGATACATGGGTAGAAAATATTGCTTTTAGATAATAAATACTCATTCCGAATTAGGATTGACTCCACATTTTAAAATAGTATTCCTTCCACTAATGACAACGACTTCAGTCAACGAAGAGATTATGTTTTTCTAAATAAATACAATGTGTGGTATCATTATTATTATTGTATCCTTTAATACCTAGAGGAACATAGGGCTTCAGCCGTGCGTCTCCATTGCGTTCGGTTATCTGCTAGAGTCTTCACCTGGCTCCAAGTCTGCCCACACGTTTTCATCTCCTCTTCACATGACCTCCTCCAAGTCACCCTTGCACTGACGACCAACTCGCCGCTTCCCTTCCCGGTTCCACTCGAGCAATGGCTTGTCTAGTGATGTCACTTGATGGTTTCCTCAGAGTATGGCCAATCCATCTCCATTTCTTCCTGCCTATTTGTTTCACAATCGGTTCCTGGTTGGTTCACTCCCGGAGATCTCTGTTGCTGATCTTTTCTGGCCGGCCATCTGATCTTGAGTATTGAGCGAAGACAACTGTTAATGAAGGTGTGTAGTTTGTTTGAGATGCTCTTTTTGACGCGCAGTGCAAGTCTCTTATCCGTATAGTAGCAATGACTTCACATTGTAGTTGAAAATCCGGATCTTATTTTTGATGCTGAGTGCTGTTGACCTCCACACAGACTTGAGAGTAGTGAAAGCTTGTCTTGCTTTTCCAATTTCTGCTTTGATATCCTCGTCAGTTCCGCCTCTAGTTGAAACGATGGCTCCCAAGTTGATAGGTAAAAGAGGTTGCTTCTTCCAGGTTCCTCTCATTTATGCTGATTGTTGTCTGTTGTTGTTGCTCTTGCTGTTGTCCACGAGTCGTTACCACCTCTGTTTTCTCTATGTTCACCTGAAGTTCTATCTTTGATGCTTCTTCTGCCAACTTGTTGCTTTTCACTTGCATATCTTGCAGTTTGTGGAAAATCAGACATATATCATCGGCGAAGTCCAGATCCTCCAAGTGTTTTGTGTGAGTCCATTTTATGCCTGTTCCTTCGTTGCCCGCTGTTTGTCGCATTATCCAGTCTACTGCAATCAGGAAAATCATTGGCGATAGTAGGTAGCCTTATCTTACTGCTGTCCTCATTTCGAAGGATTCCGTAAGATTCCCGTGTGTGTGTGTGTGGAATGTGTGGAATAGATTTCATTATTTCTACTAAATTAGTAGTAATGCATTGAAAGGTCTAAGTCTGATTTTACATAGTTAATTCGTTTATTCTTGCATAAAAGTGAACTTTTCACTAACATATTCGCCTTGATTGACAGCTGTTTTCATTGCTGTACTCAGAGCTTTGGATACACTTGGTACATGCTTCATGAAATAATATTTAGAACTGAAATCATAAGATATTTGACGTTTGTAGAGATGCCTTACTTGCCGACAGACCTCCCGATTGCGTTGTATAAATTTTCCTGGCAAAATTCAATGGATCAACTGATTTGTAGCAAAATGAACGAGATATTCAGAAATATTATATTGCCGTAGACTGTTCAGCTTTAGGAGGTTTATGGCAGGGCAACAGAACATCTTCACACCTATAGCTTACACTACACAATGTTATGGGCAAAGAGGTTGCTGCAAAGCTGTAATTATATTGCTGATCGCCCTAGGCAAAATATGAGGTTACATCATCCTAGAAAGACTAAACAATGTTCTGAATGGTTTTACCTAGAACATGCTGCATTGTGGAGAAAACATTATGCGTGGATCACAGCACACCAATCCGCAACGTTATCGTCGTCATTGAAACCAGTACCTCGACTTCACTGACGTTGAAAGAGCCTTAGACAGCGTCGACTATATGGTGTAATGTCAAGGTTCAATCAAAATTCATATGGTGATGCCACATGCCAGGGGATCCACAATTGAAAACTCAGTCAAACCTTTGATGTGAATTTTTTTAATTTTTATTTTTGATTACAGATTGATGCCACACCGTATTTTCAGTACAAGTATGGAATTTTCAGCATGGATATCGGTAGCCCAAATTTTGCAGGCCGACCATAGATATCGGGTGTGCGTCGGCAGGGGATCGAATCCCGAACCATGTGCATGGTCGGCGAGAGTCCTAAGCACTGTGCCACCGACACGAAGATTACCTACTGATTACGATGGACTGAGTCATGTGGCACACCGCGAGGGTATAAGTTAGGTTGACAAATTGGAACTAAAAGACCAGAAATTCACATATGATTTATGTCAAATGTTGGATGAACTCGAAGATATGCAAGAAAAAATCAACAAGTTGGCAGGGTAGGTAGCACAAACAAGACTTCATATGAGTGAAAATAGAGAAGGACCTAGTGGTAAAGACAACTAGCCAGTATTAGCAAGCGCCAATCAACGTAAACGGTAGAACCCTACAGGACCTCATCCCCTTCACTTATCCGTTCAGCTTCGTTTCAACTACAGGAAGATGGCACGGATGAGGATGTCACAACCTGACAACTATGCAGACTGAAATGCAGCTGGATTAAATACACAGTGAGGGGACATTCAAGTGACATTACAGGCCAGACACTCAAGTGAAACCTGAATGGGAAGCGACTCATTGAGGGTGAAACTGAGAAAACCGTGTAAGGAGCTTGTGAGTACTCGTGCAGTTGGCTAAAAGAGACGACAGAGAACACAATACAATCGAGATTTACATCTGGGGCCCGATATTTCACTTTGCAGTTAAAAAGTGAATAGTGATAATAATGTTCTTAAGTGATATGTTCACCTTGTTTCTAATCAATTCATTTAAATGTATTATTATTGTTTAGGAGAATATATTTACTTTCTGAAAATAAAAACCATTATGTCTTTCTATGAATATAGTGTTTGACTAAGAAAGTTTCGATCAACGTTTCCTAGCATGAACTTTGCATTCGTTATCCATTCCGAAACCACTGGTCCAGTGTAATACTGCCTCAGAAGTGATCAGTTTTAAAAAGTTTTCTTCACAACTTCATAATCGGCATCACCATTTACTAATTTTTAAACATCTTATTAAAAGGCAAAAGAATTTTCCTAATCTACATGAGTGTAAATCTTTTGTTTTTGACTCCTTATCTAGACAGAAGTTATTAGATTCAGTATTCTCTACCTGTTCTATTCGTTTTCTTTTGCATCTTTTTTTTTCTCATATCTTAGGAAAGTGTCTCACTCTCTCATTGATAAAATACGCCTTCAGTTAAAGTTCTACTGCAACACATATTATTTATTCAGTATAATTTGTTTGTTGTTGTACTTTTTTTGGGTGCAATAATATCGGCCTAATAAACCGTGACAGACCTATATATATATCACAAACACACTTGAATGAAGCTGATCAAAATAAATCCGTTCCGTGTAGGAACTACATTTCCCTAGTCACATGAAGTGCTGTAATCACTGGACCGATAAGAAGATGGCTGAAAATGTTTTTTTCCCGACTATTATCGAATACAGAAAGTATGTTTCATTAAGTGGTCTCAGAAAATAATATGGTCACTGACTTAATGTATAAAGCAATAAATCAGAACATGATAAAACTTCTTTATGTAGACAGTGACGACGTTTCATGAAGAAGGTAGCTGAGAAGTTATGATGACATTTTAGTCAGCTGTAGAAATACGATTTATTTCGACAATCGTCTTGATATGATCTGTAGTGAGGTCAAGTTGGCTAGATGCTTCTTTACCCTAGTCAGTGTTAGAGTTTCCAATTTTTATTTGAAATTTGAATTCAAAATTAGTACTAAGCGTAATATAGGATTTTTAACTTTTTTATGTATAAAGCAATAAATTACGAACAAAAATGGGAAATACTAAAAACATTATGTCACTGCTGCACCGGTTTCGTTTACTAAACCATTTGACCTCCAGCTGTATTTACAGCTTACCTACTGTCTAGTTGGTTATGGTATGAGCATGAAAATAAGGGATAAGATTCCATTTCTGTCGAATAGTATTTGTACTGATAGCACATATCATATAACTGTTGTGATTCACTTTTAGTCATAAAGAAAGGTATGTTATGCATATATATATATGTTGCATCTTCTTAAATCAGGTAGAGCTGATAGGCTCGATGACGGATTAGTGGTCAGCGAACCCGCTAAATAGACCAAAAGTAATTCTTGTAAATGAGATCAAGTACTAAGTTGCATTTACGCTGAAGTAACTTTCGTTTGGAAGTTAAACTTCTGCTGGAAGAATACATAAACAAACCAGAATACTTATTTATGTATTATTTTATATATACTGGTCCATCCAACAGGTATACATTAATCGAGTGGTCGAAACTGATAACAGCGTCTGCGCTTTTACTTTATACCATAAAAAATTCGTTTCCATGTTATCTTCCTTACCTAAAATGTGACATGCTGAACAGATTATGTTGTCGATGGGAAGTTCTTTCTGTGTCGCAAAATAGTGGAAAAATTACTCTTACTCAAAACTGAACCTTCCTCGAACAGTTTTAATGATCCTGAACAGTTTGCATATTAAAAGGGTAAATGCAACTAAGATGCTACTGCTGTCATATATCACAACATTGTTTCCCGTTTAGAAAAAGGAGCTAAATATGTCTGATATACCTTCTTTGACTGCACATCCACTTTTGCCTCTGTTCCTAGATTTTTTTTGTATGACAATTCTTCCTTGATAGAAACCAAGTCCTGGGTTTATAACTGGCTGCATTCTTATTTCTTTAACAGAATGCATCATACTGTATATTAAGGCAAATCTTCCTCTGTCTTGCTTATTGAAGCAGGTGTGCCTCAAGGTTCTGTTCTATCTCCTTTTCATTTTTCTTTCTCCTTACATAAGTTGCTTCTTTCGGAAGAAATCAAGTTCGTTAAATAGGTTAATGACCCAGCTGACTCGTTCCCACTTGCCTCCTGATCTGAATCTTCCGAATTGGGTAGCTTTTTTTGGATATCAGTCAGTGGTATAAGCTAAAAAGTGTTACGATAAATCTCTCCAGGTATCAGATAGTTCCCTCTATCTTCATGCATAAATGTGATGTACATGAAATTGATCGTTCACAAGATTCTTATAGCATAGAGAGAACTGAAATCGTAACTGAGTCAAGCGTAGTATAGTTCTAATCTCTAACCTTTCTTGGTTATCCCATATCTTTTTGACTTATAAGAAAATGTCCCGTCTAACCTTCTACATTAAGAAATGAAGATATTCAGGTGTCGTTCAACCTTCACATTTATAGTCTGTTAACTCGTGCATCTTACCTATTGTTCTTCGTTGCTCCCCCTTACTCTTTGCTGGGCTACTGAAAAAGGACTGTGTTGTATTGCTAAGGGTAATAAAGATTGTCAGTAGGGCAATCAGTGTTGCACAAAGTCAGCTCGTTACCACCGTGGTCGATAGACACCTGAACTCATGCGAGACATGGTCTACAACCATATTGTCTGACTCTCAGCTTCCTCTTTATTCACAACTCTCCCCTGCATCCTATCAGGTAGGACTAGAATTCATTATAAGAGATTGTATTCTTGCACAGCTAAGTACAGAAACTCAACAATACTCTGTTTGACACCCATTCTGTGTGATAAAAAACTGTTAAGCGTCAAACCTACGACTTACCGTGTAATTAGAAAAATAGATGGTCCTTTGATTTCCTTCTATTTGTAACTTATGGTGAAACTATTTCAATTATGTTATCATTAAAGTTATTAATAAAATTATTTTATAATTTTTGTACACTTGACACTGCTGTTCCTGCTAATGCCAAAAAGTTGCTACTAACAATTTCGACTAGCTACACCATGTAATGTGTTTTTGTTGTTGAGTAAGTTAGATGCAGTACTGTACCAAATGCAGAGAATTCCACAGTGTATCATAAGTACTGTTTTGGAATGAACCGAGTTACTGTTATTATTTTCATTATGATTATTATTACAAAACGACGTCTCTTAACGGTGTCATGATTCTGATTACAGCTATTGATGTTACTATCACGTGTTGTCCATAATACTCATGAATTTCCGCAACTTTTTTCATTAGAATTACTTCACCTTCTTTGGTGATACAAAGCAGTGAAATTACCTTTATGTCAGTTGCTTTATTTGAGTACACACTGCATTTCCGTAAGCTAAACACTTCAAACTTTTACCCACGTGATTGCAAAATTGGTGAATTAACTTATTTTCATTGAAGTGATCAGTTAACTATATCACAATAACTTCATCTCAACATTTTCAAAGTCATCGAGTCTTGAAATGGTCTCAATAACCTAAAATTAATGTATTTCTTAAGAAGATAATAGCAAATATTATGTTAGCCAGTGATTAAATCCATAACCGCCTTACATAATTGGGCGTTAATGGTAATCCTAGTTATCATTTCTAATTCAAAAAGAATTTTTTTAACCTAGACACGATTTATCTTCAAATCAATCGAGTCCATCCAAATTCAACAAAGCGAAACCTGCTAGACAAAGGTTGTTATTAGTCTTCTGGTTTCCAAAACTGTACAAAATGAACTCCACTAAAACATCAGCTTCTTTTAATTCTTACTTAGATACTTATTTAATAAGCTTTAAAGGACATTTTCAAGACCAGGATTTTGGAGTGTAATAAACAGCCAAATGCATCTATGCACTGTACTTTCAGCAAATGACTTCCGTTTCTAATACACACCACTGCCTTTTTGAACAGCATTTGGACCTCTTAGTATTCATGCCAACATAAGTTGTTAGTTAGCAGTTATATAATTATTGAAAGTACCATCTTATTGGTTAGTTGCATGAGAAGAATTCTACGGAAATTTAATTTTCAAGTGGTGACCGTTTATCTACCTCTTTAAATCTACCTAGATGAGTGAAACTTTACGTATAACTCTATTGTCTCTCTTTCAGATCTTCTAAAATCGATTTTGTTGAACTGAGCTGTTATAAAAGATAAACGAATACTTTTAAATAAATCTTCTTGATATTCAATACTGTACAGCTGTACTTTCGAGTACTCTCAGGTTTTCCAATAGTTCTCTAAACAATATCAGCTTGTAATGAAATTCTGTAACCAATCCATCAAATCCCCACAAACCAACACTTGAATATCGATGAGATGCTCACTATAGACTTGCCCTATTCAGGCAAGTAGTTACCTAGGGTTCACGTGAGAAGTCGTGACCAGTAGAGTGCAGCGGGTCGGGAGTGAGGACAAATACTCGACGAAGACATTGGCGAGTGGTCGCGCTATGTCATGAATTGGCAGAAATTAGAATTCAAGGACCATTGGATCGGGTCCCAGTGGCTTAATGGTCTATGAGCTCGCCTTGTAACCAGAAGGTCCTGGGTTCGTATCCCGGTGGGTGCGTACTGATGAATAGTTCCAAACTAGGACGAAACAGATGTCCAGTACTCCCAGGTTTCCCAATGGTTCTCTCACCAATGTCAGCTCATGATGAAATCCTGTAAAAAATCTTCTTAAGTTTTTGTTATACATTAGTCAGTTAACTAAATTCTGTAATGTAATGTGTTTTATATTTTGCCTCTGATACGATAACCGGAAACATGTAGCATCAGATGAACATTATACTAACTTTTTCTAGCCTCTCAAAAAATGTCAGAATATGCTGACAAATCCGTACAATACTAATTAGAACTTTAGACTGTGAAGTAATATGGAAGTAATACAGACAATTCATAGAATAAAAATGAAAATCACCGGTATTTATTATGCTATCACTGTTTGAGCACTACAGACTTTGACTACTGAATACACAAATGTGAAGTTTGCATTTCAAATAACTTTTTTCTAATGTGCCACAAACATCTATGTATCATCATGCAAAAATGTAAACGATTTAGTTGATTATGAGGCAGAAATATGTGGAAATTGATTACTTTCGTACAGTAGTTGGTGAAATTTCGGTGAAGTCTTAATCTCACTACGTATTTAGAAGCTTGGTCAAAACATACTGAGAATTTCGGCGTATTTCTCAGTTGACGCTGAATGCCCCAAGCTCATAGGGTGTTTACACATCACCAGGCCAAGTGTAGGGTAAAATGGCATAGAGTGCTTGCTGGTTAACCAACTGAAAAAGTTTCTGCAGTTGTCCTTGGAACTTATCAGAACTAATTCAAGAAGTATTTGCTTCTGAAAGTAATGAATGGCGAAACAGGAGTTTTAGAGGATGTTTTCGAAGAATCTTAAATAAAATAAAATGATTGCGAGCTGACATACACTGAAACTGCATATTCCCAACCACACTGACCCTATGCATTCACTTTTACCAAAACTTGAACAGAATATTTCACATTACTCTCAATTCCTCTACCAATTTTCCACTGTTGGAAGATGAGCATTTTAAAACTAAGTACCTAATGTCAATGAAAAAAGAACTAATGACATCGGAAGGAAGTTAAATAAAAGTCCAAAGTCTGTTTCTCTTGAAGTAGCATTTTCTTCCTACCGTGATAAGTATGTTACAAATATTCGAATGTGTCACAATTTTCAATTCTAGTACAGATCTTGATACTTTCACTTAGAATTCTTTCGATGATGACAAGACAAATTCACAAATCTACCTGGTCAGACAAAATATCTAGTTTTGGTCTACTGATAGAAGACGTTTCAAGTCAACTGTTTTAGATTGCCACGTTTCATTCATTTCATCGAATGAAAACAAATTTCTAATTCACACACTTCAGAAATCTTCTACAGAACATAATGGACTGCAGATGATGGACAAATTTTTATAAAGCGAAGGATGTATCATTCATGTAGCAATGAACTGTATAAACAACTTCATTTATCTTGATCTGAGATCCCGTATATTACTGTGCCCAACACCAGAGATTATAAAGACAGACTTTTAGATATCAGCCTTCTTTTTAAACCATCACATTCTTATACCTGTAAAACCTTAAATCATTCCATCTGGTGTAAGCGAAAGTAGGTTTGGTTAAATGTCTAGAAAGTAGACATAGAATTCTGATCAGTCATTCAGGGAATTTAAGTTAAGAAACTAAAAGGATAAGGAGTATATTACTAACAATAAACTATTGTCTTAAATTCATTCAGAAATTTTGAAGGGTGATTAAGGAAAACAACCACAACTTAAGCTACTATCGAAACATGAATAATGAGGAAATGAAAGCATGTATGTCAATCCAAACAAGGACATTTTAAACTACACGTTGGCTAGAAATAAGATTCCAAGTAAACTTAGGTATCCACCCCGGAGATAAACTTGTTCACATTAATCACAAGTAGAGTACTTGATGCATTAGATAAAACTATTATCCTAACAATGAGATGATGTTTGATTTTGTTCTCACTGTAACTTTTACTTTTCAAGTTTAACTTGCACATGAATAAAGAAATGACTAATATATTAAAAATGTGATAATAAACCAAATAACTTGGGTCAGAAATTCAAGGGTAGGGATATTTATCAAAATGAAATAACCGTTTAAACAATACATATTTTGAATATCGGAAAATAAGAAGAATGAATGAGTGAACAAACTACTAATGTGGAATACTTACGGATAGTCAGAAATGAAGTGGGAGGACTAATAAGATGGTTAAAACAGATAACTTTAGACAACCTGAGGTCAATGTACAAAAGAAGCAAATACAGTCACTTCTGCTATCCTGGCCGGCTGGGAAATCTGCAAACTGATAAATGCAGTATTAAGTCCTACCTCCTACGTGTTATCACTACTATACATGCATGAAAATTAACTCTGATATCTGATGTTCGATCCCCTGCCGACGCACACCCGATATCTATGGTCGGTCTGCAAAATTCGGGCTACCGATATCCATGCTGAAAATTCCATACTTGTACTAAAAATACGGTGTGGCATCAAGCTGTAATCAAAATTTAAAAAAACAAAAATAAATGTTCAGTTTAGAACTATATTTATGAATATTATGATGATCTGTATTGTAACCTAGTAACAGTCTGTTCACATATGCATCTTAGATTTTTATCTTAATGATTTGTTGTTATCGGAAAGATTAGTGCTTCCAGTAGCAGTCGTTCTTTACCTATTATGGATTTACAACCGTAAGACCTGAAGGAAACGCCACCGAAAATAATATTGTTTGTTCCCACTAATCAGTGCTTTAAAATAATTAATATTTGCAAGTTTTATAGAAGAAGGGAATGGTAAGGTTTTAGATTTATGTGAATATGGCTTAGATAAAGAGTATGGTCCAATGAATTTCACCTGTGCACACGGGTTCGACTTATTCAGATGAACTTCGATGTATTCATGTTAGAGGTCAATTGTTAGAAGAGAATTAAAAACAAGTTTGAATGAGATAATTAACTCTGTAGGCTATGTTAATATCCATTTCATGATTGATAGCGATAGGATGTGTTAGAAGTGTGCTGTGTTATATATTTTGTAAACCCATGCTTTAATTTTCATAATTATGACTACTCTTAAATCATTGCCCTAATTTTCTTGGTTAGTTGTCACCCCTCTGAAACGCTGATGTTGTCAAATGATTGAGGATAAACTTATCGCCAGTGAACTGTACAATAATAAATTATGTCGCAAACTGCTACATATGCGTATAACTGTAAAGCTATTGATGACAGTACAATTTGTTTAAAAGAAAATTTTCTTGTCGCATTGTGTTGTTATTAAGTTACCCGACCAATATCAGAGACGTTGTTAAAGAATATACCTCCATAGTTGAAATAGAGTGGTATTCCACATATCAGATACGCAGAAGAAACACATCACTCATCCTTGAAGGGTGTTCGAAAATAAAAGTTAAATGTATAGAATGGATATATCGTAGTAAAGGTCGTTTCTGACTAGCTCGAAAATCTGGGATACTTTTGTTACTTTCAGTGTGTTTGAAACTAATGCAAGCAGTTTTGCATTGAATCTGAAAGTCAGTTTTGATATGTAAGTTTGAGTTAATAGTAAACAGTTATATACGTACGTCTGCTGCATTTACGGCGATAATGAGAATAAAACAACTTAGAAGTGTTGATGAATAGTTAAATCAGATGCACCTCTGTGAATAAGTTGTAGTCTAAACAGATGGAACAAGTGAGAGGTATGTTGCGCAGTAAAGGAGAAATGCAAACTGGAGTGTAGAGCAGAAGTACCAATAGTTCAACGCAATCATTCACTTTATAAATGATGGAAACTGAGTCAACGAAAATAAGTGATTGAGTAGACACCAAGGTGTTGAATATTATATTTTATAGGTGACTGCAATAATTTGTGAAGATTTAATTGTACTAAAAGTAGGCAATAACTAAATCCACCTTTAAAGATTACATCTTAAACATTGTCTAGCATTTAGCTTTGAAAGAGAGGCTTAGTAATAGCATTAAGCGATTCAAATCGTATCGAATTCAGTGCATATGGTTTACCTCAATTAAAGTTATTTATTTTATCATTTCCCATGAAAGATGGCTAAAAGCGAACTTGATATGATTAGGAACTGAAAGTAAAATCACAGAATGGCTGATATCAAACGAAACAGTACAAGATGTCATAAATATTTATCAGTATCATCTGAGAAGTGATCAACTAAAGTGATCCACGTATGATGTTTTCTCCCCAATGCAGCATGTTCTAGGTAGAACCTTCATTCAGAACATCGTTTAGTCTTTCAAAGATGATGTAACCTCATATTTTAACTAGGGTGGTCAGCAATATAATTACAGCTTTGCAGCAACCTCTTTGCCTATAACATTGTGTGGTGTAAGCTATAGGTGTGAAGATGTTCTGTTGCCCTACCATAAACCTCCTAAAGCTGGACAGTTTACAGCAATATAATACCTCCGAATGTCTCGTTTATTTTGCTACAAATCAGTTGATCCATTGAATTTTGCCAGGAAAATTTATACAATGCAATCGGGAGGTCTGTCGGCAAGTAAGGCATCTCTACATATGTCAAATATCTTATGATTTCAGTTCTAAATATCATTTCATGAAGCATGTACCAAGTGAATCCAAAGCTCTGAGTAGAGCAATCAAAATACCTATCAATCAAGGTGAATATGTTAGTGAAAACTTCATATTTATGCGAGAATAAACGAATTATCTATGTAAAATCAGACTAAGACCTTTCAATGCATTACTACTAATTTAGTAGAAATAATGAAATCTATTCCACACATTCCACACACACACACACGGGAATCTTACGGAATCCTTCGAAGTGAAGACAGCAGTAAGACAAGGCTGCCTACTATCGCCAATGATTTTCCTGATTGCAGTAGACTGGATAATGCGACAAACAGCTGGCAACGAAGAAACACGCATAAAATGGACTCACACAAAACGCTTGGAGGATCTGGACTTCGCCGATGATATATGTCTGATTTCCCACAAACTGGAAGATATGCAAGCGAAAAACTACAAGTTGGTAGAAGCATCAAAGATAGAACTTCAGGTGAACATAGAGAAAACGGATGTGGTGATGAAGATTCCTGGGCAACACCACTAACAGCAACAACAACAACAGACAACAATCAGCATAAATGGAAGGAACCTGAAAGAAACAACCTCCTTTACCTACCTGGGAAAAATCGTTTAAACTAGAGGCGGAACTGGCGAGGATATCAAAGCAAGAATCGGAAAAGCAAGACAAGCTTTCTCTACTCTCAAGTCTGTGTGGAGGTTAGCAGCACTCAGCATCAAAAATAAGATCCGGATTTTCAACTACAATGTGAAGTCATTGCTACTATACGGATAAGAGACTTGCACTGCGCGTCAAAAAGAGCATCTCAAACAAACTACAGACCTTCATTAACAGTTGTCTTCGCTCAATACTCAAGATCAGATGGCCGGCCAGAAAAGATCAGCAACAGAGATCTCCGGGAGTGAACCAACCAGGAACCGATTGTGAAACAAATAGGCAGGAAGAAATGGAGATGGATTGGCCATACTCTGAGGAAACCATCAAGTGACATCACTAGACAAGCCATTGCTCGAGTGGAACCGGGAAGGGAAGCGGCGAGTTGGTCGTCAGTGCGAGGGTGACTTGGAGGAGGTCATGTGAAGAGGAGATGAAAACGTGTGGGCAGACTTGGAGCCAGGTGAAGACTCTAGCAGAGAATCGAAAGCAACGGAGACGCACGGCTGAAGCCCTATATTCCTCTAGGAATTAAAGCAAACAATTATAATAATAAAAGCTGACTTTGCTTATTACAAAGGGAATTTTATGATTCGGGCAGAATAACTCAAACATTTCGATATATCCCCTTTTGAGTTCTGTTTTCCGATGGTCTAGGATATTTCAGGAATCCCAGAGTTGCTGGCAGTTTCGGAATAAGGTAAGTAAGAGAAGTCATTCCGTTGTGTATTTAGCATAATTGCTGTTCCACTCATCTGATGTTTCTTTGCAATTAAACTGTAATTTTTAGACTCCCAGATGTTCGCTTATCGATGTTCTTGAAGACTAAATTCTAATGATGATTGACACATTTTTCGCATGACAAATTTCAATAATAATAATAATAATGAATACTACTGTCTTTGGCATGAATTGTTTCCCGCACAATACCCTCTAATACTGTAAATACTTGATACATAATCCCCTTTCCTATTTGTTTCCATTTACCTTATTTATTTATTTATTTGTCTATTAAACTGACCTTAAGTGTCCTAAGAATGAAACAATATATGTGAGGGTTATCTCAGTAAAATGGGAAATTTTTTAATAATAATTTCAATTTTCCTCCACTCAGTCCTAAAAGTTCCTTATTTTTTTTTCGAACAATTGTCATTTCATTGTTCTGTCTAATAAAAAGTTCTTGTCACCAAGATAGGAAATAAAAAATATATTCGTTTTGGAGAGAATAAAGAAGAATGTGATTATTAGCTGTGATAGTTCTAGATTGTCAGACTGTTTCTTTTTTAATCTAATGGATAGTGATTAAAGATGGCGAAATGAAAACCTGTGTTGCATCAAGATTGGAACCGCCAGCTTGTTATTGTTCAAATAAAATTAAACCCCAGATGGACAATTTTAAAAAAAGATCTACTTTTGAAGACCGTTCTAAAAGGAGGCCATGCACAGCCATCTAATGAGACGATTTAATTTTATTTCCTTTCCAGCTAAATTTCCAGCCAGTTTTGATTTCAAGTAAAACTTTTCAATCAAAAACGTCATTAAATCTTATTATTGTGTAAGCTTTTCCTGTGTGTTTTTGGGTAATTATTGTCATCAGTTTGAAACTACAACAGTAACCACCAAGCAACCGACAAGAAATTTTCGGTGCATACATTATTTAAGACAGCCGAAGCACATTGCACCATTTAGTCACTATAAATATCTGAAGAATAGCACCTGCATGGTAAACGAATATCTACTTGCTTCATTTAACGGTTTTTACTGGCAGAAAAGACAGCGACGCTGTTACCCCACCTGATTGACCGAAATTCCATACGCCTCAGAGGTCATTAACAGATTCTTTGCGGTAGTTTTCTATCAGAGTAGAACACAATCCTGCCTTGTGAATCTATTTTTTTATTTTTTTTGTTTGTTTACAGCTTGATTCCACACAGTACTTTTGGGAGAAGTATGGAATTTTCAGCATGGATATCGGTAGCCCAAATTTTACTGGCCGACCATAGATATCGGGTGTGCGTCGGCAGGTAATCGAATCCCGGACCATGTGCATGGTCGGCGGGAGTCCTAACCACTGTGCTACCGACGCACATATGCATTTGTATGCAATCACAAAACATAGTAAATCTATTAAAAATAATGTAGTTATGTGGATAGAGCGTTTATCCACTGAATCTTTGTTTATAGGAAAGCCCTAGATAAGCTGCGGAAAAATCAGAATTTAATAAATACTAGACAGGGGAAACGTCCTTTAATAGCAGTCATGAATGAGACAGAATACATAGACCAGATGAATTGCATACTCCGATGAACTCCATTGATTCAACTAAAAAGGCTGAGGAACAACCTATATAGGCTTAATAAACTATGCATCATCTCAGAAGGCTTATATGGACTACAAAAAGTGCACAGAAATGGTTTACCACTTCGGCCAATGTTAGACAAGTCTAATCCCTTGCATCATGCAGCAGCCAAATGGTTGGTGAAGCTTTTGCAATTTCGGCATTATGAATTAGTAAAACATAGTGTATAACATAGTTTTGAATTTGTCGAAAGACTAAGAAATTTAAATACGGATGACAGTTTCATGATATCGTTTGATTTATCCTTTTTGTTCACTAATGTACCGTTGATTGAGACAGTGGATTTTATGTGTGATCATCGATATTTCTGCATCCTCCATGAAGTAACTTATTTTAAGATGTGCGATGAATCTTCATTTCTTGTTCAACAAGGAATACTATAGACAAATTGATTGTGTGGCTATGGGTTCACCATTAGGTCCAGTCCCAGCATATTTTGTTCTCGGTTAGTTAGAGAATCGACCACTGAAAGGAGTAGTTAATGAGTTAGGATTCTACTGTCGATACATGGATGACACATTTCTGGTTATGACGAACAAGGATGAAGCAGTGAACATCCTCGAAAAGTTCAGTGGTGAGCATTCAGCTATAAACTTCACCATAGAAAAAGAAAGTAATGACAGTATCTCATCCCTAGACGTCTTCCTGGCAATTAAAGAAGATGGTATACTAAGAAGGAGTGTGTATAGGAAACCTACAACGACATGTCAGTACACTAATTTTTTCAAATTTTCCACCTTTGAAATATAAACGGAACTTGGTGAAGTGTTTGGTTCATAGGGCTAGGATAATCTGCTCAGACGACTGTCCCAGTCAGAAAATTAAGATTATTAGAGAATTACGCAGTAAAAATGGTTTAGAAATGTTCAGGTACATTCACTGAGAAAAATGTGAATTTAGAACCAAATTAGCTCGTGTGAAACGACTAAGCTTAAAACTGCACTTCCTCGGTGATAATATCAACGAAATAGTAGCACAGAGCCTGAAAGATGTAGTCCAAAGGACATTCAATGCGACAAAGGTACGTTGTTCTTCACAACCACTCCAATTTCACTTCCGAGAAATAAGGACAAACTACCTAATTTAGCCTCCTCCATGTATATCTACCAGTTTAACTGCAGCTGCGGAGTTAGCTACATTGACTGTACAATTAGGCAGGTTCACCATCGTATTTCTTAACATAACATTGCATAGTTAAACAATGGACAAACAAGATCTGTTCATCGCTCTGTGCTTAGCACACCTTGTAGATAGTAAGCATAAAGCTGATGTTAATAAAGTACTTCAAGTTATTTATCGCATTCCAACTAATCTAAATTTTGCTTTTCCAGTTCGTTTTCCACATACAGATGAAACCTTTGGATTCCACCTGAAGAAGCCAAACCTGTGTGTTCAAAAAAATTGATACAGCCATTTTCTTAACCCTGGCCATCAGTACATGGATTTAAAAACCTGACTATTTCACCAACCCACCCCCCAAAGTATTTTAAAAATCATCACTGCCCGAATTATTTTATTCCTCGAACTCCATCTTTAACTGCCTGTCGCGCAATCAGCCTGTATTATTATTGTTCCCTTGGATTCCTAGTGAAACATAGGGCTTCAACTGCACGCCTCCACTTGCTTCTGTCTTCTGCTGTACTTTTCACCTGCATCTATGTTAGTCCATACAGTTTCAACTCTTCTTCATACGATCTCCTCCATGTCACCCTTGGACGTCCCACTCGCTACTTCCCTTCCGGGTTCCACTCGAGCTATGGCCAGACGCGCGATGTCACCCAGCGGCCTCCTCAGCGAGTGTCCAATCCATCTCCACTTTCTCCTGCATATTTATTGAGAGCGATTGCTTCTTGTTTTGTTTGTCCTCATAGTTTCTTGTTGGTGATTCTTTCCGGCCATCTGATCTTGAGTATAGAACGAAGACAGCTGTTGATAAAGGTCTGCAACAGGCTGTTGGAAATATTCTTTGTGACCCGCCAAGTTTCTGATCCGTATAGCAAAACTGACCCGACGTTTATATTGAAAATCCGAATTTCGTTGTTGATTTTGAGTGACGAAAATTTCCAGATTGGTTTCAGGTCGATGAATGTGTTTCTCGCCTTCCCGATTCTTGATTTGACATCCTCTTCCGTTCCTCCTGTAGTTGAGACAATGCTCCCTAGATAAGTGAATAAAGTAACCTCTTTCAAATCCCTCCCGTTGATGGTGATTGGCGCTGGATGTTGCTGCTGTTGTTGTTGTTGGTTGGTTGGTTATTTTCATAACCTCCGTCTTGTCTATGTTCACCTGGAGTCCTGTCCTTGCTGCTTCTCCGACCAGTTTGTTGGTTTTCACATGTAACTCTTGGATTTTGTGTGACATCAAACATAAACCATCCGCGAAATCCAGGTCTTCCAGGTTCTTCACGTCGGTCCAGGATATCCCTGTGTTCTCGTTTCCCACTGTCTGACGCATAATCCAGTCCACCACAATTAGGAATATCATTGGTGATAATAAGCACCCTTGTCTGACTCCTGTGTTTACTCCAAACGTCTCGCTGAGTTTTCCGTTGTGGATCACTTGACATGTGCCGTTGTCGTACAGCTGTTGAATAAGGTTGATGAATATTTGGGATACACCGTAGTACTCAAGTAGTTTCCAAATTACTTCTCAGTCAACGCTGTCGAAGGCCTTCTCAAAGTCTATGAAGGAAGTTGAGGTAGAGGTTTGATTGCCATTCCATGCTTTGTTCGGTGATGATGATGCGTAGAGTTGCAATTTGGTCAGAACATGATTTGCCTTTCCTGAATCCAGCCTGTTCTGGTAGGAATTCTGTATCCAGTGCGTCCTTTATTCTCTCCAGGATGATGCGACTCAGGATTTTACTTGGCGTCGACAGGAGCATGATTCCTCGCCAGTTCTAGCGGAGTCCTAGGTCGCCCTTCTTTGGTAGTTTCACAAGGTAACCATTCCTCCAGTCAGTAGGCGCCTTTCCCTCCTTCCAGACCTTTTGCAATAATGGAGTCAGCATATCTGCTGTCGTCTCTGGGTCCGCTTTCAGTGCTTCAGGGGGTATTCCATCTGGTCCAGCTGCTTTCCCAGCTTTCAGAAGCTTGATTGCATCCAAGACTTCAGCAATCAGCCTGAACATTAATTTATTCCTTAATTACTCTTTATTCTTCCAAATTTATGCATTGTGTATTACACTTGTTGTAACCATTTCCACCCTTTAATTGTGTGTGTTAATTTGCATCATCAATTATCATTCTCTTGATATTTTGATAATGACTAATAATTGTTAACAAACATATCGCCACTTGATTGGTAAAGTTTTGTGTATTGTATTGTATATTGCACTGTAATATATATATATATATATTAGAGTAGAGCTAAAGATGAGGATCTAAATGAATTGAGAATATTCCTTCGCTCATTCCTTTTTTCCTTGTTTATTGAGTTAATAACCAATAAATGTAGGAGAAATGACACAATTCCATGTCCTGATATGTGCTGAAATTCTTTAAAAACAAGCAGCATAGATATTTTGATATAAGGATGAGCATTAAAGTGGGCTGAAAATGTCACCTATTTCTTATTACAAAGAAAACATCTGGCAGGGATTTGAATAATTCCTGATTGCCAGTCATTTGTTAAAAAAATCACCCTCATCCCACTTTTTTAAAACCACTTATAAATTCCCCTTCGTATTAATTCTAATGCGTATGGCATTGCTCAACTCGGTTTTTTTTTACAAATCTTTGATTCCCACGTCTAGTTGTACTCACAAAAAAGACGGAGCAGTAAATTTGTTTCTTTTCAGCTAACCAATTTCAGAAACTGTTCAGCTGTATTTGTATCCAACTTAAAATCAATAAAACCAATCAATTAGTGGTAATTATATTCTAAAAAAATGTTTTACGTAACGTGAGGAATAATGTAGAAGAGAATGAGCAAGCCGAGATTAAGAAAAGGAAGTTGGTATTACATTATAAGTGTAAAAATAACCTAGTCTTTCTGAATGTACCAGATGGGCAGAAGATGATGGAAAAAGGTTGAAGTGTTTAAATGAATTTCGTATAAGAAATATGGTGTTATTAATTAAAACATTAATGATAATGATAGTTATGATTATAATAATGAAATAAACAAACATTATTATGAGACAGAATTATGGCATTATATTACTGTGGTAATCGAAAGGTGAGTGAGTATATAAGTCGCTTTTGAACACAAAGGTGTGATTTAAGATCCTGAATGACCAATGACTCAACTTTATATAAATGGCGTAATTAAAGCCCCCTTGTGCGATAGTAGGGAACTCTATGGACCACTGTGAATCCGTCAAGTAGGGGTTCTCGAAGTTTACAAAATTCTCGAGGATGGAATTGGTTGTGTTTTCTTTTCCTCCTATTTTGACCAGGCTGAACAGCGTTTCAAGGTAGTTTTTAGGACTTGACATTGTGAACGAGCGCTAATGTCTGCTTTACACACAAAAGTATATTGATCAATACAGTATATTATAAGGTAGCCAGCGAATGCATTTTTTTCCTCAACACATGATTGATTTAATTGTCTACTGGAGCATGTGAATATCAAGATAGGGGAGTAAAATGTATTTTTTGAACACTTGAAAAGATAGCTTTTGGGAGTTTTGGCATTCATTGACATCACTGGAATCCAGCTCTTTGAAGAGAGTGTAATTAGGATTACTTGTAACCACAAGTAATGGCGGTTTCTCTGTTATATTTAGTAAAATGAACTCAAGTGGTTATGCATCCTTTTATGAGGTATTATGCGGAGATTTCATTTTAGTCTATCTTACATCTTCGCAACAAATTCCCCAGTCCTTGAGAATAATGAACAAAGTAGGATTTGTTCTTTGACCACTGTGACGGCTCTGGAAGTTATTAAACTGTTCATTTCTTGTTGATTTTCAGTACACTGATCAATGGATTCTCCTTCATTCCTTTGCACTGCGAGAAGAACATAAATCGTCAAACTTCGAGCTTATAAAATTTTAACCAACACGGGTGTTTCATTCACAGGATGAAGTTTCTAGCCTCACGGATAACTTTCTGTCCTCCTGGCTTACCACTTGCTACATGGTCTTATAGTGCTCTGCCCAGGAAAGGCACTCGGGCTTCCAGCGTACTGGCGAGCATTCTGCCACGGAACAAACAACTTACTGACCTTTGAGCAGAGTCGTCTAACCAAGTGAGTGGCATCTGAAGCAATGGAGAAGGTGGTTTTCACTCCCTTTCTAGAGTGAATTTTGTAAAAGGGTGTGCTCGACGTGCTTATCATGAATTACAAAAGTATCATCTATATGCATTCTTTAAAAGCGAAGATAACTGACCAAAAGTAGTGAGGATTTTATTTTTAAGACTCGGCACGAAATTGTCAGCTTTGAGCGAGTGTAGATCACATAGCAACACTATCTTTCTGGACGTTACATTTTCCATTGAATTCAAAATGAATAATTGGTCTGAACCTAATGAGGAGTAGCTTCAAGCGTACATTTCAGATGTCAAAACTTCATCTGACTGTACTAACTTTTAGGAATAAAATGGCAGTTTTGACAAATTCTTGGTTTGATTTTCTAAACTCGCTGGGATCATACATTCTTGGAAACTGTGGTTTGAAATGTATATCAGTGACACGATGCATGATATTCTTGTCCCTTAAATTATCACTTATATTGGCCACTTTTGTTCTGTTTAACATTTACATAACTCACCAGCTGTTTTGCGTTTTTCGTGGCGTGCTGTCTCTTCTAACTAAAACCCAAATTCGTGATTTGCAAATTAACTAACAGTTTAATTAGTTCTAGATGGAATTTCACCACTGTTTTTTTTTGGGAAATCTAAACTGTTCAGATCACAGTATGTGATTGGAATTACTCATTTCAATCTCGCTGAGATTTTACAAATATAATTTTTTACAAATGTCTACTTCTCACTCGGCGCTCAAATATTTTAGAACTATTCTGTCAAATCTTGGTGACAGTTCATTTGAACTATGTACTATTGATTGACTGAGATGAGTAAGTGAACATTATTCACATTGACAAGCTCTACTTGCTGGCCAGATCAGAGTGATTTGAACACTGGTTGGTTGTTTAGATCGTTTGGGCTGAGCTCATCAGCAGTGTACTCAATTTGGGAAAATGCTTGTTCTTTGGAGACTCTAATTCTTGAGATCATGGCTTTCTCATATCGCTTGGTCATGAGAACCTTGTCAAATTCAGTGCTTATCTGGACAAAATCCTAGACTTGGTTTTCACAAACAATCGTGACATTTACGAGGTGCGAAGGAGAACCCCATTGCTGAATTTTGACCATAGCATTGTTCGTATTTTACCGAAAGTGTATGGCAAGTTATAAGAAAGGATTTTTGTTCATTTAACAAAGAAAATGCAGGATCAATCCTATTCACATGACAGTATTCTTGCACTAAGATGCACACTGCATGATAATGACTGGAACTATGAAGTGTCAGACGCTACTGTCCCTAGTAGCACCTACTGTCTCAAGCTCTGTTTGAACATTTGCTGCCCTACTGATCACTGTTTATGGGACTTGACAGGGCCTCTTCTCCATAACTAAAAAGGCTCAGAAAAAGAGAATCCGTATAAACTGCATGATAATACTAATGTTCAAAAGAATAAACTCTCCGATAAAGTCAAAAATACAGAGACTAAATGAAATATGTAATGAAAAAATTTTTATTATGAAAGAGTTCTTCTAACATCTGGAAACTTTTTAATCAAAATACAAGCAATAGATAAGTTTCGCATGATGCTCATTCTGATACAAATGCCTTAAATCGATCTTTTATACTGCAACAAGCTAATGTGAATGAACCTAATGTTTCTAATCATGTAAATGTTCGTTTTCTTGTTTTAAAGGAAAAGGATGTATTGTCATGTCCCAAGTCCTTAAATCCATCACAGAGCCTATGTACCTACGATGTACTAGGTATTTTCAACAAAAGTGTGCTGATATTTTGTGTCACTGTCTTACACAAATCTTCAATGCATCATTCCATAGGGATACAGGACCTGTTACCCAGAATCATCTTATGGATCAGGTCTAAAGCTTGTTTTATTCGCCATCAAGTCTCAATTTTTGAAAACTACACAGAAACTCCTTTTGCATGTTCTTAAACCCTTTTTCAGATCTTTTAATAAGCTAAAGCAGTATGTGGTACTCCACCACAATATCGTTTCAATTCCTGATAAAAGCGCAAAAATGGTTCGAGGCCCCTTTTTTAGACTACTTTTCTGTTTTTGACTCTACTCCTATGGCACTTTTATAAAACGAGCTGATTTCAGCACTTACTGTGCCCTGGGTTACATGGCGGCTGTCGGGTAGAAAACAATATACTGTTTTAAATAAAAAGCGCTCCACTTAAATGCTATCGGGAACTGGTGTGTCTCAGTACGCTGTACTCCCCCCCTCTTTTTTCTTTCTTCCTGAATGATTTTCCGTATTCGCTTAAAGCTAACTTGATTAAATATTCTGATGACCTAACGATTTCTTTCCTATTAGTTCCTGCATTGGATGGTTCTTATATGAATAGATTCTTGTCTGAAGTTATTAAGCGGTCTCATCTAGGTGGTCTTAAACTGAATCCATCTAAATGTCATATTGTTGATTTCAGTGTCAGATGCGAACAAGACTTGTGCAGACTGTTTCATTTCTATGATTTCTGTAATATTTACGGCACTATGAGAGGAAGTTTAATATCTCTTATATCGGCATCAGTTTCTCTTCGAATCTCTGTTGGTCGTCTCATATCTGCTGATTTTCTAGAAAAACTTCCGCTTGACTTATTACACAAAGAAGTTTCTGCTAGCAGAACCAAACCTCTTCCCTTACAATTTGTCAATTCATTTATTCTGCCCATTCTTCCCTGGATTTCTCAAAAAAGACTTTATCATAATACGTAGAACACTGACTCAGCTAACTGATATTATTGTCAACAGGCTAAAGTTATCTTGTCTGATGCTGAACATCCTCTTTATTCGCAACTTTCTCCTTGTATCTCTTTGGGTAAAAGCGAAAGAAACTTTTCATATGAATATATGCTCATACAACTAAATATAAAAATTCTACTATACCAAATACATCACAGGTTTTTTTGTGAAGAGTTAGATGTCGGGTAAGAACTAATAAACTTGTGAAATCAGTAAAGGAAATGCAAAGTATAGTCAGGGATTATTATTACATGTGTTATTTAGGTCATGGTCTATTTATGATTCACAATTTCTCTGCCAGCCTTCAATTTTTGTGGTTTTATTATAATTATTTCAATATTATATGTCGAAATATTTATAAAAGGAGGTAAATTGACGCAATATGTATAAAATAGCCGAAAATTCCATTCTGTGTAGTTAACATTCTTTGGATTATGGAGATTGTCACTATTATTAATTAGCTACTCGGCATTAGGATGATATGAACTGATCCAGATCTCTGAGCTGACTCATACAGGGTGTAGCAATACTGTGATTGGCTCGAATAAGCGAAACGGCCGTCCGGTATTCAAATCACCTCGATTTTGCCACTAATCAGTATTGTTTGATGTGAGCGGTATCCAACTACTCGTTCTAATCAATAGTTTATTGTTTTATGCAGTTACACTCTTCAAAACAAACAAGAAATTCACTACTTCTTTAAATATTACGCTTCAAACAAATATTTCAGTCAATTTTAGACTTCAGCGGGGTTATAACTTGAACTTCTGAATACTTCATCTGCCTATGCTTTTATTTCTGTTGATGAACTACTGTGATTTACCCTTCATATTGGTAGAGGTATTTACTGTAACACTTGAATTTTGACGATTAATTAATAGCCACTTTTTAGACTTAAAGGCAAAGTATTTCATTTTGGCTGCCATATGAATGGAATTTTTTGTCATAAATGTATCTGAAGATTAAAAATATGGGATTTCACAACCTACGCAACTAAATGTCAACTGGTCGACTCAACACTCAGTCTCCTATCACGCTATCTAGAAACTGAAATCACTTTGTACAAATATGTAATTCTTGTAATTTTTTATTTACTCACAGTTGTCTTCTTGGCGGTAAAATACTCAAAACTATGCTACAAAGTAAAAATTATAAATGAGTTTGATTTATTTCATATTTACTACAGTACGGTATTAAACAATAACAGTTTATTTATGTAATTTGTTTTTTTATGTTGCAAGTGTGTTGTGAAGAGAAAATATTACAGCAGTAGCTTGAATTAACTTTGATGTCAACGAAATGAAAGTGTATTCTGACAGTACGAGGCGAAAAGTACTGATAATTGTAAATGCGGTAGACATTTTCTAGTAAATCGAAATCGCTTTCTTATCAACCTTTTTCCAAAGTTATTGACCTTGATGAATATCTTGAACATTAAGAAAGAGAGACTGAGAACACTCTGCGATTACGTAGAGATCTCAACGGGGAAAAATGCAAATTTCAGCACATTTGAAACACGAGCGGACAAGTAAAAATCAGTTTTACACATAATCTTTTTAATTCGTGGAATATTGCCATTTTTACATACAGAAAATCAGAATAAATGAGAATAGCGTTTTCCAGAGGACCATTACTGTTCAACAACCTGAAGGCCATGATCCTGCAGTTGGCCAACTTTATGGGCGTTTATCAATTCATCATCTCTTGTGGAGCTAGGCGTGTCAGTCCTTCGACATGACTTTTGTTCGAATGGATGCATGAATATTAACCAGTGTGGTTACGAAAAAGTAGGAGTGGGGCAATGAGAAGCGCAGTTATTGAGTATCTGGTCAATACTGGTCACCTTATTTCTACAGCCTCCTCCTCTAAAGTTATCTACAAGGCGAGAAAAGGCGTACCCAAATTAATATGCATCCGACTCGTCTGCATCCCCGAAGTTTTGACCATGGAAATGGAAAGTCCAAATCTTTGTATACAGGAAAATTTTGTTTATCCCCCCGCCATCTCTTATAGTCCTAATTCGTCTAAGCTAAAGTGTAATAATCCCCTCTGATGCTTTGGTCCTATTTATTTTTTCTTTTTGATTACAGGATCTCATCATGAGCTGACACCGGTTAGAGAACCATTGGAAAGCTAGGGAGTATCACCCAATACCAGCGTCCAAACCCAGGACTTTCCAGTTACGAGACGAGCTCGTAGATCATTAAGACACTTATACCCGACCCAACAGCCCATGAAGCCCCACTTCTGCCACTCTACGACGATATAACTCAACCACTAGCAAATGTCATCGGCAGGTATTCGTCCTCACACCCGACCTGCTGTATCCCACTGGTCACGAGCCCTCACTAGAAGTCTCAAGTGCATAATGATGAAGAGTCCAAAACTGGGACAAAACAACTCTCCAGTTCTCCCAGATTTTCCAATGGTTCTCTAACCGACGCCGTCTCATGATGAAATCCTGTAACCAATCAAATCAAATCCCTGCAAACCAACACTTGAATATTTTTCGTTTTGTTTATTTAGTTTGCATATCCTTTTCTTATTATGTTGACTGTTGTTTTTAATTTCACTTTCAACAATTTCCAGTATTATTTCACTTTCCACCTTTATCTGTTTCATTCACTATAGTTTTTGCAGTGTTGTCTTATCATAACCATCACCTTGTTGCGTAATTTTTCAATTGCATAATCTTGTGATTACTACAACCCCCTTAGATTTATATATTTCATGAAGTATATTATAAAGTACATAACGAATTATGTTTGTCACAATTCATATTATAATAACTGTTTGACTAAACTGGTTTTTATTCTATCCTCAGTTTATAAACTTTGAATCAAGGGATTTCTATGTGGATGAGATTATGGATTCAACTACAGATTTTTCAGCCATCATTTATATCATGAAAAGTTAAAAACAAAATGAGTACAATATCTCTAATATTATGTTATATGGAGCATGGATATTCAGGCATTACATACTCATGCCATCAATAACCAAAATAAAAATGACTTTCCCGACAATATGCGACATTTTTTCCTCTTAAAGCAGAAGTTCACCTCGTTACAAACTGTATAGATTGGAGACGAGGTAGAGGATGCTTTGTGGTAGAACAGTAGAAAAGTTTCTTTTGAAATAACAAGTGCTCTCCAGATATATTTCAAGTTCTCTTAGTAGAAGGAAGAAAAGTAGGAGACTGATATTCAAATTAAATCTTAAATGAACAAATTAAGCAGATATGAATTTTTCAAACACCAGAGACAGATAAAAAGGAAGAGAAGACTGCGATTTTAATGAATCTGCAAAAACCGATGTCCCTTTTAGATGCATACATAATACATACACACAGACTTACATATGTGCAACTTTTGTTGCCTAGCAATTATATTATTTAAAACAAATCAAGATGTCGGCTAAACGATATAATGCTCTTTTACATAATAATATGGTGAAAGCAGTTGAATACTATAAGAAAAACAGGTACAGGAAGTAAAATATGAGGTAGTCTAAGTATGTGTACTTCCCAAACACACATACACACAGAAAAAAGCTTGTTCAGTGACGCGAAAACATTGAGTAATTTTATTTTTATTCTGTAAATAAACTTAATGTAGTTTAGCCACTTAAGAAGGAATAATAAAGAAGGGATGATTAGCTTCACTAGACTGTTTTTAGAAGGCGCTTAGCAGCAATACCAACATGAAATTACCTACTATTCTCGTTTTTTAAAAATTTTAATTTCATTCACAAGACCTCATTATCTATGTGTTATCAAACATTTTAAAGTCAACCGACAACTTGAAATAATTATTACATTCTCAGATATCCTTGAGTCACTTTCAACGTTATTCTGCTTTGATACAAGCGCACAATATGTGAAAGGTGATTGAAAAGATGACAACACCCAGTTGCTGCTGTTCATCTGCAAACATTAGTGAATACCCAGTTGACAAACTCTCATTGGCGCTAATTTTCCTCCTCAAGTAAATCTTTTAGTCATGATGACAGATGCTAGAAATCGGTTGACAGGAATCTCTACATTTTAATTTTTGTGCTTCCTGTCAAAGAAACCTGGAATTGTACGCAACACAGCATCACATTATTATGTAAATTAGTTTAACAGTCACACTGCACTGTGCATAGTGTGATAGTGACGGCCAAATGGAAGTGAAGAGCTATCCTGGTAGCGAAGAACCAAGTGCACTGGAGGTGTGCTGCTGGAACTCTTTGTTTCACTCAGAATTCAAGGAGTGAATAATAATAATAACCCAAATAACTATCAGTCACCCAGTTTGTATAAGTAGGACACCAGCACTGCATCTTGTTATCGCCTTCATTATACTGTGTTTTATTCTTAAAAGATGAATACATTCAACACGCTGTCATATCACTCTGTAGATCATGTGATATTCCCTCTTACTTATCAATAGATTCGAAATAATTGTTTCTTCAAAAGTTAAACTATTTCAATTTTAGAGGTGGAATTTCTTTAAATAAGAACAATTTTAAAACAAATTATTTTTAGCATTCTTAAAGTGTAGAATAAATCTTTATTCAACAAATCTAGTATAAGATGTAAGTGTGAAGATAATAAAAATGAAGCTTTCTTAAACTAATTAAGAAAAAACGTTTCTCAAGCATTTAATGATTACAAATATGCTTATTCTGTTTTGTGATTAAAAGTGATTTATTTATTTTTATTTTTATTTGATTCACCAAACTTCATGCTAAGCTACTAGGTTCAACTGAAAGTTACTCTCATAAACATTATATAACAACCTATCAGTGGTATTTTTTCAAATCTTGATTACCGTTTTTTTTCGCGTGTTCCTCACTTTCATCTTCGCGATTTTCCTTCACTTGAACATACTGGTCACTTCGAGAAACACGAAAAGTGAATTACTACCAACGTCATTTTTAACAATACGACAAAGTGATAAAGAATATCTAGAGCTCCCTTTTAAATACAATATTAATAAAAATTCGATCCCATAGAAAGAATGAATACGGGTTGAATAATACTTCAACAAAGAAAGTACAATTAGTCCACACTATTTACCCTTTTAGTACTTCCATTAGAATTTGCCCGACTACTAACATGACACAGTAAGTATTAAAAGTCTCTTTATTGCACATTTTTGAATTGTATACAGATGTGTAGTGGTTTTATATTTTTGCTCAAAGCTTTAAGTCAAACTGTTAAAAAGATCACTATGCTTTTGTCCAATGGTGTGTAGAGTTTTTATGCAACCAGGAGACATACTTAGAGGAATAACGAAGTTTCACCTACAAGCTAATTCAAAACCAGTTGATATTCTAAAAGTGATACACAAAAGTAATTAGAGGGAAAGAAATTTTAAAACTTGTTTTTAGTCGGAGAACACCAGCTATTTCGCTTCTTCCAGTAATACTCGCTCTTCAGATAACTAGAAATCATCATCTGTCTATGTGAATCAGGTAAAATAAACAGCTCATCTTATCACTACTTCATCTAATCATGATTATTGCTTTATTCGCCTTCATTATCTTTACCAATCACTAATACTATTCTCAGTACATTTTATTTAACTTCTGCGTAGGTTGTAGATGTTGCTTGCGACAGAGAAATACCGTTACTAATACATTTTTTGAATCCAAGCTGTTAGCTTTACTACATAGCCTTGTTATCCAAAATGTACAGCTTGATAACTAGGCCGAAGTGTATTTATTCGCCTGATCTTGACTAGTCGGTCAGTTGTATTTGCAAAATACACATTATGAGTATCAAGAGATAATGTTGTTGGTCCAATAATAATATTAGCAGTTTCATTCTGAAAAAATGTATTTATGCATAACACAGAATTTTCAGTGACTTCCATTGCTAGGTATTTACCCTTGTACGGTATCTTCAAATAATGCAATAATGCATACTCTGAAGCAATGGTGTTCCATCCAAGGTATGCTTCAATCTTTTTCACAATTTCATTCATCGATTTCCCTCGACAGATTCCTAGAGGTAGGCATAAAGCTGTTTGAAATTGTGAGCAAGTGTAAATTGCGCCTCACTGCGATAACCAGAAGATTAGGGCAGCTTGAAATAGAGTAAAAACGGTGCATTTAGATGGATAGATAATCTAGCTGGCCCAGTGATTTAAGCTGGTCTCGAGCATTGCACTGTAGAACAAATATCACGCTAACCAAGTGGATCACCGTCTACAGTCATCCTTATATTGTTAGTTAGAACTAATTTGTAAGATGAAGATGGGACCACGGTATTGCACGACTTCTTGTTGTAGTAACCACCCACTCACCCGTATGTAAAGAATTGCATAAATTTGATGGTGTTTCAGCAGATGCTGCCAGTCTTATTGCCAAAAGAGTTCAAACTTGGTTACAGTAAGTGATGATTTTAGTACCGAAGGATGAACATGCAGATAGTCGGAAAGTTGTCGCACAGCTGCAATGATATCAGTGACTGTCCTTCGAAATTTGTCTGGAAAATCATTTGTTTCTAAGCCACAAAGATGAACACTGCTCATTTGGCAGGTAATAACAATACTATTTTATGAAAGGCAGGGAAAAAGACACTTTCTGAAGTATTAGAAATCAAATAGTGAGTGATTTTGTGTATTTTACTTTATGTTTCTGGGAACATAGAGAAAACACCAGTTATAAAGTGAGTTCATGTACTTGGCAGCAGTCCTAATTTATCACTGAGGCATGAATGCTGAAAGTCGGAGACAAGAAAGCCTAACAGATTCTTAATGACGGATGATCTTGTGAAAGTGTTCATGTGCATCTATGAATAAAAATACCATGTGACAAGGAAGCTGTGAATCCGAAAGGTTTCTAAGAATAGTTACTTTTCTGGCCATGTTTTTATTCAAACAGCTTTGCACTGAACTTCAGGAAGTCATAGAGTACCTCTAACCAACTTTTTTTAAATAAGTTTAATTCAGGTTTTGGCAGTTACAAAAAACAGATCATCATTAGAATGATAGCCGAGTTTGTGACGAATATATTTACGTGGAATATGGTTACGTATTTAAAATCAAACAAGTCTCAAATCGCTAAGCAACAGACGAGGGGTATTCGTTGCTTAAAAACTAATGAGCTCAATACAGATACAAAGCAGTGTGAAATGGTTGATGATGATGGCGTGTCCCAATGAAGGCGTTCATTGTAAGGAATGAATATTTACAACTGGGAAATAACTTCAGTGGATAATTAGCATAAAATCAGTGCAAAGAATATATATTGATGACACTTTTGTCAGAAATCATAATAACTGCAACATTCAGAGAACACTCAAGCTTTTCATTGGCCATCACACTATCCGCTCTAACTTGTAAAAAACAAAATTTAAAATCTTGTTTCTCGATGTACTGCTGACAAGGAGAGTTAACGAAATGTTAGAAATATTTTTTAGAAAATCTACATGAATTGGGCAATCAAATAATTTTCAGTTTTTTTCTCATAAATAGCAAAACGAGTACCATACATCCAGAGAATTTATAATGAATATGGTGTTGATGAAGAACTGAAGCAAAATTCTTGTAGGAGATAGACGCTCACTAGGTTTGTGGAGGGCATTAATAAACAATCTGTAATAAATCACTAAAAATACCCATCCAAAACTGTAATAGATCCAGACTATTAGAATACGCCATAGAAATAATTCCACATAAACTTCGAGCACAGGAGGATCCTTAATAAACATTTTGTAACATTACTGGAAAAAACTGTTATCGCCATTAACATACAAAACAGTTTATACACCTGACCGAATCTGATTGTTAGGGAAATGTCCGGTTCAAAGTGTATTTATATGTTCATCTACCCTTATATAGCCAGGTACATTGAATGTTATTCGAGAAAGATAGCCCACTCCATTCAATAGCTCCAATTACAACAGAACCTACAGCCAATAACTTCTCTGCCTTAAAGCATAAAGTGTACCAAGATCACAAAGTTTTTGGCGCGCTTTTTGAGAATTATTGCAAAGTTAGATGATATTTGCCAAAAAGTATACGACTGTTCACATCTTCATGTGTCTACTATGAAGCCTAAACTAAGTGTGTGGCAGCAACTTTTACGATCTCTCTTTTTTCACCTTTGATCCGGTTTATCATGATAACCAAGTAAAGCACAAAACCTGGTCTTCCTCGTTCCATGTTACTTTGTTTTGCTTCATTTTTATTCCCTTGTTTAGGTCATCAGACGTCAGCATTTAGCTGTAGTTTTATTTTTACTGGTAAAATTCTGTTCCTTCTGAAGAAAAATCGTGTTTCATATCTCCAGAAGTGTTTAATCTTTCAATGAAATTAGCCTACTATCGATTAACTCATATGTATATTCTGCTGTGTTGACCTCTCAGTATTCATATTCATTTTTAATTGATTCGTTATTCATAATATTCTCAACCAATATTAACATCACTTCAGTACATTTGCGCTTTATCAAAATACATAATTAGATAGGAGTTTGTTCAATATTCGTACATGTTTATTTTAATGGATGACTGTTTAGATATGAGAATGGAAAGAGAATTTTCTTCACTGAAGCCTTAAACAGAGCTGTTTGACATAATATAAAAATACGTGAAATAACTGAAATGGGACCGTACAAACAGGAGTATTACTACAAATTGAAGTGAATTACATTAGCCTGTTTGTACGTCGGTGGCACAGTGGTTAGGACGCTCGCCAGCCATGCACACTGTCTGGAGTTCGATCCCCTACCGACGCACTCCTTTACCTCGCTAAGCCAGTAATAGAACTGGCAAAGAGGAAAGGTTGGGTATGAGGCTAGCAACCCCATCCTATAAAAATAAACACTGCTACAGAAACTTCAAGCCACTAGCTTGAAGCCTTATGTTCCACTGGGAACGTAAAGGAATAAAAAAACATTAGTCTGTTAATGTCGATTAATAAATGCGGAAAATTCGGTAGAATGTTTAAAAGTCGTTAATACAATGATTAAAAAATTATATTTTATAACTAAAAGTATCTCCCAGTAAGTATTATTTGTTCAGATGGACCGTTAATTCATAACATGAAGATATATGAGACTCTGCCATGGAATATTTCTATGGGTAAAGGAGAGATCCGTTATGTTTATATTCGCTAATATGCAATCAGCCCACCAAGCAAAACGACTAATTTTTAGGTGAATAAAATCCAGGTTAAGAAGCTTTCAAAATTATGCACTTTAGGTTGAAATCAGCTTTACTAATGAGGCAGCACTAGTTAATATTCTTTGTATGCTTTAAAAATTAACTCTATGCCTGCTAATTTCCACCACGGAAAGTGAACATTTCCCACAACTTTGAAACACATTATTTGTCACAAACTGAAATTCACTTGAAATGGATTTATCCGGTATTTTCTCCAAACAAATAAGGCTTACTTTTCACACCGAATAGCTTGCGTAATTAAGTTTCACAGCTAAAATAAATTTCCTGTCTTGTTTGTTATCCTCATATTCACAAAACAATTATTTGGGGGGGGGGGGTAGTGTTATCAAAAAGCCATAGCAGAAGTTAATTAAACCACATCTACTGAGAATTTGTATTATCAATTACCACACAAAAGCTGAAGGCTAAGAAGCAATCCTTCCGCATTACATCTTACATATTTAAACATATGATGATTGCTAAGCTAAGTATTTAAAAGTTTTTCTGGTGTGAGAAATATTTTGAATATTTCCTCTGTTGGTGACCGATTTTATCACTATTTGTGGGAAGCACAACACGGCACTCCAACTTTAATACTCGGTGATTAACAGTTTATTATCACAATGGTGGTCTACGTCAGCGTTTTCAACATAGAAAGAAGACCAAAAAATTTTAAACAAAGTTAGAAATACTCGCTATCGTTGCAATTCATTTTTTCAGTTATTGCTCACATTTTACTGAAATGTGAGATGAATTATAGACAAACACAAGATTTTTGTGCTGTATCACCATGGTATGTTTCAATGTTAAGAACACTTTCCAGCCAGCTCCATATTCGGATGTTTCTCTAAAGTATGTAAAATATACCCGGGACAGAAAGCAATGAGCTATACAGTCCTTGTAAAGCAGAAATATTAAACAGTCCGCTGTGAAGGTAATCAGTTAGTGGACTGGAAGCTGATTTCATATAATTCGTGCAGTTGACATTAAATATGACTAGTCATATTTAGTTACCTTAACAATGTGGATTTATTATCCGCTGTTACCCAAAAATACGTTTAAAATAGTTCTAAAGTGTTGTTTACGTGCTAAAAATAAATAAATTCCAGAAGTGAGTCATTTTCTCGCTTAAGGTCTTCAGTTAAAGTTGTATTCATGATGAAGAAAATTTGTTGTGCGGGAAGATGTTTTTGGGTCAAGTCAGTTAATAATAAACCGTTGATACTTCAAGTGGATTTCCATGTGATTGCTCAATGAAAATATTTCAAAACGTATTTTAGGATCATGGAAATAATAACTGTTCACTTCTGCATATTACTTTAAAAACCATGCACATTTCAAAATATTGATCGTATCAAATGTTAAGAGGTTGTAATTCAAGGAAGATTTCGTCAGTGACTGACACTAGTTTGAGAACCACTAAAAGCCAGGCAACACTGGGCGTTCATCTCGTCATGGTTCGAGACTCCGCAGTAATCAGCAGTCGTGACCCCACTTGAGATCAAGCTAAGGACCTAAAGGTCACGAGACGAACCCACTAAATATCCACCCTTCGAATAAGAACCAAATGACCCACAAATTTTAACTGCCATCAGTCCGCATGGTATAGCACCACCACCTCCACCTAAGGCTAATTAGGAGACGTGAGCAGTGCGGTCTACCCTGTCTTATATGAGAACACATACTCAGCAAAAGGATTGGATCAGGTTATGTCATAATTTTACACCCATTTTAATGCGAGTGCGGATTTTCTCAAGCCGAATTCTCAGTGTTCGATGTAGCCGCCAGGGGTGTTTCGTGTTACACTGCCAAAACTGATACTGAAATCTGTGTCGAGAAAAATCCAGGCCCAAGCAGTAACAATATTTGTTATGTTTGTTTTATACACAAAGATATGACTTAAATTCGTGAATGGCCAGGAGCTCCGCTCCCTTGGAATAGAAAATTATTGTGTGCATGTTTCTCTCATCATTACGATTATCGTTACGATTATTATTATTCTGAGCAGTGTACAGTACTATTTCACCTGCCGCTCTTTATTAGTTTAATTCAATAGTGTCTTTTACAGTGCCAAACTCGTGATGTTTTACTTACCTATATACCCTATGATCGGTTTTATTTGTTTATTGCCTTATATGAAACTATGAGCCTAATCGCCAATATTTTGTAGCAAATCACATTAATTTAAGTATTCACATTTATTGTTGAAATTTCCTCAAAGTATATTGTTTTTAGAAAATTATATGTCTATATTTATACAAGTGTACAGCTTGGTAATGTATTCGCTGGATAGTCTCTTCGGTGAATATTGTGTTTCTAATGTTACAACACTAGTTATTGAATTATATAGTAAAAAGTCATTCGATTTGTAAAAGGGGTCCTGTGCGAATGTGATTGTGAGAATGCACCCATCACAAAAAATAACCGAGTTCAGCATTATTAAAGTTAACTCCTATTTTAACAGTCACCAGAATAATTACTCATGGATTTGTAAAACCAAAACGTTTTTCGTCTTTGGTAAATAGCTGCATTTATCCATGAAAACACCACCATTTATTGTCATTGGAGATTTTTCTACCTTATGTTGTGATTTTTCCCCTTCTCCTTCCTTTATAGTTTCTTAGGTTGATGGTAGAAACTAAAATTTTGTAAAGCTTTTTCATGCACAAAATAAAAGCTGAGAGAACTGTAAAGCTCAGGGCAAAAATGAGTATGACAGGCAGAATGAGGACTTAAACTCTCAATATTATCACTTTATTTAAAATTTTCCAAGTAGCATTTTTCTCCGAAATTCTTACTCCTTAGTATAATTTTACCTGAGCTTCAGTAATCGATCTTCTACTCCACAAGGATCATTTCACTCCAATTTCTTACGTTGAACTAGTGAGTTTAAAATGTTGATTCGTTTATAAAAATATGATTCATGAAATTATGAAAATTTCCATGTAATGATCTGAATTATTCATCGAATATACATATGCAAAGATTAACATGTGGTTTGATGGCTCACTTATAAAATACGAGAGTAATTCAAATATCCCTCATAACTTATTCAGAACACGAATACATGAGAGCTTACAGTTGTTTTCAATAACTTCGTCAGGCTCTACAGTTATAAATCCACTAGGTATATATATACCTCTCTAACTGTTGCTATGGTAAAAATTATGCACAGCATACAATTGGACAGATTCATCAACAAATTCGAGAACATTTATCAGCCTAATCCAGAAAGACTGAAATGAGCTGCATAAAAATATTCAATTCTACCTCACTTGATACATTTAACAAATCGCATTGATGCTAACATTGTCTTTAGAGTTATTTACCTTATTCTGAAGTGATCATCACACACGATTCGTATTAGTCTTCTACATATACCTGAAGCTGTTTCTATAAGAACGACTGTGTTATAAGTGTCTATTTAGGAGGGACAAGTTCAGGTGTAGTTCCCACCGTGGTTTAACTTGAGTGCAAGTTCCCTTTCCTTCGAAGAATTTCTCTCCCCCTTTTTCACTTTCCTCTTTGTCCATACAGGCTTGGTCACAGTGTTTCGTAACCTATGCTCTTCATTCTAGCATTCATCAAGTTCTATCCAACAATCATCATACAGACTCACCCTCTTTCAATTGACATATTTATTACTTCATGATGAACTATCCACTTCAGTCCTAATATTTTGCTTTCAACACATACTGTCTTATACTAGCCAACGAAGTTTTGGAACCTTGAACTGACTTGTCAGATTTTCTTCTCCACATTGTGTGAATCTATTACTACTAGTCGCGATCATTATCTCTCATTTCACAATATTCTGTAACTGGATTTAGCCAGAACGTTCGTCATATGAATTCTACTTACTATGTCATCCTATAACTAATCTGTTATCTTACGTTAAAATATATACGCCTCAAGTATCTAATTAGCATTATAATAGTCACACGTATTCTATTTAGTATCTCAAAGATCCAGAAAAGAATTTATTGAAGAGAATACCCTTTGGTTAGATTGACACTTAAGTAGATGTATAATATCTTTTTTAACTTGTCTTATATAAAGCTTGAGAGAGAGAGATTCGGTGGCTTTTGTTGCATATATGTTGGCCTTCTGTATACTTTGTTATTACTTTATACGACATGTCCAAGCAGCTGGAAAATTAACGTTCTGCAAATTTGAATGCATTTGCTCTCACTGCCATCGTGCATGAATTTTCTTTACACATTTTTTCATACTATGCTATACCGTACACAGATTCTTAATTACACTTATTTTGTGCACCGTTTTTAAATATAAACTTACTAACAGATTGACTGGTTCCAACGTTGAAGTTTGCACAGATATGCAGCAGTTCGAGTTGCCACTCTCCATTTAGCACACAAAGCAAAACAAGAGAGCAAAGAGAGTTTCAAAAGAGAGATAATAAACAGAGATATGAGGTAAAAAGAATAGAAATGGGGATATTGTTTCGGCAAACTTAAGGAGAATTGAACTCTCTTGCCTACTGATAATTTTGAACGATCTTGCGACGTCCACCTCATGATCCTTGTCAATGAGATGCCTGGCGATGGCACTGCTTGAAGCATTTGTTCTCTAGAGACGTAGGATTTTTGGTACATGTTCAGAAAATCGGAGGTATGCCCTTCGTTCTGTTCTTCCAGGGTAACTTATCCCGCAGATACATGTAAATTTATATGTACCTTTGGAGTTAACATGAGAAGGATAACTGCCGATTTTCGATTGCACCAAAAGACAAGTTGTTTGATAAACGGTAACCAGCTTAGCTGCAGGATAGGCTCTTCCTAGTGACGTCCTCAATCTTCTGTTGACAACTGCTGCAATATTTACACCTTTAAAATCAAGTTGAATGTAGATGAGCTCTTTTTCCACTGTGATTTGCTTGAAATTTGCTCCTTCAGATCTTCCGTACCTGTAGGTATTGTCCTTTCTATGTAGGCTTTCGGTAAACTGACTTCTGGAGACAACCATCTTCTAGGGGGTTGCATGACAATTTCGAGGAAATGGAACTTTCCATCACTTTTATGTTCCATAGTAAATTCAATATTGATATGTGCGTTATTGAATAATGTCAGTAGGTAGGAAGCATGACTTTCATTGTTGCACACTACAAATGTGCCATCGACATATCGATGGTTGCACAGTGGTTAGGACTCTCGCCGACCATACAAATGGTCCTGGCTTCGACCCCCTACCGACGCACACCTGATATCAATCGGCCTGCCTGAAAAATTTGGGCTACCGTTATCACATGCTGAAAATTCCATACTTATACGAAAAATATGGTGTGGAATCAAGCTATAATCAAAAATAATAATTCATTCCTCAAGCAGAGAATTTTCGAATATAATAGCTAGTAAACGCAAATCAAAACAATACCTGAAACTATATTGGGATACAATTACAATTCTCTACACGACCGATGGTGCTACCTCGACTGAAAGATGAAGTACCTAGACTAGCCACTTCAAATTGTATCTTCCAATTCAACTGCGCTTCTGGGGTGAGTTATATTGGCTGTTGCTCTAGCAACTTGATTTTTCGTGCTCGAGAACATATCCCACTATGGCTAAGTAAAGGTGTAGTTAAAACTATTAACAGCTCGATATTAGACCATCTGGTGCAAACCGACCACAAAGCTAGCGTTGAAGAATCCTTCTTTATAATATACCGGGTGCCTAAAAAATTGCCACAATCATCGAAGCACCGCATGCTCCAAACAGCAGAGGCTATTGCAATTTGTCCCAAACAACCAGTGCTCTGTGTCCAAAAGAAACAAGTCCAGCCCCTACTACTGCCCTGGCCCTCAGTAGAGACTATAAACTCATGAATTTGTACCATTACCTTTCCTAATTCTCCTGACATTCAGTTTATTTGATGTTGATGCTGTTCAGCTGTAATTTATCAATATTATTGATTTGATGTTATTTAAACATTAGTGTCGTTCATATGACTAATTCATTCATTATAATGCATATATAATTGTAGAACCTGATGATGAATTTATCGAAAAGAGTACTCTTTGTTCCGTGTCAATTCTTTTGAAATAATAATCGTCCGTTGGTTTTGATTATCACTTAAATACATATAAAATTTACAGTCATTAAGAACCCAAGATCAAATGAGACTGAGTAACTAAGTGACATGTTTGTGTATTTATAATCGAAAAATATAATATTTAGACGTTGAGTTATATTCAGCTGTTTGAAGCTAGTTACATGGGTCGTACTGAGAGAAAATTATCTTTTTAATGTACTCATGAAGATACACTAGTATGGCTTCTGAAAGAAGCAACCAAGTCAGCAGATAGTGATTAATAAAGAAAAATACAGTTTTTGTTTAACGAAGAAACATTTCTTTCCAACGACTTCATTTTCAAGTTGTATAGTCCTATTTATATTCCGCAAAACGGTATTAAGTGGCACTGGAAATTGCTCCCCCAGTATATGTGTGATAAGAATATAGGTGATTAACATGGTCTTAAGGAGGTGGAGTTGAAGTGGATGAATTAAAAAATTCTAAAAAATTATTAAGTAAGTGAATTAGTATTAAAATTTTAAAAATAGGTCAGGAGTTGTCAAAAAATAAGAAGTAAGATGATAACAATATGGGAGAAGATGGAGTGAAGTGGGATGAATTCAGGCGATAAAATAAAATATAAAAAGGAACATTACTGTGACAAAGATGAAGAAAGGAGATTAAATAAAACCTTCTCGAATTCAGTTTCGATTTTTATCCGTGATTAGCCAGAGTTGCAGCAATAAATAAGTGGAGAAAACGAAAAATTTTAGAGTGACTATAGATTGCACTGCAGACAAATTTAAATGGTAAATTGCCTGGAATTGAATTAACTGACTGAAGGTGCTCAGGGATGAAAAACTTCGCCATCTTTTGTCTGACTATGATCAGGCAAAAGTTTCCGGAGAACACACTACGTCTAATGTGGTCAGCGCCATAGGAACATACGAAAGAGTAGGTGCACATAGTCGTGCACGTAAGCGATTGTTTATGCTTCACATATTGCTGAATCATACTTTGGATCGAGAATACCAGGTGTGAGTTAGATGCATGAAACGATCGTTTTAGTAACTTCAGCAATAGTGTCACACTAACCCAAACTACATGCTGACATAATTCTATAACTGTCATTTCTGATAGAGCATGCGTTCCAGTCTCTAAATGTACTAAATCGAAAATTATCTGACAACATAATCTGCATGTACCCTCCTCAGTTCCATTCGCTGCTAGTGTTTATGGTGCTTATCATTCGTAACCTTTCATTCCCCATTACCACCTATTACTCAATCTTATCAAAGAAAACTTTACATGTTGTCGGTTTATAGCAGGCCAAAATACTGGAGCCGACTAAATTTTTTCACAGTTTCATAAAAAACCTGAGTTTCCTAGATTTGACATTTGTTAGCCATGAATGACTGAAGGTAAGGGATGTGCAGAAATAGTATTCATATACATTAGAATAAACGTATCCAAATACTGCTTCACTTAGAATCCTATGTCTTTTGAGTAACTTAGCAACATGCCGTTTACTTTCAGTGACCACAGCCTAAGCAGTGGTGCACATTACAAAGGCTTGAAATACTCAGGCTAAAAAAAATCAGTGATTCTCCCTTAAGAGAGAGGAATTACAGCTCCAGAACAGTGTGAAAATTATTCGATGTTCTCTATGCTTTGAAACTTGGCTGTCAATATATCACCTAAAGAACTGCTGATATCTTCGGTACCAACTTATTTAGGAAGTCACATACAGAAAGCATAATCATGTTTCAAATAAATGCACTACAAGTATATGAAAGGGATGAGGATATAATGGGACGCTTTATTGAAATCGTCGAAGTAAGCGGTGAGGATGGTATGAACCCGAAAAACACAATCTATTTTCGTTAGTGGTATTATCTTTCATTTTAACCAGTACATGTCTGTTAGAACTAAGTAAAACTATACGCCAATTTCATTGAAACACATCCAGCTATAGAATTCATGTGTGGAAAAAATCCTAATTTAAAATTAACTTTTTAGAATTTCTTCTCACAAAAAGCTCAGGTGGTAATATAAAAAGAGAACTTACATATGAAGAATATCTGGACTGGACAGTATACGCATTCTAGTAACTTTCAGAACAAAAGAATGTAAGAACAGAAAAGTCCGGCGAAAAGTCTCTTTTCGGCGAAATCATTCACTTACCTGTACAATCGCGTTTATATGTATGATTATTTTGTGTATGTATGTGTGCACATTAGGATTGTCAAACAAAAATAAAAATTAGTTAGGGTTACTGTTTACGTCATCAAAATGTTTCTAAAATGTGATGAATAATCAAAATTTTAACTAGGGTGGGGGTGAAGACCAGAAATTATTGACAAGGGCTGTGTAATATGATACAGGATGTTAATGGAGGCACGTGTCTGAAATGAATTATGTCATAGGTAGAGAAAGAAAATAAAGGGTTGATTAAGAAGGCGAGTTACTTAGATGTCATACGAAAATTCAAAAAATAAAAGTATCATTGACAAAGTAGTGGAACTTGGAATTATACTCAAGGCAGAAGGAGAGGGTGGAGAAGTTTCTTCCTTGTCCATAAATCAGGATTTTCTATCCAGATCACTAATGCCTTGGGAATGCAAAGTATGTGGAAGCCTACCTTCTCCGGGAGGCTTCTTCGCACCTTGTAAATGACTTCGAATGAATTACCCATGCGTATTGAGTGACCAGTGTTGACTATATCTTCAATTATAGCACTCTTTATTGATCCACTGTCACCTTTTCGCAGCTTAGTGGGGTAATGCTATTCGACTCTTTTGGATAAAAAACTCATCAAGCGACCTATATAACCCGCTCCACATGAGCAAGAAAATTAGTAGATACACACAGAAGTGGTCAAATGTGATGTTTAATCTTTGGGGTTGTTGAGGACTAGTAGGTGGCTTGAGAATATCAAACCAAAGGCAGCAGCGCATAATGTTGTTTTCAGGGCCTTAGACATTCTTCTCTTTAAGATGTCAGCCAGAACGTCGCCTTTGAACGCCACATTCTTGTATAGCATTTTCTTCGGCACAGAGATGAGTTGCTGTTTGTTGATTTTCAGCTTTATATGTCTATCTATAAAGCGAGATGGGGGGATAACCATTCTACACTAGTGTCTTCCTCAAAAGAGTGATCTCCGCTTCTACTAATTCAGGGCTGCATATTCAGCGGATTCTTTTCGGAAGAGATATTATTAGGATCCGCTTGAGATTTATGGGTACCCAACTGTAAACGTTTGTCCACACACTCTTTCGATATATTCATCTCTTTAGGGTCCCACTAGTCTTCCTTGTTAGTCGGACGTCCAGAAATGAGGTTGTCTCAATTGTGAGTTTGATGGCTCAGTGACAGCTATTAAAAACCTGAAGGACATTATTTGGGTCACAACTGTTATCACAGATGATAAAAGTGTCATCGACGTACCTTTTGTACGAAGAGAAGTTATCGATTGTGGGTTTCAACGGACCATTTTCCAAACTTGCCATGGAAATATTTGCAAGTCATTAGCCTACAGGTGAGCCCATAGGCACACAATCTTGCTGTCTATAAACAGTACCATTGAATGTGAATTGAACAAAGTGCATCTAGGTAGAAGTTCTTTTAATTTGGGTGTATGTATTCCAGTATTCAAATCGCTGTCTTCCAAGTACTTGCATAAGAAACAAATCGTCTCCTTAATCGGGACATGTGTGAAGAGAGATCCGACATCGAATGATATCATTCAGTTGTCGTCCACTTTCACATCTTCAATACAGTCGAGGAATTCGAACGTGTTTCGAAGAGAGTAATTCGAAATCTGTTTCATAACGGGCTGTAGGAGATCTGCCAGATATTTTGCAGTTGGATGGTATGGAGATCTGGACATGCCCAAACTAGCGCGCAGCGGAAGTCCCTGTTAGTGGGTTTTGTGTAATCTATATAGTCGGGGAATTATGGAACCGATCGGTCGAGTGGTAGTAGAGACGCTCAGTGATAGGGTAAGAGGTATGTCCTATATGTATAGAAATAGAAAGCTATCATCAAATACATTATTGTAGGTAGGAATTAAAAACGTAAAAGAAGTTAGGAACAGATTGCCGAACGAAACGTTGGAATTAATCATTTCAATTTCTTTGAGATCTTACAAATATAATTTTAAAAATCGTCTACTTCTCACTCGGCGCCCAATTATTTTGGAGCTATTCGGTCAAATATTGAACACAGTTCATATGAAGTACATCCACTGCTATATACTTATCATAATTATATTTTAATGATAACTTTTCTGATTTTTGGTAATATTTCAAGCTAAATTACTAATCAGTTTCACGCCAATATTCCGAATTGCTTTTATTTCCAGGATCGTCAAAATATAAATTCTAATAAACTGATCCATCACACAATACACGAACTATTGTATATCTATTGTCACTCATGGTCAGTTACTATGATATTTGTTATATTCATAATAGCAATATAATTATAACAGTTTTATTGTGGGAATTATGTTTGCACCCAATACAGAATTTTAAGGGTAAATTTCTGTAAAATATTTACTCTCTATATGAAATCTTCAAGTGAAGTTGTGACCAGTGAGGTCCATTCAGTCAATTGTGAGGATGGATGTCCCGCCAATGACTTTGGCCATTGAATCGGGTCTCAGTGGCTGAATTGTATACGAGCTTGCCTTGTAACCGGAAGGTCCATGGTTTGAACTTCAGTTGGTGCGTACTGCCGATGATTCCCAAACTAGGATGAAACAGCTGTCCAGTACTCTCTGGTTCTCAATGGTTTTCTAACTGATATCAATCCATGGTCAAACTCGTAAAAACTACAAATTGTAGTAAAGACATAATAAGATCATAATTAATGAAAAATTAATTGTTTGTACAAATTGTGGATTAACAAAATAAGTAGGAAGTTAGGATATGTATAGAAATAAAAAACTGCAACCAAATCTAGTAATGTATGTAGGAATTAAAAACGTAAAAGCAAGAGAATTAAAGAGCAGGGTTGGATAAGAAAGGCAACAGGGTAATTATTATTGGCGGAGCTAACTTTTCATGATGGCCACGGTAGGGACAACTGTTGGACGTATTTCCTTCGAACATATAACGTGGATTTGAGTCTTTGGATAGTCAGTGCCTCAGATATACCTAGATGCTTTCATTTCATCCCCTTTGAAAGGTTTGATCGGATCTTCTTTATGACTTTGAAGGACTTTTCAGATGGGGCTGAATGTCCTGAATTCACCAAATGTTCTATTGTCAAATTGTACACACCCTTGCGTTCTCCCTTTGCTAACCATGCTGGATACAGTGTTCTTGAGCGCGTTTCACAAGGGGACGAATTGTACTGCCAATGTACTCGGCCCCAAATGAGCATGTTGAAGAAGCCCAATGCCATAACCTGTCTTTCACCAGGTGCTGGCTGAATAGTTTCTTGCAGAAAATGTCACTCGTAGGCTGGCGGTGATTTTGAAAGTCGCTTACGGAGAAGTTCTGCTTCAGTATCATTTTAAATTCCAAGTTGAGTATCAGCATCTTTTGGGAGCGACTCAGACTTGTTTAGGTGTTTTCTTTGGTTTTAGACTCTTGTCAATGAATCTGGGCGGGAAATTAATGTCTTTCAAGGTCCCTCCGAGATTACGCAGTTCTTCGTCACTTGACTTTTAAGTGTAAATTTTCCGGGTCCTTGAGGAAAGAGAGTATATTATTTTTTTCTTTCTGCTTAGAGGCACACAATTTCAAAAGTTGATAAACTGTCCATTCCATATGGACTTCTTGCAGATGGATCCTCTCAGTGAGTTGTCAGCATTCCTTCGCAGATGAACATCGGGGAAATGAAACATTGGGTCAAACTCAACTTTCAGAGGGAAGTTGATGTTTGAGTGGGCGTTATCGAAGGTTCAGAGTAGGTTGTTTAGGTCAAAATTCTCAACGCAAATAATGAAAGTATCATCGGTGTACCTGTTGTTGAGGTGAAGCCCGTTGATAGTTGATGATAAGTTGTTTTCTAGGCTAGCCATAAAGCAGTCAGCTAAGAGAGGCCCTTGAGGAGAATCCATTGCTACTCCATCTGTTTACCTGTATATTTCGTTGCTGAAACTGAAGTAGACGTTGAAGGTGAATCGTAGTCACACCTCTTTTAGATAATGGATTGGTATGTCGATATCGACGCTATCGGACTAAATGAAGCTACAAAGGGAGTATATGGTCTCTGTCAGTGAGATGTTGGCGAAGAGGGAAACGATATCCAGGGAAAATGCTTCACGATCCTGCATCATATTGGTTAACAAGTCTCCTGCTATTGGACGTAATTATCCACACTCTTTAAATGACGAAAATCATATCCACTACATTTGTTACTTGCAATAATTGAACAAGCAAAATTGAACCATTAAACTAGACACTGAGTGGTAAACCAATTTATCACAGGAAATAAGTAAGCTGGAATACAATGCAGCCAAATTAAATGGATAGAGTCTGTCATATAGTAAACTGTTTAATAGAAATAAATCATTGGAATGACTTAGAGGTATATTAGTGAATTATTGAAATCTCTATTACATTCATGTAGAGTTGCATACCTTTTCATTTGTTTTAACTTTATTGCAAAAATGCAATTAGAGTTTGCTTATACTCCTTAACTAAATGTTCAATCAAGTTCACTAATTCTTTTTACAATATTGTCATACGTCAGGAAATAATCACATCATAGGTATTTTATGAAGAAAATCGTGTTCCGTGCTTGATCACGTTGACTGGGTAACTGAGTGAGAAACGTGTTCATATTTTATTATTTCATTAACATGAATTTAAATGCTTCACTGCATATTTCATCACACGGTTCATTTATTCTGATAATATTGTAATCTGCCTAGCGCCTATCATTCTACCTAATCGTATGTTAACACTACATGAATTATTATTATTCCCTTGGATTCCAGTTGGAACCTAGGGCTTCAGCATCACATCTTAATTTCACCTTGTTCCCTGCAGACCTCCACGATTTCCCATAGGCTCTTATATCCTGCACACACGACCTCCTGTAAATCACCCTCGGGTGCACAACTCCTCATTTCCTGTTCAAGCTCCATAAGGTTGAAGTAGTTCCCCAATTACTTCACGGTCAACACTGCCAGGGGCCTCTTCAAAGTCAATAAATTACAATACCGATTTTTCCTATTACGTATATCAGTGCTATTTATACGGTTGTTCGGTTTCAGCCTAGAGGGAAACCCACCGGGTTTTGAACTCGGCGAGTGCGCACTGGCGATGAGTCTCAAACTGAGGAGAAACAGCTGTCCAGTATTCCCCCGTTTTCAACAGTTCTCCAGCTGATATCAATCTGTGAACAAACATGAAACAATTCGAATTCCCACAAAAAGTTCTTGAGAGTGAAATTCTGTTAACATTTCCGTTTTCATAATAGATTCACAAATAAATCTTTGCAAAACAATTTCCCCTCTCCAGATGTAGAGTTCTCTTTTTAAAAATTCTTATTTATTTACTTATACTACAGCTAACCTCCTTTGATCTAAGTAATTCCGTTACCGGAATCCAACTGCATTCATCATTGTAATTTGGAGACAAACAATATATATTCATATGCATTACGGTGATAGTAACATAAATTGGTAAATAAGTTGTTCAGAAAGAGAAAAACTCATGTCTGGATAGATGTTATCTTTTGACATGCATACAGCTGAGTATACATGCGAGTGGTATAATGATTTCTAATCGAGATTTATAGTCTTACGTATTTATACCTGTCTTAATGCTGATTTTTATGTAGGTAAATATATACATATGAACAGTGGACTGATAAATGTTTTGCTTTTTTTTTAACTGTACGAATGATAGAATTTTTATGCTGTTCTGAGACCTTATGGAGTAAACCTATATATATATATATCCAAACAATGAATTTATTTTGGAATTAATAAGAGACATTGTGTCTCGGTCCACTTATATGTTACCACTGTATCATAACTTTAGTAGATAGCATTGCCGAGTAGAAAGTACAATAATCAGAACAATTCTCGCTTGACAAACTCTGTTCAATACTATCACTGGGCAAATTTTAAAATTCTTCAGGAAAATAAATAATTTTCATGGTCATATGTTTGATCAACTGCCGCTGTGAGAAATGAATGCTAACGCTATGTTAGGTAAAATCCTAGACTTTTGTGCTGCCTTCAAAATACTGTTTGCATATAAAAGAACTGCGAATTGTGGGCAATCGCGACTAGTGGTAAGTGGCTAGTAAAAACTCCAAGGCACTCTGTGTGTTTGTGAGTCTCTTTTTTTGCAATTGGTGGGTCACGTGTTGAATTTCCACTCTTCTAGATAAACTACAGAGGGAAGTTAAGGATGAACGAGTGAAGAAATATCATCAATCCCAAAACTGTATCTTCTGATCCTATATATACATATATATATATATATAGCTTGAAAATCCCCATTCTTTTATATATATATATATATGGATGTGAATTATACGCCTGTAGGTTTTGGGTAAGTTGTGAATTTGTTATCTTAAGCTTTCATTATTATGACTAGAAACCCTTCACGGTGACACCGTGATGTAAACTTATGGGGAATAAGGCTATACATACTGTTGTCATGACGGTTTCACCTGAATTTTACTAGTTAACTACAGAAGATTGTTTTACTTTTGGTATTGGAAAGCAGATATGGAATTATTTGGGTGAATTGCTATGAGTATCAGGGGAATATTTCCCGTCCAGAATCAACACTGACTTTGAGAATAAATTTGAGTTGATTCTTTATGGATTTTTAAACACGAAGTGAAATTACTTACGAAACGTTACACATGTTGAGTAAAAGTCAAGTTGCAAGATCCTAGTGATAACAATTTTAAACATCATTTTATCTCAGTGTAAGCATTTCCTTTGCAGCTTAGGTTCGCTTTGTCTCTATTACTGATGTTACCTTCACCGCATTAACTGAATTTCTTACTAAATAATCTGACTTGACAAAAGCCTGTGTGAGGGAAATACATCCACAGGGGAGTATACCCACTTCTTTAGTTATGTTCCCATTGAACACAAAAGAAGCATTGTTAAATGTCTTGAGAGCGAAACAAGAAAGAAAAAATAACTTAATTATGTTCATCATACTTTGACGAAGATGAGATATCCTGATAGCTTCATAATGAAACAATGAATAGAAGAGGCGGAAAACCGCAAATGATGACAGTAATTAAGAAACTGGTATTTAATAAGCTACAACTAAATGGAGATTTATCAAATGAAATTTTGTTCCAGGGACTAGAAAAAAAACTATGCAGGGGGAACTTTATGCAGCAAACCTTTGCTTGTCATTTTCTGTGTGCGAGGCGATTGAGAAACAACTGATCATTTCAACAGCTCCTCAAAGGGAACATTTATGTCAGTCAAGCTACTAGAGAGCTTGGCCAACGTGTAACGAAACATCTTCTTTCGCGGCATGGTAAAGGACAGTTTATAACCATCTGGAACTCTGTTTTGTTGCATTTAGTTGATAGTGGCCACAAAGTGGACATAGATGGTTGGAGGCAATCGGCAGGAAGCCTTGGATCTAGGTTTCGTGCTAGTTGGCACTCATCAGCAAGGCGTATCTGCAACTTTGAAGGAACCGATGTCCCTTCTGAGATTCGAACCCGCGTCACCCAGTGCTGCAGTCAGAGACGTTACCACTGAGCTATTCAGGCTCGCGACTGACCTCCTGTAGGACTGTATTGGATATTTTTTGACGCGGGTTCGAATCTCAGAAGGGACATCAGTTCCTTCAAGGTTGCAGATACGCCTTGCTGATGAGTGCCAACTAGCACAAAACCTAGATCCAAGGCTTCCTGCCGATTGCCTCCAACCATCTAATACCATATACTTTGTTGTGTATCATGCTTCATACTACTGATTCGTGGCTATAAGTAGTTGCGTGCCACTTATACCAACCTTGAATATGAACATGAGCTACACTCACGTTATTCGGGATATTTGTGGCGCAGTTTAGCCAAAATTTGATACCAAACTCAAACGGCATTATACACTACAGCCTCACTAAAGACTGAGTCATTTACGCTTATCTAGAAAAGAAATAGTAAGATGAAAGAATCAATCTACTAACGTAAATAAGTATCCCATATTTTATATAATACTGTAGTCTTTCTTTTTAATCACACACTCATCAAAATGTACACACAGAGTTTGGCACTATCACACCGTCTCATCAATAATTATGGACTAAGCAGTTTCTGCCTACATTCTGCAGAACCAACTCAATAGAGTTTTTCCCATTTCTCTAAATAGCAAACAATTCACTGAGACAGTATAACTGAGGCCAACTGCATTCCACTTTCCTAAACTAACTTACAAATTAGATATTTTAACTTCTTCAAATAGGTTTTTTAATGTGCATGAATACATTGGTGTCTCAATTTTTCTTTTTCTCAATCAAGATTTGAAAAAAGTTACAACGGAAAAACGACTATGGACATGAGAAAAAATTTGGAAAAGGATGAAATTTCCTGTGGAACAATATCATTCCATTCAATTGCTGAAATATATTCATGGTTGCCACAACCAGATTTATCTATTACATTTTCTCTTGTATACTTGAACTACGTCATCGCAATGTTTTCTTCTTGTTGGAAGAAGGAAACTCTATCTAGATTCTGTACATCAAACGATAGCCGCAAACTAAGCTAGGGGGATAAAGAAGTTTACAGGAAAAAAAAACATTCTTTATATTATGTAATGTGGATGCATGCTTAGTGTTTAGAAAAATAATACATCCAGCGACAGGAAAGGAAACAAAATAGTAACATTGCTACTAAGTGTAAAATAAAGTATGAGCAAATAGGTTAGTATGACTACCAATTATGTGCACATTTCAGTCCCACATTAAAGTGAAACCAGAGAAATATTTGATTAGCCCACCAATATTACAATGTCGCTTGGGAGCAAGTTTAAAAGACTCCTGCTACTACTACTACTGTAACACCAGAACACTGCTATTCGGTGGTAGCATTGTTTATTTGGAAAAGTGATATACAGTGACAACAAAATACAAACATCTCACACTGAAACTTTAATTTGCAAAACTCACCAGTATTCTGCTTTGCTTGTCTTTGCAATGAGCTCCATTTACCCTCTTTGAAACTTAATCAACCACCGTACTAATCAAGATTCACGCAGAAGACATCGCAAAATTTACTGCTTACAAATTCTCCTCAGTAGCATACACTTCACTAACCTCTTTAACTGAACTGTCAAGCGGAGGGCAGCAACGGTGTATAGCGTGTTAAGTCATTATCAGCAGGTACCGAGTACCGCTAAATATCTTCAGACAAGACATTCACGGACCACCTAATATGGTAACTGGAATAGACTGTGGAGATGGTTGTGCGTTAGGATCCCTTTTTATCTACTGGTAGTGTGGACAGTCCAGTCTATATTTTGCAGCTGGCTAGTAAATGGTTTATCTTAAGAAAGTAGTTGTTCTGGTTAAACTCGTGTGTGTTATCATTATCATAATTATATTTATTCCCATTGGCTCCCGATGGGACATAAGGCCTCAACAGAACATTTCCATTTTATTTTGTTCTCTGCATTCTCCCTAGGCTGGCCACTCGATTGCACATAAGCCGTCATTTTCTCCTCGCGCGATCTTCTCCATGTTGCCCTCGGACACACAATCCGTCATTTTGCATTCTAGCTGCACTCAATAGCCCAAGGCGCACTGTCACTCAACTGTCTCCCCGGTGTATGTTCAGTCCATCTCTCTGCCTTCTCTAAGGTTCATTTCTAGAGTTTCTTGTTGTTTTTCCTTTCCGAGAGAAGATGATTTTTGATGAAAGCCTACAGCAACCAGTTAGAAATGCTTTATCGGACGTTCCCGGTGTCTGAACCACACAGAAGTACCCGCTGACATGATATCGGTGTTGAAACTCCGAATCTTATTCCTATGCTGAGTGAAGTACATTTCCATACTGAATGCAGATTAATGAAGGTCTTTCATGCCTTGCCGACTCTGGCTGGCTTTGATATTCTCACCCGTGCCCCCAGCAGTTGAAAAGATCCCTACTAGATAAATGAAACGAGTGACTTCTTTCAAATATCTCCCACTGATAATGATTGGTGCTTGTAGCTACCGTCGATGGTTGTCGGGTATTTTCATCACGTCTGTCTCCGTTTTCTGCCTCCTCTGTCAACTTGTTGTTTTTTAACGTAACTATTTTAGTTTTTCTGATATCAGACCTAAATCGCTGGGAAAGTCCGGATTTTGTAGAGTGTTCTTGTTAGCCCTACGTATTTCAGTTTGCTCTCCTCTCACATTCTGTCGCATGATCCATTCCACCAAAATCATGAATGAATGTCATCGGCAACAGTAGGCAGCTTTATCTTACTCCCCTCTTCCGCCCAAAGGCCTCTCCGAGTTTTTCGTTATGAATCGCCTAGTATGTGGCATTTTTATATAACTTTTGAATGAGGTTGACAAAAATTTGGAGCACTCCTGATGTTGACGTAGTTTCTAAATTACTTCATAGTCATCGCTGTTAAATACCATTCCAATGACAATGGCATGCTGTATGACGATTAGTAACGTTACATTTTGACCGCTTTTCCTGAATTCAACTTATTCTCTCCAGAATGACGCGGCTTAGTGTTTTATTTGGCATGGATGGAAGCATGATTCCACATCAGTCTCTGTAAATGTTTGAGTTGCCGTGCTTTGGTAGTCTGAAAAAGTAGCCTTTCTTCCAATCCCCAGGTACCTTTCCGTACTTTCGAACCTTCTACAATAGTGGCGTGTGCATATCCGCTGAGGTATATGGAACCGCTTCAAATGATTCCGCAGGAATTCCATGTGGTCCTGACGTTTTCCTGGCTTTCAGTAACTTTATGGCATTCAAGACTTCCACTTTTACCAGGGGTTTGGTGTTCACTGTCAGTTCTGTGGTTGTCGTTGGCATTTTTGGACGAGTTGTAAATGGTGCTCGGTTCAGAAATCCCTTGAAAGAATCGGCCTGGCGCTTTCTCTGTTTCACCTCTTTCGTAGTTAGATTTCTTTCACTATCTTTCAGTTGTTTCATATGTGTTAAGTTCCTCTCGGATAGGGACCTGGTTATCCGATATGGTATTCTGAGGTCACTTTTACCCACAGCCTGTTCTTCAGTCGCCATTGTGTCTTAGAATTGTCTTTTTTACTTCCTAACACTCTTCAGCTCCCTATTGAGAGCTTAATAGACCGAGCTCAGCTTCTTCTTTCGTTTTCCACATTTGTACTGGTTAATCTGCTTCACCATCTATCTCTCCTCTATTAGCTTGCATTAGTCTGTGGACAGCCTTTTATTGTCTTACTTCTTCTTCATTCTTAATAAATCTATAAAGATTTCCTTCAACATTACTTTCAGAGAGAATTCCGGTGTTGCCGCACACAAGTTCAATCAGTGATGTTGCTTAATGTCTCCGACTTTCGGTTCCATGACTGTAGTGAATGTGTCATTTGTAGTTTCATCCTTCAGTTTCTGAGTGTCAAACTTGGATTTTGGCCTTTCTACAGCTTACAGGAAGACTTTCAAAATGAATTTGAAATTTCCTTGCACTAGACAATGATTGCATCCCACATCTACTCTTCTCCTCTATTTTGTGTCAAGTAGGCTGCGTTTTTAAACTTTTGTGAGATTGAGATAAAGTCTATCTGGTATTTTAACATGTCCGTGTGACGGAATCAGTAACACTTTGTGTTTGTCCATGTGGCTGTACACGCTATTTCCAAACATCAAATCACCAAGGGCGCAGAATTCCGTGAAGATTTCACCTTGAGCCTCTCAGTGCATGATGAGTTCTCTCCCTGTGTTTTCTGGCCTCAGTTTCGCATACATACCCCCCATTACGATTCTGATGTCATCATTTGGGGCTTTGTCCACTACTGTTTGTGGTTGTCTGTAGAATGCTTCCTTAATCCGCACCACATTTGCGTTATTTGTGGCATTGGATAATTGTACCTTCTCCTCTTTTTGAGGTGAACCTCATCGTCATCATCCTGGAGGAGACTGGCTCCCACTGTTTAAAGGGCTTCGATGCTGTCAGTGGTGTTATGATAGCCACCCATTCACTAAGCTCGTGGATGTCATCTGGGTGACGTGAATTGACTGTTGACTCTTCACTTAACAATTCTGAGAGTCTACTTTCATTTCATCTGCTCTCAAAGATTTCGAACACTTTTATACTATATCCTCTCATTTCTTTTGCAACCCACAGAGCCTTCCCAGTTTCTAACATTACTCAGGCAACCCACGTCACCACGTTATTCCAGCTTTCATTTATGAAAGATGCATTGGTTGGCTGGCTTCTTGAGGGATTTCACCGGTTTATGCCATTTCATCGTTCGAAACTAGTGATGAATAAGTTTCTAGTTGAACTGATTTTCTGGAACAGGATGGTTAGTCCTACTTCCAACCTCCCCTCCTAGCTAGCGAACCAATAAACTATTAATCCTGGAGACGTTCCTGGATGTACTATTTGATGACGTTCTTGTTGTATCAACTCATGAGGTAGGCCTTGAGGTATCACTGACAACTAGATTACATCACTTTGGCAAAAAGTCATAGTTCCGTACGCGCTCAAGCCTAAGCGATCTTTCTGACTAAGTAACACTTTTGCTTCCCTCCGTATTTACATCCACCCCTTTAGTAACTGTTTGTATTACTGCTTTCAACCAATCTTGCACTTGTAGTATCCACTGAGAAGATTTCCCATACGTCTCTCGCCGTCTTAAACCACTGTAGAGCCTTGTGATCAATTTCAATATGGAGCGGTTTACCCAGTAGATAAAGTCTCCGTTTAAGATGATGCTGTCGCAAAACATTCTGTCTGGACTGCCGAAACGTTTGCCCCATGGATTCTAGGATGCATCTGACATATTTAAAATCTCTTTCACTCTGTCTTAGTAATTAATGCACTTACTCCATGATCACTCGTACTTGCAGACGCCGTGAATCGTTTTCCAGGTAGAGGTAATTTTAATGTATATATAATTGTAGAACCTGATGAAGAATTTATCGAAAAGAGTTCTCTTTGTTCAGTGTCTATTCTTTTGAAAATTTTAATGGGCATTTTTAATGAATTAAAATGTTGTGAGCCGCCTGTAGCGTTGAAGGTTCTCAATGAGTACCTGAAGTATAACGCTAAGCTCAATGAAACAAAGGCTACATTGGATTTTATTAACAAGTGCATCGAGTTAAATCACTATCCTAAAATTTATTACAAGTCTCTACGTCGAAGCAGAGTTCATCCCAATAGGAAAACGCTGAAACGATATGCACTAAACCAAAAAGACTCTCTGTCTACTTTCATTCAAGAGAATGAAATGAATATCGCTCGTAGGCAATATGCGGTAGATGAACTGTCAGAAGATCTTCGAACGCCTTTCATGGAATACGTTACCCAAGTTAGTGAACGAAGAGCACAGAAGAAGCAGATAGAGCTCATGAAAGGACTTGAAAGGAAGCCAGAGGCTGGTAAATTTCCAGCAGATCCTAAAAAGTACGTCTACAATTATAGTAGTGTTGAATTAAATAAGGTGCAACTTGAAGTACTTTCACTTGGCCTTCGATTTTGTGACAGACCGAAACGAGTTAATTACTTAGATACTGATATTGAATTTGAAAACCTATTTAGTCAAACAAGGGATCTAGCTCCATCATCCACCTTCGAACTAGAACGCTTCAAATCCAGTCTAGTGGAGTGTTGTCATCAGTACAAAAACCTCAAAAGTAAAAGTTTCTTGACAAAGGAACACAGAGAAGAACTAAAAAGACTGATAAATGATGAGAGACTGATAATCACAAAGCCGGATAAAGGGTCAGGAGTAGTCCTTCTTGATAGAAATGACTATATTAAAAAGATGAAGGATATATTGAAAGATACACAGAAGTTTCAAAAACTTGAGGAGAAGAAAGATTTCAATAACAAAATAGAGAATGAATTAACCAGACGTTTGAAGAAACTAAGGGAGGAGCAGATAATTTCTGAAAGCTTATATGAAGAAATCAGACCAACGGGCACGTATATGCCAAGGTTGTATGGCCTACCTAAAGTGCATAAACCAGGGGTACCGTTAAGACCAATACTTGATATGCAAAATTCGCCCTACCATGCTCTAGCTAGATGGTTAGTAAATATTCTCAAACCATTGCATGAGAAGATAGTGAAATATAGTGTCAAAGATGTATTCGAATTCGTAGACAAAATAAAAGATATTAATATCAAGGAAAAAACCATGATATCTTTGGACATAATATCATTATTCACAAATGTACCTCTAATAGAAACAGTTAATTATATATGTGAACAAGTGGACAAGCAGTCGATAAACATTGGAATCCATATTGAAATCCTAAAAGAATTGATATTAAGATGTACTATGAATGTTAACTTCAAATTTGACGGCACGCTTTACAGGCAAGTGGACGGGGTGGCAATGGGCTCCCCATTAGGTCCAATTCTGGCTGATTTCTTTCTAAGTAAGCTAGAAAATGGACCTCTGAACAACCTTATCAGAAAGCTCTCATTTTATTGCCGATATATGGATGACACCTTTATTCTTTGTGATAATGCTTCCGATAGGACTACAATAATTACTGAATTCAATGAAGTACATCCGGCTATGAAATTCACATGCGAGGAGGAATCCCAAGACAGAATTGCCTTCCTCGATGTCCTACTTACAAGAAAACCAGACGGAAGCATAAAAAGAAATTTACATAGAAAAAGTACTTGGACGGGACAATATACACACTTTCATAGCTTCGTTCCCATCAAATACAAAAGGAATTTGGTGAAGACCCTTAGCCACAGAGTTAGAGCTATATGCTCTGAGGAAGTAATTAAAGATGAATTAAACATCGTATATGATACTTTAATTGAAAATGGTTATCCTGACAAGTTTATCAAGAAACATATGACGAAGAAGGCCGAAAAGGACGACCCACTATCGGTAAACAAGAAGCCCCTTTATATACGACTACAATTCAAGGGCGATAAACCAAGTGAGTTAATTACAAGGAAATTAAGAAAAGCAGTTCAAAGGACTTTTAATGCTGGCGAACTACACATCTTATTCTCTACAAGACCGATGGTGCTACCTCGACTGAAAGATGAAGTACCTAGACTGGCCACTTCAAATTGTATTTATCAATTCAACTGCGCTTGTGGAGCGAGTTATGTTGGCCGTTGCTCTAGGAACTTGATTTTTCGTGCTCGGGAACATATTCCACTATGGCTAAGTAAAGGTGTAGTTAAAAGTATTAACAGCTCAATATTAGACCATCTGGTGCAAACCGGTCACAAAGCCAGCGCAGACGAATCCTTCTCCATAATATACCGGGTGCCCAACAAACTACCAAAATCCTCGAAGCACCGCTTACTCCAAACAGCAGAGGCTATTGCAATTCGCCTCAAACAACCAGCGCTCTGTGTCCAAAAGAAACAAGTCCAGCCCCTACTACTGCCCTGGCCCTCAGTAGAGACTATAAACTCATGAATTTTTACCATTACCTTTCCTAATTATTCTGACATTCAGTTTAATTAATGTTGATGCAGTTCAGCTGTAATTTATCAATATTATTGATTTGATGTTATTTAAACATTAATGTCGTTCATAAGACTAATTCATTCATTCATTATAATGTATATATAATTGTAGAACCTGATGAAGAATTTATCGAAAAGAGTTCTCTTTGTTCAGTGTCTATTCTTTTGAAAATTTTAACGCCATTTTTCGGTTGTCTCGAAAGCTGTTCCGTTCGGTCGATTATCTTTTCCGAGTAGTCTGATCAAAAAAATTTCGATAGACCAAGTAAGTTTTACAGTAGGGCTGATATTTCACTGAACTTTTCTACAAAATTACTATAAAATGCTACTGTCTGGAATAAATATTGAAGTTTTACCCTCAAATTCGGGCTGCAATGGTCATAATGGCCAAAATCTTCTCAGTCAGGAAATTTAGCTAATTGTCAAAACAGCGCAGTATTCAAATTTTCTATTTGAGGTTTCATCCTGTCGATGCGCAATCCAAATTCTTCAATTATGTAATTCAATTTTAGATCTTCACGTCGATTGACTGAACCGGAGTGCTCGGTCTTAGATTGACATGTCAGCTTCTTGGGCAGATGCTTCGATGATGTCTGGGCATGTAATTAGAAGTTAATTGGTGGATGGTGACTAGCAGTGGAATCCAGAATGTGCATCGTTGAAGCATCTGCACAAGAAGCCGACATGTCAACCTGAGACCAGGCACTTCGGTCCAATCAATCGACGGGAAAATCTAAAAGTGAATTAAACAATCGATATGACCTATTCCACAAGAGGTGGATCTCGTGGCCCAGGTGGTCAAGTGGATAGCGCTTTGGCGTTTGAAACTATGGGCACTGGGTTCGAGCCTCGGTGGTGAGACATCATCATTCACTGCGGAATGCAGGTACATCCATCTGACGAGTCCCAAATAGGACGAAATGCGCACCGTGGATTCCACTGCTAGTCATTATCAACCAATCGACCCTAACAGTATACGTCTAAACCAAAAGCTGTACTTCCCGGAGATTAACTCTGTCCTTTCACTGTAACGCTGCTTTATCAGCACCTGCCAATATCCCACTCTGAGATCCAGAAATATAAACATATTAGCATTTTGTAGGTGATCCAAGGTTTCTGCTACGTCGGGATAGCACAGGGTTTCAGTTTTGGTGTGATGTTCTTCGCTGGGGAATCATTACAAAATCTGTACTTCTCACTGGGTGCAAAATAGCTATATGGGCCATCAGCTCCTTATATAATATCATCACTTATAACCTCCTAGAATTATCTCTCAATGTTTCTTTCTAAGGAACAGGAAACTCTGAATGTTCAAAACGTTGTCATATCCAGACATGCCACTGTGATTCCATGCCTCACCTGTAAGAAACTCTATCTACAGTGAACATATGTCCGTATTTTCTAGCCGACATCGTTGTGCTAGGTGTTTTCAGTGATTCGACTCCTGCTAGCTAACCATTATCATACAAAGTGATAAATCCTTACTCTTTAACCATAGTTCTTTTACTCGTGCCAATTGTCACACATGCTTCCAGCAGAAAATCATTCTTGAGGATTCTTAGCTGTAACTGAGGCACAACAATGAATGGAAGAGATTTTTTGCGATCAAACAGGTGGATAATGCAGTCTAATATGTCTACAATTCTCAGATCATGCTGTCTTACTTCTGGACAACCAGTGTACATATTCTGAAGCTCTGATATTAATACTAAGTTATCAATAAAACCACCATCCCCGTATCTACTAGGTAAACAGTCTCTTGATAACTTTTTTGCAGCTTAGAATATATCAAATCTGTCTGGATTACCCCCATATCCTCTAGCCTAATTGGAAAACAAGGAATCATTATATTTTCTAAAATAGCTCTTTGATTTTTTGCTGTATCCAGAGCAAAAATCCCGTCCGTAGATCCACCGCTTCAAGTCTTCGATTCATCGTCCCTAAAGGTTGATTTCTAAAGGCTATGCTATGGCCGACGTTATCCTCAGTAGCTGTATAGTTATCTTCTTCAGCTAACAATTATCCATAGGTTAGGCCAGGTTTACCAGGTTTAGTTACTGGGATATAGTGTCTAGAACCCTCCTAATAAACCGGGACGTCAGCAGCTTGGTCCGGGACTATCTGTCAAGCATGAGATGTGGAAGGTGAGGTATGTTTCGTCAGCGCCAGAGCCGACACCAGTGCGTTTCCGTCTAGTTCGAACCTCAAGCCAAAGAACTTCTGGATCGCCTGGAGTTTCCAACTTCCTAACTATTCCTTGTAACAGCAACCCCAAAGTTACCTTACCACCTGCACGTTCCCCGCTATCATAAGCAGCGTCTCTAGAATTACTAACTCCCCTGTTACCTTCCGGACCACCGGAAGCTCAGCTACAGCTTTGGAATAACGCGGGAAACTCTATGTCTCCCTCTTTAAAAGCTATAGACTATAGAATATTCGTCCGGTCTGAGACAGCAACGCCAAATGTAACGGCAGGTCATAGTGATATTCGGTGGCAGAATTTTTTACTAAGAAAAGTGACGTACACGTTTACCACTTACTCTGTCTCTCCGCTACTCAAGATTCTTCGTGATGACGTTACCAGCATACTACTTACAAGCGTCTGTCAGTTTAACAAGCCACACTACTGCTTCTACTGGAACAACAGAACACAAAAGTATTTGGCAAAGGAATTATTTATGGGCAGCTTGATGTATGGGTATAGACAAAATAGATCCACCATATATTAAAAATCACAACTTGCAAATGTCTTTCGTATTGTGCTTCTTTGTCTTCCTTCCATGTTTTCCATGTTCTTTCACAAAAATCGTTCATTTCCTCTCTTCACCATTAAACATAGATTTACTTTATTCTTCATCAAGTTATAATTAAAAAAAGAAAAGTTTATTTGATTTAACATTCAGCAATGCAGTATTATTAGCTGCACAATCATTATCATCCAGTGGTTAATACTGCATCGTTGTGTGTTGAATCAAGTAAATTTATAAAATATGGAATTACATTCTGCCACAGTGTCCAAGTTCTACGCTTATAGATTAAGTTTATTCAGATTTATTTCGCCAGAAGTGCCTAGTCTTAGGTGTCTAGGCAGTAGACGCTCCTTATATGCACTCTCTGTGATATATGAACACTACTTAACCTGCTGAATGCAAAGAGAGTAGCCTCACTACAATAACACTAAAACTGGCCTACCTTCCTGAATTATCATAACAATAATTCGTCAATGTTATTTTATTTATTATTATTGGAAGATATAAAACTGAGTGACAAATTTAGATAACTAGTCCACAGATAGAGACTATATTGCTTATGAAAGGTATTGTTAACTAATTTCCTTTGCTAAAACTAGCCCCAGTGTGTTCAGTGAACTTCAACAAAACTAAGAAATATCACAAGCAACGAGAACCAACTACCATGGTCAAAACACAGAAAAAGTGTAGAAATTTTCATTCAAAAGGGAACAGATTACAATACTGAAAATTCAATTAAGCTTAGGCCGCTTCCTCGTAATCATGTCTATATCTCTGAAACAAGTGAAAGCCTAAGAGTCAAGTGAATGTAAGTTATCAGTATCTTAACATGACTACCGTTTGTTATACCGCATTTCAGCATGAAGCTTCAAAGCAGTTAACTAGTTAGATTATTTGCTAGCATAAGGTCGATAGCCGACTATGCCTAAACCGACGTTTTAAGTTGTGCACAGAGTTAAGTCCGTAAATTATTTATGCTTAAAATCAGACCACCTCCGAATACCTGAGTATTCCAGTTGAAGTAAATTATTTAGTTCACACTGCTTACTTAATATGTGATAAGTAGTTTAAAAACATTAGCAAAAATTATAAATATTCAGGTGGTTAATAAAATCTGAATAATTCTGCTAAAAAAGATATGGCTTACAAAACGAAACGTTCAGGAAAATTTGGTTTTCATATGCTAAACACTCTGAGAGTTTTTTAATTAGTTTTGTGATGATCAGGTTAACTTGGTGAGACATGGTTACCGAAATATGTAACAAAGGAACATGAAAGTGTATACTGCCGTGAAATTTAAAAGAATGACTTAATAACAGAAGACGGATTACCAAATTACGCTAATTACAGTTTACCTCAGACTTTGATACACTAGTGACTGGTTATTATTGTTTTAATAAAGTCCCGTCATCAAAATTCAATAAATCTTTCGCCAAAATATAAAAGTTAATTACAAAATAGAATAATGACTTTTAGAAACCCTTTTATGTTTTAGGATATAAAAATATGACGAAATTCATTCCTAAATTCACTGTCCTAATTTACATTTTTATGATCTAGTTCTAAGTACTGAAATTCCAGTTGCTGTTAGATTCCTTTGCTTGTTATACTCTCGATGACAGGAAATTCACATAAACGGGGTATCTTTAGGATATGAACTCCCATGACATATCTTCATAAATGAACTAAATGAAAAAACTGCAAGACAATTAGAATGTTAGATATCCGTTAAAGAAAGGATTTATATGCATCTAGAAAACAATATTACCCTTTTACAAGGCTCTCTGTTTTAGACAATGAATATATATACCACTGAAACACTATAACTCATCGAACGAAACCAAGTCCTTTAGGTTGAATACTCCTTCTACAGATGTGATATTAAGTTGATTAAATTAATTAAAGCTGGTAATTTGACTAAAAATAAGAAGAGGAGTAGATGAAGATAGATATCCTTCCTCCATAAGTTATAAATTCCTTTTTTATCCTTTTAATTAGGCGACCATCATCACTCAGTTTGTTTTAAGATTTTCCCGTCGATTGACTGGACCAGAGTGCTCGGTCTCAGGTTGACATGTCGGCTTCTTGTGCAATGCTACGACGATGTCCGCGCATGTAATTAGAAGTTAATTGGTAGATGGTGACTAGCAGTGGAATGGAAGATGCGCATTTCGGGCTATTTGGGACTCGTCACTGGATGTACCTGCATTCCGCAGTGAGTGGTGATGTTCCCACCACCGAGGCTCGAACTCAGTGCCCATAGTTTCAAACGCCAAAGCGTTATCCACTAGACCACTTGGGCCTCGAAAGCCACCTCATCACTCACCGCGGAATGCTGGCACATCCAGATGACGAGTCCCAGGTAGGACGAAATGCGCATCGTGGATTCCACTGCTAGTCATTATCCACCAAATAGCTTCTGATCATTATCACTATTCAAATAAATAATACTACTACCACTGCATATAAAATTTACATGGCCAAATGTTACATCATTTTATCAGTTCGACACTGATGAGATGATAGAAATGTGCACATTAGTCGGGTTTTATGCTTAGTTGGTCTCTGAGACGAAATTCACGAATGAATTAAAAGCACTGTAAAGAAAAAGGGTGCAATAATATTCCATCAAAAGACATACAACACTGCTTGAGAATTCCTCACAGGAAATAAATATTTTGCAACGAAATAATCTGAAAATTCTGTTATTCATAATAAAGTTATTATTGTGACATACTTGGTATATATTTTCGCTGGAATTAAAAGTGTAGTTAGGGTAGGCGCAGTGAAGTTCATATGCTATAGTAACTTGATTCAGTGACAATGAACTGAATTACTTCATCAATCTATCTTATCATTTCACTTCATCAGAAAGTATTTTTCCGAAAAATAAAAGTTAGCAGAAGATAAGGGAATCTTGATTAGGCATAATGATCTAGTCTTTCATAACAAAATTGATTTCGTTATGCTTTATCTATTCTAACTTAATTCATACAATCACTGGAGTGAAACGCTATTATTTCTGACAACAGAGAGAAAAACAACATTCGATGTAAATTGAAGAAGAAATCTCTTAACTTGTTTTAAATAATATATAATATGATTTTGTATAACACTTTGCTGAACAAATATATATATTTCTTTATCTGTAGGTTGACTTCCAAATAGGCACAAGAAAATGTGAAAATATTTATGCTAGGTAATATTTAGAAGAGAGTTGACTGAGATATGTCTGATGCATACAATATGCAGGCTGCTGAAGATTCATTTGTGTGTATGTAGAACTGGTTTATGTATGTGTCTGTGCATGATTGGTTGAAGCTGATTAGATCTTACTGAAGAGATGAAATGAATGGTGAGAAGTAAATATGTAATAAAAGAAGCCCGTTTAGCCTTTCTTCTTCTCCTTCTTAACTAAGACAGAATCTAAAAAATGAAAATCAAGGTACATCATGAATAAACAAACACCATGAATAGAAAAACAAACAGATAGAAATCGTAAAAAAATATGTGAATCAGCAGTAAACTCAATTTGTCAGTTTTCTTACTTTACATTAGAATGATAAGTCAGCTTTGTATTTTTGTAAGACGAAAAAATTGTCACCCTTAATGAATAACTCCTTTAAGCTGACTAAAGTAGATGCTAGGAGAATTCATGGAGGATTTCATCATGAGCTGACATTGGTTAGAGAGCCATTGGAATACTTGACAGCTGTTTCGTCCTTCATCAGTAGGCGTCCACCGGGGTTCGAACCCAGGTCCTGGGTGGGAGCATACTGTGAAGAGTCCCAAAGTAGGACGAAACAGCTATCAAGTACTCTCAGGTTTTCCAATGGCTCTCCAACCAATGTCAGCTCATGATGAAATTTTCCATGCAATGAAACAAAATCCCTACAAAACCAATACCTGAAGGTTAGGAGAATTCATTTAGGAGTAAACTTTGAACATAAATTTCTCGCTTATCCACACTTGTACATGAAGTAAATCACTCACAAAGCTAATGCCTTGGCAGAATTCAATAGGGAGAAGTAAAATTACCTTACCCTTTAGTAATCTTTAGACCTTACTAACCCTTAAAATGATATCGAACAGTAGTCATTCTACAGTCAAATCAATCTTCTTGTCCAGAATTACGCAACACATTAGTAAAGGAAATTATTATAATATTAATATTCCCTTACTTTCTGAGTGGAACATAGGGTTTCAGTAGTAATAATAATAATAGCTTAGTTCTAGGCAAAATGTTCACACAAATCGCAGCTCGGTTTATCACATAGTATTTTCTCTTCATCCAGGATCATGAAATAAAACAGTAATCCATAGTCAACCACTTGACACATTGCTATTTGACCTGTAGCACAAAGCTTTCCCTTATCATATTCTTCGTTCTTCTCGAAGAATTGAAGACTGGTAGGTCGAAAGCCAATTAAAAAAGTTCTTGAGTACATTTCGTGACCTAAGGATATAACTAAATGAATAAAACAATAAGAAATGGCGAAAATTTGTTAAATTAGCCTGGGAGGAAATGTAGATAGCTCAGTGATTCAAAAAGAACACAGCACATATCTTTTTTCATACTGTTCCCTGCACTACTTTTTAGCTGGACCCACTACTGCCCAAAAGCTTTCATTGCCTCTTCACATCATCTATTCCATTTTCCTCTCGGACACACAACTCGTCATTTCCCATTTGGGTTCCACTCAAGGGTCTGACGCATGATGTTACTCAATGTTCTCCACATCTTGTTTCCTATCCATCCCCATTACTTTCAATATAATTGTTGGGCAATAGGTTCTAGGTTATTTCGTTTACAGAGTTTCATATTACTAATCTTTTCTGGCCATCTGATCTACAGTATGAAGCGAAGGAAACTGTGACAGAAATAACAGAGTTATTGTTTGAAATGAACAGTAACTATTAATGAATAATAGATTTTTCAAAATCATGACGCATCACAGTACTAATTTTGTTGTGAATTAATTCCTGGTAAACGGTGTTTCAGTAGAAGCAATTTTTTATTTCTTTATGCTCCTTTTTTATGCGAACCTGTGTTTTCCTAATATTTAACTAGGTTTGAACCAACAGAGCACACGTCTTTTTCATCTCTGAACATCTATTTTCTGGACTTTCAGTTGACTTACACTAGACAGTTATTATAATGTACTTTATTCCAAAACAGTACTAATGTTACAGTGTGGAATTTTCAGTATTTGGTACATTATTGCATCTAATTTTATCGAATAATATTAAAAACAATTATAAAGATAATATTGCAGATTGATTTGATGATATTAGATAGTTGGAGGCAATCGGCACGAAGCCTTGGACCTAGGTTTCGTGCTAGTCGGCACTCACCAGTCAGCAAGGTGTATCTACAACCTTGAAGGAACTCATGTCCCTTCTGAGATTCGAACCCGCGTCACCCAGTGCCGCCTGCAGTCAGAGACATTACCACTGAGCTATTCGTGCTCACGATTGACCTCCTGTAGGAATATAGTGGATATTTTGATTTTACACTAGTAACTAGTGTGACCTGCCTAGTCCTTTCTTTGGCGAGCTACTTAGAATGGCAGCCACATTGCAAACCTGACTGATAGAATTCACTCTGCACCAAAGAAAGGATTAGACACGTCACACTAGTTACTAGTGTCCAATCATAACATTGCAGGATTGTTGATGACAGTTCTTATTTGGTATTAGTATTGACAGTAGGATCATAAACAAAAAGAAAATTGTAAAACAATGGTAATAATGTTAGTAGTTAAGATTAGTAGTTGATTTTATCGAACAACGTTAAAAACAATTTTAGGAATAATACTACAGGATTGGTGATGACGGTGAAACCATATATAAACAAAAAAATGTAAATAATAATTAGGTTAGTAGCTAAGATTGTCAGTTAATTGAGGTATTGCCACCATTGATTGCAAATAGGAGAAATCAAAAAGGGCCAATTATTTAGCCAACAACATAGTAATTCTTAAGTCTCACGCTTTACATTGTCTTTACATTGTTTCACGTAATGAAGACAATAAATACCACTTTTTTTCAAAATTCGAATTATCTTGTGTACTGTTGCTTTATTCACTAGTCGTCTGTGTATTGCGTGGAAACTCAGTGGCTTAGCTGTACTATAAGTATATTGAAACAGCTAAATAAATAAAATAAAAATAACAAGACATAAATGCCTACCCAAAGAATTTTGTGATACTTAGGCCATTTGTCACTACTTGCAATCTGAGAGGAATATATCCTCCTGAAGCTGTCTGTATGGGTAGCTAATTATGTCACTTCATATTTAACACTCTATTTCACTTGTAACCAATTAAACACAGCATAGTTTTAATCAAATAACACTCAGCAGTCACCACAGGTGGTATAAATTGAACAACATCACGATTACTACTTATCTTATCTTAACAATCGTCTCTTTTCTTGATAATCAAAACAGTGCCTAGAGGAATAAGCGTAGCGAAGCATTCCAACTCATGGTTCAGAAGAGTATATTTGGCCACTTTAAAGGCATGATTTTATCATAGAGGTGTTGTGTATGATTGGCATAAAAATAATCTTTTTTCAAGTAGTCCTTATGTGTGTAACTGGTTATTAAAATACTCAGACATATACATTTGCTGAAACGAATAGTTTGTCGGTAAATATATATATATATATGCATGTAAAACTGCTTGCATCTATTGCAAAATAACAAAATGAAGTGCTTTCACGAAGAAACACTTACACTAAAGTAAACTGGCAAACAAAAAAAACAGTGACACAGATAATCTAATTAGATTTACTGAAGAATTACGGAAATATTAAAATAAATTTATTCACTTGCTAATTCATCTCTTTACTATCATACAAGTAGTCAAATGTTGTCACTATGTCTGCAAGCAACAAATAGTGTAAGACTTGTTTTCGAAATATGGAGAATTGGTTCCCGTTATCCTGAATATCATGGAAAACAATGCAGTACGGAAAGTGAAAAGTTCAAGTTTTATCTAAAAACAAAACATTAGACATGTGATCTGCACAATACTAAACAAATAGATAAATTTTGTTAATGACTGACGAAAACTATAAATCTACTACTAGAAGGACGTTTGAATGCTTGCAAGTTAGTTTCAGTTTGACAAATAAGATGTGATATGAGCTGTGTGACAACACATACAAAACAGGAGGAGTATCGAAAACAAATGTAAACTTATTGTCACTGGCATATATCAAACTAATCTTAGTTATATTTCGACAGTTCCCCCTGTACGTGATCTCCTCTAATTCATCCTAAAATGCCCAACTCGTCATTTCCCACTTCAGTCTCAATCAAGAACTTGACGAACAGCGTCGTTCAAATGTCTCTTTAGTGTGTGTCTGACCCCCTCCCCAAATAAAAACTCATCAATGTGTACAAACCGTTGGGATGTAATTAAAATTAATTTGAAATCTAAATTTTCAAGTATTAGTTTCGTAGGGCTTTAGTTTGATTGGATGGAGGATTTCATCATGAGCTGACATCAGTTAGAGAACCACTGGAAAACCTGCGAGTACTGGACAGATGTTTCATCCTAGTTTGGAACTCTTCATCAGTACTCCCCACCGATGTTCGAAACTAGGACCTTCTGGTCACAAGAGTAGCGAGCTCGTAGACCATTGAGCCACTGGGACCCGATCCAATGGCCCATGAATTCTAACTTCTGCCAATTCACGACATAGCGCGACCATTTCGCAATGTCTGCTTCGATGAGTTACTATCTCATCTTCAACCTGCTGTACCCTACTGGTTACGGCTTCCCACTAGAACCCCAGGTCACTGTCTAAATAGGGCCAGTCGCCAGTAAGCAAATATTTCAAGTATTGGTTTTGTAGGGATTTAGTTTGACTGGATTAGCAAAAGTTAGAATTCATGGGCCATTGGATTGGGTCCCAGTGGCCCAATGGTCTACGAGCTCGCCTTGTAACCAGAAGGTTTTGGGTTCGAATACCGGTGGGTGCGTGCTGTGAAGAGTCCCAAACTAGGACGAAACAGTTGTCCAGTTTTCCCAGGTGGTTTTCTAATGGTTCTCTAACTGATGTCAGCTGATGATGAAATCTTTCATCCAATCAAATCTAAATTTGTCTGTTAGAAAATTTGCTTAACTCAGTGGAAAAAGACCAATATGCTCATCAGTAGAACCAAATGTCCACAAATCAATAATGAAAAATAAGTAGGACAGTTAAAATTGTCTTATGGTCACCCATTGATAAAATTATCGTTTATGTTTTTAGTGTTACATTCTGAATAGTGATTAAATGAAATAACACTACAGTACGCCTTGCTTAGTATTAGATACCAGAAGTTTACTGGTAGGAATTCTTGAATGACCTACCTTTCGTGTATGATGTCACTAACTGGCCAGCAAGCACCATGCCTTTGTACTTGCTTTCCTAACTGCCACTTTATGGTGGCAAGCATATGATCAGAATAATTCTGGTTTCCTAAGGAAACTAAGGTGAAATTTCGCCTTGAAATGTGTAAATTGCAAATCTCAAATTAGTTTGCAGATTGCGAACTATGCTGAGGGCCAAGAAGTCAGTTAATGATTTATTCAGTTGAATCGCCTAGCAGCCTAGTTAGCAAAAATGTCAACTAAGCCAGACTGTATACCAGAAGTACAACAAAATGCACCTAATGAATATCATGAAACGCTTCATTAATTCACAAAATTTCAGAAATGTAGTTTTAAGTAGGATAAAGCATTACTGAAACTAGAATTCTACAAAATACTTGGTACTTTAACGTTTGTAATTAATTGATAATGAATTACAAACAGAGGATACTAGTTCAAAATGAAAATTATAAGTTAGCTCATAAGTTCGTCATAAAAGTGATGGTGCAATATAAGTAAAATAAGTAAAAAGCCATTCAATCAATCTATCACAGTCGGTGGCACAGTGGTTAGGACTCTCGCCGACCATGCACATGGTCCGGAGTTCGATCCCCTGCCGATGCACACCCGATATCTATGGTCGGCCTGCAAAATTTGGGCTGCCGATATCCATGCTGAAAATGCCATACTTGTACTGAAAAGACGGTGTGGCAACAAGCTGTAATCAAATAAAAAAATTTTAAAAAATACTTGGCAGCCAATTTCAAGATAGATAGTCCAGTGAATTGGTGTTACCTACAGAACCACTCAAAAAGAAGCACTGCATAGTAACAGTTTTGAGTTTTTTCCCTTGAAAGGTTTTAACTTACATTGCGGAATATCCTAAATCTAGAAACGAATAAGTGTTTATTTGGTTTTACTTGACCCTGTAGTTTGTCTATTTATGCGACTTTAATTAAAGATTACACTGAATTCTCAGTGTCAAAAACAGATAAGAATTAAAACAACTATGCCAGAAATTCTGCCAGTCAAATGATTGTTGTCAGGACTAGCCAACTGAAGAAAATCGCAAAATGTGTGAATGATTACCGTCATAACTAACTCTCAGTATCATCCCTTCATAAATTGATGAATTCTCAGTTTACTCCAATGAAAAGTTATAAGAAGATGGGTCATTTAGGTCACTGATTCATCACTATTCTCATCTCTTAGTTGTAAACTTACTTCTTACATTTTCTCAATATTACATATTTATAAATTGAATTTGTTCTCAGCATAAACGAAAACCAGGATAATAAGAAAATAACAAAGAAAGATAAATGAATCAAATCGCCATCTCGTAGTCTTTTCATGTTATAATAATAATTATTGTTATTATTGTGTGTTTTATCACTTCCGACCACATCCCACTGACAAAAAGCACATAAAAATTGTTCCACAACCAATCACAATAAAGTGGAATAATATTATCCTTACTTCCATTCTCTCATGGAAGAAAAAGAAACAAACAAATCACTTCTGAACAAGGAAAATTAACTCAGAGTAACAGTGTTCAAGCTTTTGTGTTGTGTATGTGTATGTCATATGTGTGTACGTATTTGTGTGTCTGTCTCTTTTCATGTTAATTGACATAATTTGATTATTATTTCACCCTTTATTTTTCTTCTTACTGTCATAAACAACAGATTTCTGGATGGAATCGTTTCACTGATTTCCTCTCTAAAAATAGAGACCCCACCACATTTCCTTGTTTGATTTGTTACTGTTGTCGCTATTCAGAGTGTGTTTTTGTTGTTGTTGTTGATGATGATAAAAATGAAACCAACAGCAATGAATATGACATTAAACATAGATATTACAAATTGACACTGACTAGTATCAGAGAACAATAATGAAATATGCTCAATATATCACTTGGGTTTAAAAATAATTCTTTCCTTTTAACATTTAAATTTATTCTTTGATGAGTTCTTCTGCTATTTTTGTCCGTAGATATAATCAGACTGAGTAACAGTATCTCTTTCATTCTGATTCTGACAAGCCAATTCAGTTGGTATATATATACATATATATCTTGGGGTAAGATATGCAGGCATAACTTGCACAAGTGAATTTGTCATGTCGCCATCCTATAAAACAGTCGTGAGGCCAAATGTGTAAATTATTAAACTTGAGAAGTGGTCATTTATTAAGTAGGTATTACTTTCTGGAACATGTGATGTCCTATCATAATACATTTTGAAAACCGGGTCACACACACACCAAATAACCTTACTAAACCCAGAATTACGCCTCCAAGCTTCCTTATTGTTTCAACTTATCGACGACATTGGATGGCGGTGGCGCTTAAATCGCAAAATGACAGAAGTTAGAGTTCACCGATCGTCAAACTGGTGCTCAAGCGACTGAATGGTCAACAGGCTTGGCCTGGTAACGTGAAGGTTCCATGGTTCAATCCCTAATGAGGTCGCGGCTACATACTGCTGAAGCGTCGCAAAACAGAACAAAACAACCGTCCACTACTCTCCTGTTTTAAATGGTTCTCTGAATGATATCAGTCAGTTATCAGACTTAAAACAAGTCAAATCCCTAGGAACCTACTTCTTTATTAGGCAAAAAATCATAGAAACGGATTTGCTCCCAACAATTCTTACAAGACTCTACGCAAAACGTATTCGGTGTATACACTTAAACTGATTGATGCTCTGAATTAATTTTAAGTTTGTTTTAAAAATACAAAATCATTTATTATTTCAGAGAATCGTTTCCGGCATATTAGCCCGAGTATTCATGGTTATTCCCATGTTATCTTCCTTTCCTCATCTTCGATTTTGAAGAACGAAATAGCTTCCAACTGACTTCAATTGGACTTCTTATCGCCTATCAAACTTCATAAAAGTGCATGTGATGCGTATGTGAGGTGAGGTTGTCGAAAATATATTGGCAAATGCATCATACTGTTCAGCTTACTAGACTGGTTGTATAACATTCTTACTCATAGACAACGGGTAGTTATTACATTAAGCAAAATCAGCATACTATCCAGCATCACTGTAAATTTCATATTTTCAAATCCAATGCAACAAGGTTATATACAGGAAAACTAACAAAGACTTATCTTTATTCATAAGTTCTGTTTGTTGGCGTTCGATAGTTTCAAGATAGATTTCACCACAAATCAGATTTAGTTGAAACATCATTAAAATAACCGGACAATTGTTTCGTCCTAGTTTGGGTTATGAAACACATCAGTTTTCAAATGGTTAGTGTCTCCCTGAATAACTCAGACGTTGAGATAAAAACCCATCCATTCTTTGAGTGATGAGTAGTTTCTTAAGTTGGCTTAAATACGAATTATTTGTAAACTGGCTTAAACCAACTGACATATACACCATAGTGTATAATGAATGTGCTTTACAGTGTCTCAATAAATCCCTCAGTGTAGGTTTTATTTGATTGGATGATTCAGAAACTTTATTCAGATATAAAAAGTTGTAAATTTTTAATATCTACATGTTTATTGCATTCAAATGCATAAAGTAAAGACTGTATACATATTCATTTACAATCTCGTAAAAGGAAACATATAACAATAACATATAACTTATATTAAAGTCATATTTCTTTTGAAATAGCTAAAGAAGTGTACACTTAGAATAAAGTTTAAAAGTAATACATGTGTACAAGCCATTTTTGAATGTCAGCAATAGCCTAAATGGGAAAATGCTTTCCTTTTGACAAACTCAATAAATATTTTGTTCATATGAATAAATGTTTCATTGACAAGATAAAGACTGATTCTTAAGCAAAAATATGGAAATATGATTAGTGGGCTTCACAAATATTCAGTTTTACGCAGATTGGATATTAAAAACTCGACTATGATGGGACGGGTGGCTAAGCAATGGTGCAACAGTGATTCAGCCGTAGAATGCTCGGCAATCAACCACGTGGTCTGGCCTCGACTCCCAGTTGACGTATTCCTAAACCCCTCGCTTAGGCTGTAATAAGTCCAGTAATGATGGAATGTTGGGTGTGAGGCCAGAAACCCAACCACCGGTTGAAAATATAGCAGCACTGTCACTAGAACTTCAAAGCTTGAAGCTTATTCCACTCATAACTCAACGGAATGAAACAAATAAATGAAAACAAATCAAATTTCTGATATTTATTCACAACTTTGATTTGGCGATTGCATTCGCCTGCATTCTTGTTGTTCCTTTCCTAGTATCAAATCTATCATTCAAAATACGTAATAATCCTCCAGTAAAGCAGGTTCACTTTAAACGCAGGAATAATCTTCACATTTTTCTACACCCTAAGACCTACAAACTAAAAAATACCCTTGTTAAACATAAAAGTCTACCGAAAAAAACAACATTTTAAATTAAATTACTGCATAAGCAAGTGAATTTTGCTGTGATAATAATTGCAACTATATTTCATGAAGTTAAAAGTGAAGAACTACTATAAATCAAACTATTATTACTGATGATGATGGCAGAAATACTTAATTTTGCATAAATTAATTGTTTTTGTAACTTTTCCCTCCCTTTCTTCTTCTTCTTTCTTCTCTAATGATGAATGCGTTTCACTTATATGCGTTTTGTGAGCGTGTGCCTGGGCTTGTGTATACGCGCATTTAGAATTTTGTCGTTCACTTCAACTTTTCATCTTTTTCTGCCTCATTAACTATCCATGACCTTGTTTGTTTCTTTTGAACAAAAGTAAAAAATGAATTTAAATTGCCTAATCACTGCCTGCCTTCTCAAGTGTACGTGTGAATGTATTTATAGCTTTTGTCCCTTTCTCTCTCTCTGTGTTTGTATGTGAGTGTTTTAACTTCACAAAGATTTTGACTTAAGCATCTCTATTTCATTTCTCGGATAAAATTATCCTGTTAACTGAAAAGCAAACAATCATTCCTCATTTTATACTGAGTTCATCAAACTGATTAGCTGAGTAAAAATTATTTCCGAGAGATTCTTCTTGTCTTTAGGGCATCTTTCAAAACTTGAACTAGTTGTCAATTTTAACGGTACAAGACGTTAAATGAAAACGTTAAACTGTTCCATTCATGCAGTCTTCGGGCTTCTTTGTGAATCTCAGTGAAATCCATCATAAATTCCTGAGAATTTCAAAAGTAAATAGCATTAAAAAGAGACTGTGTTGGCACTTCTTTTCATAAATTTTGAATTTGGCTGTCATCCATAACACTGAAATGCTAGAATAGCATGTAAAGCGTACATAACTTATGCAACTAATCAGTCTGAACTATATTTCACTTCTTTATACCGTACGTTTATGAACTAGACTACATAAGGGTTCTTACTCATAAGATGAATTCTTCAGAACTAACACATTCCATTGAAATGTAAACCTTCATCATTCAGAATTCCAACACACTTCACTCCAAGTGTATTAGTCACTTTTTTTCTGTAACATGTTAACCCATCTCTAGTGTGTTCTGTTGTCTTACCTCTTTTGTACCTTCTTCACGTATCTCTTCAGAGAGACATAAACTTTGGCAAATTCGACAATGCTTTTTTTAAAAACTATTTACGTCTGAAATTAAGCCGTAAAATAAGACATGAATTTACATTAACAGCCATCAGTGAAATTAAATGTGAACCCTAATCCAGCAAAATGATGTATCTTAGACAGAGTTTACAAAGTGAAAAAATTTCTCTTGTTGCAGAAAATGAGTCAAATGACGGGTCACTGAGTTGTAGTGAGAGTTGAAAATACTGTAGTTCCCAGAAGTTTTGAGTTTATTTTTTTATCTTTCTAGCTATTTCTTAAAAATTTAACTGTCTCGCAAACTCCAAAAATCATTGACTCGAATGACTTCATAGCAAAAATGTTAGTTGACTTTCCAAACTAAAACTAATTGGGGCCTGGTTTCACCTAAAAAGAGATGAGAAGGTCTTCAAAATTGTTAGTTCACAACTATGCCCTTATTTATCATTCATAAGGAGATATTTGAAGTTAAAGTAGCGAAGAGAATAGGAATGACAACCATATTATCAGAAATAAATGAACCAAATCGCTTTTCCAATTAAGTCATTTTTAAGAAAACTTCTTGCATACACTTGTCAGGATATTTATAAAAGAATCCTACAACTGTCATATGATTCGACTATATTTGTCTGTCTTCAAGAATTTAAAAATAACTCATGTGTGAATTGTCTTGTCAGTGTGAGTCGACTCAATACATATGAATCCTCTACTATTTATTATAAAGTGACCACATAAAAATTCCGTGTAGGTGAATAATAATTAGGTCTCTTTTTTATTCATTCAAATATCTCGCCTATTTTCACTTCATAAAACTTTGGAATCAAATACTGTTAATTTACTCACAAATACTTTATAAATCCAACAGCCTAACAAATAAGAGTAGCTGAGTCCTTCAGATAAATGAGTCACTATTTACTCAAAATGTTTCTTCATGTGGCTTACGAATTTTTTCATCAACACTAAATTATGGTTTTGACTGTATTGATGAAGTTAACAAGCGGTCTCACCTAAATAGCCCGTTAGAGAACAGATTTCAAAATACTGTCTTTGAAACACGTTTGGATTCGTCGACTGTATCATATCATTCGATGTCGAATCTCTCTTCACAAATGTCCCGATTAAGGAGACGATTTGTTTCTGATGCAAGTACTTGGAAGACAACGATTTGAATATTGGAATGCACACACCCAAGTTAAAAGAACTTCTACCTAGATGCACTTTGAACGTTCAATTCACATTTGATGGTACTATTTATAGACAGCAAGATGGTGTGGCTATGGGCTCACCTGTAGGCCCATGACTTGCAGATATTTCCATGGCAAGTTTGGAAGATGGTCCGTTGAAACCGACAATCGACAACTTCTCTCCGTACGTCGATGACACTTTTATCATTTGTGATAACAGCTGTGACCTAAATAATAAATAATGTCCTTCAGGTTTTTAATAGCTGTCACTGAGCCATCAAACTCACAATTGAGGCAGAAACCCAAGAGACAATCTCATTTCTGGACGTCCACTAAAGAAGACTACTGGGATCCTAAAGAGATGAATATATCGAAAGACTATGTGGAACGGCCAGCTGACAAACGTTTACAATTGGGTACCCACCAATTGCAAGCGAACCTGATAATATCTCTTCCGAAAAGAATCCGCTGAATATGCAGCCCCGAAACATTAGAAGAGGAGATCACTCATTTGAGGAAGACACTAGTGTAGAATGGCTATCCCCCACCTCGCTTTATAGATAAACATATAAAGCTGAAAATCAACAAACAGCAACCCATCTCTCTGCCGAAGAAGACGCTATTCAAGAATGTGGCGTTTAAAGGTGACGTTCTGGCTGACATCTTGAAGAGAAGAATGTCAAACGCCCTGGAAACAACATTCTGCGCTGCTGCATTTGGTTTGGTATTCTCAAGCCGCCCATTGTTCCTCAACAACTCCAAAGATTAACCATCACATTTGACCACTTCTGTGTGTATCTACTAATTTACTTGGTCATGTGGAGTGAGTTATATAAGTCGTTTGATGAGTGTTTTATCCAAAAGAGTCGAATAACATTACCCCACTAAGCTACGAAAAGGTGACAGTGGATCAATAAAGAGTGCTATAGTGGAAGATGTAGTCAACACTGGTCACTCAATATGCATGAGGAATTCATTCGAAGTTATCTACAAGGTGAGAAGAAGCCTCCCGGAGACGGTAAGCTTCCACATACTTTGCATTGTCGAGGCCTTGGCCATCTGGATAGAAAATCCTGATTTATGGACATGGAATAAACTTCTCCACCTCATCGTTCTGCCTTGAGTATAATTCCAAGTTCCACTACTTTGTTAATAATATTTTTTTTGTTTTTAATTTTTGAATGACATTTAAGTAACATCTCCTTCTGAACCAACCCTTTATTTTCTGTTTCTACCTATGACATAATTCATTTCAGACACGTGTCTCCACTTACATCCTATATCATATTACACAGCCCTTGTCAATAATTTCTGGTCTTCACCCCCACCCTAGTTAAAATTTTGATTATTCATCACATTTTAGAAACATTTTGATGAAGTAAACAGTAACCCTAACTAATTTTTGTTTTTGTTTGACAATCCTAATGTGCACACATACATACACAAAATAATCATACAAATAAAGGCGATTGTACAGGTAAGTGAATGAATTCGCCGAAAAAAGACTCTTCTTTGAACTTTGTCGTTCTTATAAATCGAATACCTCTCATCTCGGCATCAGTTTCTCTTCGAATCTCTGTTGGCCGTTTCATATTCTGTTGATTTGTGAATTTTTCCTTTGACATATTATATAAAGAAGTTGAGACTTTCTGGCATAACTCAATCTCTTCTCTTACAAGTTATCAATTCATGAATTCTGCTCATTCTTCTTTATTTGTAGACCTTATTCGTCCCTGGACTTCTCATAATATGTAGAATACTGAAGGCTGTAAATAGGGTTAGTGGTGTGCCTTTGACTTAGTTAACTAACATTATTGTCAACAGGCACTTCAATTCTCGCAAGCAGTTGGCTAAAGTTACCCTGTCTGATACTGAACATCCTCTTTATTCGCAACTTTCTTCTTGTATCTTCTCGGGTAAAAGCAGAAAAAACTTCATAAGAATTTATGCTTGTACAACTAAATATAAAGATCTTACCATATCATCGGTTTTGTGTGAAGAGTCAAACGTCAGGTAAGAACTTACAAACTTTTAAAATCAGTAACTGAGCTGCAAAAAATTAGCAAAGATTATTATTACATGTATTATCTATGACATAATCTATTTATAGTTCATTATGTTCCTACCAACATTATGTTTATAGTGGTTTCATTATTAATATTACTATTTAAAATTTTATGTATATACATATTTATAAAAGGGTTTGAATTGGTGTAATATATAATATATATATATATATAAAGCTGAAAATTCGATTCTGCATGATTATTATTGTTTGGAATAAAGTGATTATTATCATTACAACCTTCTTGATTTATTCATGTTATTATCATTGTTATTCATCCTGTGCTCTTAAAATAGAGCATAAGGCTTCAGAAGCACCCCTACATTTTACGGTCTTCTCTGCCATCATTTTCACATGGCTACATGACTGTCCATTTTCTCTCCACATGATATTCTCCATGTCACATAGGGACGCCCAACTTGTCACTTCCCATTGGGGTCCCACTCGAAACCTGACTTATGATGCCACACTGTGGTTTCTTCATTGTGTGTATACTGCATCTACATTTCCCCCTGCATATTTCTTGGCTAGTTCACTGCCTGTCAGAGTTTCTTGTTACTTACCCTGTCTAACCAGCCATTTGATCTTCATTATCGACGAAGGTATCTGCTGATGAAAATCTCCTATCTGGTGGAAATGCTCGTGGTAGCGCGACTGCCAAGTTTATGAACTATGTAGAAGCACTGACTCTGTACCACTATTGAAAACTCGATCTTGTACCTTTTGTTAAGGACTGCAAATCTCCGTGACTATTTTAGAGTAACCAACTTTAATCACATGACTGATCGGTGTTGCAACGAAACACTTATGTGTGTTCACTGGTGAGGTATTTTCATAAATGCGGAGCGACCAGGGAAATAAGACTGACAAACTCGACACTAACATCAAGTTTGAAAACTTGCTTCTAAAAAAAGTTGATCCCATTGTTAGATGATGAACTAGCTGGGTTTAAAAATGCAGTGGTCAAAAGATGTTAGTAGCATAAAAAGGGTAATTATTCTAGCAGAAGTCTGCTGAGTAAAAAAAATCGAGAGGCTCTGAATAAGTCAATAAATGACGAAAACATTTTAATTATTAGGGTGGGTAGTGTTGACGAATAAATGTGAGTATATTGACAAAATTAATTCACTTCTAAGCGGCGAAACGAAACTCCAAAAGCTTAACAACTCGAACGATTTTATGGAAAATCTGAGTTATCTTTGAGGCAGCCTACAAGTTCTTCAAAGTTAACGGTTGTTGTAAATCACGACTGTATTGTGTACCCAAGCTATTATGCCAGGAATTTCTCTTCACTCAGTTCTAGACACGTCTAATTCCACCTAACATGGATTGACAAAGTGGTTAGTTGGACTCTTGTAACCGTTACACAAAGAAGTGGTAAATCATACTGTTAAAAACCTTTTCTAATCTATTTCTAAAAATATATATTTGAAATGAATATAAATAAGAAGCAGATGTTATCCTAAGATAGAAGTGTTCATTAATGAACCGCCCACAGAGACTGAGTTCTTATACCAGTAGACACTAGAAAAGCAGATAGATGTTAAAATTCCAGTTATTAGTCTCATACACGCACTTCTAAGATGCACTATCAACGTACACTTCACATTCAACAACATTCATTGCAGACAAATCGGTGGTGTTACTATACCTTCTTCGTTGGCAGATTTTTTCCTTGCTAAGTTTAAAAATGGTCCATTGAAGAAAGTAGCGGGTGAAATGGATTCTTATTATCGTTATATTAATGATGCACTTATTATTCTTAATCAGAAGGCTGACAAGAATGAAATGGCGTACATCCACCGCTAACTGTCACTTGTGAAGAAGAACATGGTGGTTGTTTATACTTTCTTGATGTTCAGCTGAACAGAAGAGATGTTTCACTCAAAACAGATGTCGATATAAAAACTACGCCTGCAGGACAATATGCACATTTCTTCATTTCTATACCTACCCAACACAAATTCAATTCCGTTAGAGGCCTTTTGAATAGAGAAAGATGGATCTGCACTGATGATTCCTTAGAAAATGAATTGGCAAACACCCAAAATGCGCTGGTACTAATAGGTTATCCTAGTAGATTTGTAAGGATAGGCATGGGTGCTGTGTATAACAAAAATAAACCGACCATGGCTAGGAAAAAGAGCTATTCATGAAGTAGCAATTCAGTGCATACTTGACTATTGAAGTCCTTAATCTAAGATTATCTACAGTCATAAAAATGACTTTTACTGCTGCCACCCTTTGTTTTTCATTTTCCTGCTGACCAGTTATGAGTGCTCAAGCAAATGGTAAGTTATGTAGCTGTACCACTTCTCTATGCATTCCTAAGCGTAGCTACCCTTATGGAGAAAGCTAAATAAGGCGAACAACTAGACAAATTACTAACAAACGCATTACTGAGCATCTTCCTTCGTGGTTCAGAAAAGGCCATCCAAAATCTATAAGAAACTCTAAATTGTGTCATTTGATTGATAGCGATCAACAGATGGATAGAAGAAGTACCTTCAAGATTATCTGTCACATTCCAACGATCCTTTCGAATGGAGTTCAAATTCAATTTTTACAAACAGCCGAAGCAAGGGTAGGACAGTTCTAGTCTTTGTATACCAAAGAATTTTGTTCTACCTTTATCACTCTGTTAGCCTAATGAATACATTAAAACTTCCCACTTCCTCTACTCCTCACTTTCTTCGTATTTTCACGATGTTCTTCTTAACTCCGATTACCTATCCATTTCATCCTTACTATTGAGTAACTTCTAATTTTATAAGATTCTGACTTAATTACTGCATTGTTTATATTATCATACTATCTTCATTATTCTTATCACCACTAGCGTCAACTGCTTGTACCTTGTTACTGTTGACTCCCTTACGATTATTGTTGCTGTTATTATAATCATCGTTACTATTGTGTAGCGGTAAGTAATTCCCAAAAATTATTAGACCTCACCATTCACCACTGGATACTGACCTTCACTGTTTAAGTCAACTCGTTTAGCTGAAAGCTCACAGTCAAGCATCCAAGCTATTTGGCACGCCACCGTGTTACACTCATTCGTTCACTCGTGCACGATCCTTAGCTAGTTAATCAATCATCCCCACCCTGTGATTTTGATCCTGAAATATATTTCGTATTTTGGACGGTCAATTTGGTGTTTTGATTTGCCATTGGTCTACTCAGAACAAATGCTGTAGGAGTTGTGGGTATAAGAACTTGCGTTAGTGTACGTTGTACTTTCTGTACACATCAACACACAACCCTCTCCTGGAACTGACATATTTACAATATTTGGCTCAGATTTTCGCATGTAGAGCTATGCTCATTAGAGTATGGCCTGAAGAAGGTCTATTAGAAACAATATTGTTCACTTATATGTCTTGTTTTAATTTTTTTAAATAGGAATATTTAATAATATGAAATAACAATGTTGACAACTAATTAATGAAATGATGAAGAATCATTTGGAAATGACTGATAGGAGAGAAGAGAACAACTGATTGAAGACAGCTAACAAAAATAAAATATGAAAAGACTACTCAGAGTTTAGTATGCAGTAATCCGGGAAAATGAAATTGGCACTAGGGCCACAACAAGCAAAGGAGGCTGGATAAAACGTTTTTCAACAGAAAGCTGCAGTTTTTTCCATATCGATTTCTAGACATTCGGCCGAATAGAGAATACACTGAAGAAATCCTTCTGAACGGCTGGACCTTACTGCTGTCTTGTAAAGGACCACTAAGCTATCCTCATTTTATATACAAAGCTATCCGAAATCCTCTTAACCCGATTTATGCTAGTGATATATTCTAAATGATTTTCGAGTGTTGTGGATTTGGACACATTTTCAATTCATTAACTAGCAGGTGTTAGTGTAATCTGCATGCTTAGAAAGATGTCAGCTTCCAGTATTTTGTAACACCATAAAACTTATTCATTTCAAGTCTGGTCACATACTGATTGCTGGAAATCAGGGAGTACTAGATAGCCGTTTCATCCTAGCTCAGTTTCCTCAGACAGTACGCAAGGTTGGGACCCAGGACCCTCTGATTACAAGGCAAGCTGACATACGATTCAGCCACTGGGACACGATTCAATGGCCCATGGATTCCAACTTCTGCCATTAGCCAGTGTAATCGGCAAGTAACCGCTAGCTCATAATCCGACCTGTAATCAAACAAATCCCTGCAAGCCAACACTTGAAAGCCTATTTAACAGTTAGTTATTTATAACCAGTGCCTATAGCTACAAATAAGAGGAATCTTTCTGTGCCTACTCATATCTATTGTTTATCATACACAGAAGTAATGATGTCCACGTTTAACCTCAACTTCTCAGGAAGTCTATTTTTCCAGTTTCTTCACTATGTCTATGTATACCGAGAAGCCTTATTTACTTAAGTGCATATGAATAGAGTTAACCTCATATTATCATTAAACTACATATTACTGTTTACTTCATACATTTTGAAATATTTATCCTACTGGAAGAGATGTTCAGTCTTTTGGTCACCGAAAATGAAAATTTACTAATATATATATATATATATCTTAGAAAATAGACTTTTCCGTTGCTCCACTCATCTCTTGAGTTAGTGATTAGTAGTACATCTGCGAAAACGAAAGCGAAATGGAGACTGTTTTTGTTTTAGCAATTTTGTTTGTCCCTCAGACTAAATATTTCTGATGAAAGCTTTCGACATCCTCTTGGTTGTCATCCCGAATACTACTTCAAATTAACTTCTCTGTAGGCTAGTAATTTTTTTTTCTTTTTTTACTACTTACTAACTGTCTTCACTATGACAAAAGACTAATTCATAGTGCAAATGAGAAACGCGGTATAAGCACTAATTTTAAAAGACGACTAAATTATTAAAGCAACAATTTCATCTGAAAGCTAACTGAGTCTTCCCACCGGTGAAACAAAAATAATATTGTGGTGGCACAAATCATGACTGATCAATAAATTATTGTTTGCAACTTTTGTTTTACAAATATTTTTAAGGCAAAACAAAATGATAAGTGAAATAATTAAATTAGTTTTTTTTATGAAACAAAGGATGTTACAAGATGACACCATTTTTTACTGGAAGAAAACCTGAAAAGAGTAGGGAAGATGAAATTATTCCTTGGCTAATTGTTTTGGTAATGAATGGCTGGGATTTTGTTACACCGTAGAGAACAACTTTCCTTGGTAAATGCAGAATTCAAAAAGAAAATGTAAGAAATAAAACAGTCTTAATCTAACCAGAATAATAATAATAGAATTAAAATTCGGAACATTTAAAGATTTGTACAATTAGGCTAAATCTACTAAACGTTTTTATGAAGTTTGACATATAGTTACAGCACATTATAAGTAACTTAGCTTGAAAGTTGGCTGCTAGGGAAAGAAACACAAGACTTATTGTTTTTTATAAGCTTCGACATTTATGAACCGGTTATTTTTATCCCTAATATCTTATTTTATGCAAATATCATTGCAGGCGTGATTTCCTCAAAAAGGGTTTCCAGACATTGGGCCATCTGTACAGCTTGGTTGGCTATCTAACCGTCTGTTAGCCGCAGTAGCGCACCATCCTTACATTTCAACAAAATTAAACTTAGTTATTCAAACCATAATATCATATCTTGTTATCTAGAACAAATATTACGGAGTAAATTTCGGAATTAAAAGCTAATTGGTCATTACAATTTATCTGGAAAATTTATTATGGTTATCATCATGAACCGCGTACATGCCTACCTCCATCACCCACTTTGTGTTTACTCCTCTCATCTGAAATTTCTTACTATGAACGTGAGAAAGCTGAAAGCCACAACAAATGAAACTTCTACAGAAGCTTATTCATCTCAGGTAACACAGCGATCAACACTGTTTTTGGCCGTTTCTGCACATTTAACAATCTTTATTTTCTTCAGCCACTAGATAAAATCAAAGCATTTCCCATAATTTTATTAGAGTGAAATGATACTTGAGGAAACTTATACGTAAGTCATTTATTCTAGTGCATGTGAAAATGTGAAACAGGCGTTTATTGTGGTTGCTTTATTACCGAAATTGGGGATGTCATCAACAATAACTTCATTATCTTCTGCGATAGTAATTTAGCAGTATTTTCTGTCCTTTGAATGTTGTTGAAGTAAAAGTGGAGAAAAAAGTTTTTGCTGCACAAGCCTCCTTCACTCTAAATTCCATTGAGTTACACTAGAAATAATCTCAGTTCAAATGCACCTTTGTTGTTATTATCAGTGTGTTGGTTTTGAGCTCTTTTGACCCCATTAATGTATAACTTTTAATGTAGATTTAGTAATAAATCAACAAGGGGAGCTAGACAGCTATTCTGTCCTAGTTCAAAAGTTCACACCCACCATACCACCAGGAATCGAGTCCGCGGCCTTCAGGTTTTGAGATCAAGCTCCTTGGCTACTAGCTTTTATTCTACATTCTATTTGTTGTAATGTAAGAAAGGAGACTGAAAATATTTGAAATATAAGTGTATGTAACTCCTAAAAACAACTGGATAATTAAGCGAAGCAAATTTGATGGGATGAAAAGTATGGCAGCTAAGTGATGCAGCAGGCCAATGGCACATGAATCAATGAAACGTGTAGAGAACATCGTACTCACTTCATTAGACTCGTTATCAAAAGAAATCAAGAAAAGCAAACTCACAGTGACAACAAGGGCTAACTTAACACTACCAGTAAGATTATTTCTAGTATGACTCAATAGAATTTAGAGTGAGAGAGACTTAGGCAGGGAAAATTTTTTTCTTCACCTTTACTTCTCTGGAATTTAATGGACAGGGGGAATACTACTCACTTATCTAGGCAAATTTTAGACATATCGTAGATGATAATGGAGTTGTTGCTGCTAACGTAATCAATATAAGTGAAGCACGACCCATACCCAAATATCAAAGAATTTCTAGTCTTATTTGGAGCTACGAATATTCTGTATTACTCATAATTACTCCCCTTGATCTTTACCAATGAAATAAGAATGGGATTTTTCGATTTGCAGGTTTTTATTTAACTAAGGATTATTCTCGAATATATACACAAAATATCCTGTTTAGGCAGAATTAAGTATGAAAACTGGTGAAGTTTAGACACGACAAGAACAATATAAACCAATGGCTATATCTGCGAAACAAGTGATAACATAATATAAAGCTGATCATTGGGAAGATGATTCTGTAGTTGTAATACATATTTTGAAAATGATTTCAATGATGTATCAACTTTTAGTTATTTGATGCCATAGGTGAATAAGGTTTGCTAATATGGACGACTCATTAGGACGGAAAGAGATGAATGTTCCGTTTAGGTCGATAACAGCAACTGTTGTCACAAAAATACAGATGACTGTACGATACAATGGACATTTACTTCTGACAACTTTTTCGAATAGCCTTCTACTAGGCGACATAAACAAATTTGTTTTCCATATCAAGTAGTTTTATTGTCACACACTGTACTAGCACAGTCAGTTGATTAATAAAGGATATCAAGAATACACTAAAATATTTACGGGATTATACCTATCAAGAGCTTAGGGGCTAGTCTAGGTGTGAATTCATTAAAAATCACACTAATTTGGGTTTTTCCTTGTGATTTCATTATAGACTGAATTTAACTTTGTGACTCAAATTCATGGTGTTTCCCACAACCTCTGTGTTAATTAATTTGTCCTCCGATTGAACTAAATAATCTTGAATCTGAATTCCCTTTTTCTCTAGAACCTTGATTTGAAAACAATTTTAACTATGATCTGATTGTTCTCATTGCAGCTTGTCTTTACATCATGTCTGCTATTACTCATCGTAATTAGAGACCGAATTTTTCCGTTTCAGGATTTCAGAGGATTCACGAGGAACGGATGAGTTAAAATGAATATATATTATCTTGCTTAAATTGTTACTTTCAGTCTTTTGATGTTTATATGGAGAAATTCGCGAATGATAATTTACTTTACCCTAGTGTTAATATCTATCAAACCACACATCTTTTTCTGTTCCCATGATTTTCGAACCGCTGATTCTAAATGCTTTCAATATCTTAAACTTTAATCGCATTTAGATTTCGTTTTGCACAACATTCATTATTTTGCTTTCTGAATGTCACGGCGAAACATCTGCTTCACGTTTGTTAAAAATTGCTAAATTTTGTCCAACAACTTGCAACAGATATTATCTTTTGATATCGCTTCTCGTACTGATGCTATCACTTATCCACATTCCATTTCATCCAAACCTCATCCCTTTTTAAGTGTGCTTCAGTTTCATTTTTCTTCACTCACTGAATGTTGCGCGTACTCAGACAATACGTATGAAATAAAACAAATTATGGCAAACATTGACAATTATTCTGTGATACTGGATACAACTCAAAATGTCCAGTTTTGTTTTCTTTACAGGGTCAATATTTAATCACAATGTAAATAGTTTTATAAATGATTAGGGAGGGGATAAAGTTTTCCTCTTTTTTTCTCCATTAAACCTAAAATTAGGGGCATACAGGAAAGGATAGAGGAGGTAAAAACAAACTATACTACTGCTAAGTACTGGTTCTTTCATGAAGTCATAAGCACTAACGATCAATTTCTGGGGGAAAGAAGTATTATCTACGTCATTAAATGATTAAATTAATAGGGAACTAAGTAGGAGCAGATATTTCTAACTCTGACAAATTGCTTTTCACCATCAGAGAAAAATGCTGAATCCTAATTATTCCGTAGACGGGTACTCAATAATATAGAAAATATGTCTACTTATTTTATTTTCATACTTAGTGTTATTTATTGCCAATGAAAAATTCAGACTTAAAAATTTTACAATCTTCTTGGTGTCACTTATTTCGATGGAAGAGTTTTTTTATGGAATTCTATTGGTCTCTTTATATCCAGGAAAAAGTTGGGTATTGTAAAATGGGGCAGTTAATGGTAAACATTAAAATGAAGATTCATTAGAACAAACGAGCGATGTTAAAGCATCTCCCAAGTTCATCAGTTGCAGTAAACAAGTCTTGCTAGGACGTAGCAGTAAATTTTATTTGATAGTCACACCTGGGCAGCAGGCTTCGTAGTTAAACATACAAAACTGCATCTTCATGGTTTCATGCTATTATTTGTGGCCTGTTGCATCAGAAATGGCTCGTTTTCGCTTGTACCCTAGTGGCGCCCACAGAAAATGATATTTTTTGAGGAAATGCTTTAAAATCCCTCGAACAAAAATTATTTTCAATAGCTTTTTCTTCAGGTACTACAGTTATAAATACGTGAATTAAGGCAGCTAAGGTATGTATTCAAATATTTCATTGTTGAATTAATCACTATAATGGTCAAATTGAAAAGATAGGAAATTCTAAGGGTAGGTGACACATTCAACCCAATTTTGATGGTGGATCAAAGCCAACATGAACAGAACGATCAAGGTAATCATTCATTTTACCGCGTAATATTAATAAGTTTGCCTGTTAAATCTATAGTTAACAGCTATCCTTTAAATATGAGTTAAATTCAATACATTCAGTAAAGATAAAATATTATGTATACAGGAAAAAAGAATCAACATATGGAAAGTATTTTGCAAATCCAATAAAAGGGCAATAGTAATGGTATTAGTGAGCAAGATCATAAGATTAGACTCACCAAATAAACGTTTATAACTGAAGACAAAGAAACAATGCCTTCTGTGTGCTTAAAATCTCTGTTCAGTAACGTCTCGACATATGGATGGCATATTCATCCTGTCCAACAACAGCACAAGTGCTGACGTTCTTCTTGAAGTGACCAATGTAGCTCACTTAAAAATAAAATTCCTCTAGGAGACAGAGTATAACAGTTCCTTCACAACACGTGATGATATGCCATCAAGAAGACTAGATGATAACACTATGCGTAGCAGCCTTGATTAAGATAAATGCGTTGGTCGGTATACAGACTGGATGAATTTCGGTTAGCAATACGATGTTTCAAATCAGAAACATTCAAGCCGCTGAGACTTTGAATGGTGAAATAAGGATATCTGAGAAGTTTGTCTAAGAAAGCAGTAATCAGAAAAGTGTATAGCAGCTATTATAGAGTATTGTATCTGACTGCATTGCTCAGAGTAGATGTAACAGTTGAATCAGGTTACTAGAACTCTGTGTATTACGTTTGATGTTCACTGTTTAATTCTAATGTAGGTGACAAGCTGAGCACTTCAGTGTGCATTGAAAAATTTAATTGCTATAATGAAGATTGTTAAAACAATGATACGACTTGGTCAGTGCTTGGCTGCTTTCTCAATCACTGTTTAACGTCGTTAATAAAAGGAGTAGTAAATCCATCATTAGTATCATACTGTCCCACATAGTGAATACGAATTCACTAACTGACCAAAATTCAGCTTTCAGTCTTGAATACAAGTCCGACTGGGAAAGATGGCACCAGGATTTTCTTCAACCTAATTTGTGTTTGTAAAGCCCTGTCAACTGCATATAAAATGAATAATCAGATAACTGTAGATTTATTTATGAATCAACATCAGATTAAGAATCTTTGAATGGTTGTTTTGCTCTAGAATGCGGCTCTTTACCAGTAGTCATCAGTATTTCCACCCTGGATAAAACCCAGGATCTTCACTTAAATTCTGTATCCGTTGACTGAATTGTCAATTGGTTGAAGTCCAATGTCCAGTGAATTCTGATTTCTGTTAGTTCGCGGAATTGCGCCACTGCCAATCAGCTTCACATTCAACATTTTGAAGCCAGTTAACTACGAAATCTAAAACACCTATCCTATAGCCAGTGATGGACACGCAACTGATATTCGGACTTTGGATTGGTGATGAAAACTGCATTGAAATAAATGAAAATTCCTACAAATTAAAAATCCGAATAATTATACGAATAAAAAAATCATGGTGTGTTCCGTCACAAGAAGACATCAGTTAGAGGACCAAAGAGAACTGGAAAGCTGTCTCGTCAGAGATGAAGACTCTGAATAAGTAAAATTTCCTTACTGTTATCCGGATCATGAGTAGTTTCCAGTGGCATGAAAAAATCTTCAACACTACTGTGAAATCGATTAAATCCTCACAAACAAACATTTTTAAATTCTTTAAAGAACAATGAAAAGGGTGTGAGTTCACTGTGACAGCTGTGATGAGTCATCTACATGCGAGCGTCATGTGTGCTTATGATATGTTAATCTATCTATCTTTCCGTATTTTCAGTTTGGAGTTCACAATACAAGAACCGTACCAAACAATGTTATATATTTTTTACCTGACATGTAAGGAGTTAACGCTTTATGAATTTCACAAATTTATATATTATGGCATCCATTCTGATGGAGCGTTATTTAATTATCGATGCTAATTTGATCTGTTCTTGAGTCATCTCCGTGTCGGATCTACATGACCAGCTGGTTAGTCCACATGAGGTCCAGACCAAGAAAAAAACAGAATGAGAGCTTTCATGCTGCCTGAATTGTATGTCATCGACATTGTTCATTTCACCTACTAACTCAGTCAGTACTATCTTCATCCACGCAATTGTATGATGATATCGTTGTAGCTTTAAACCACTCTATACAGACATCTTTCCAAATTATCGCTTCGTTTTCAGCTAGCCTCTTTACCATAAGAGTGTGTGATCAACACAGATATGTCTCATTTAGAAGATCAGAAGTAAAGGATTGTTAGGCTTATAAGTACTTCTCTTCAGGAAGTATTTATACAACCTCATGGTTTGGAAATGAAGGGATTAAGGCAATCCTCTTTTCAGTGTCATTACGCGAACCCAATTAAGTTTAATTCTTTGCATTTTCTTCCCGGACTATAGACTTACTGACGGATGTTGTAAATAAAGTTTTTCTATGTCCTTTGTTTTGCACTTTAGAAAGGATTACTGTGCAAAGACGATGACAAAAAGAGATTTACTGAACTGTTGTACGAAACCAGAGGAAAATAAACAAAACAGAAAACACTTGTACACAGTTGCATTTCATCTATAATGGTTTACATTTCCGCTGAGTTTACTAATGGACATTAATTATACCTAGTAATAATACCAGCTAATTTTTAGACAATACATTGACACACAGCACAGAATTTCCAGCCTAATCTAATTCCAAAAATACTTACTCTTTATACAGGTTCTCCAAGTAAAATGGTATTCGGCAGTACATTGTTTGACTCTGTGTTGTTCCATCTGAAACATATCCAAAACTCTGTGGTATTTTTTCCTCATTTCTGCTGAGAAATGCTCTGCATTACGGCAGAATACAAGTGTGTGAGAGTCTATGCAGCGATTCATAAACACGGTTAGCTGATGAAATCAGTAAGAAGTGGAGAAGAGTGTACGCATTATACTGGATGGAAATTCAGGTAGCCAAGTGATCTAAGAGTGCGTCGGTGGCATAGCGGTTAGGACGCTCACCAACCATGCACATGGTCCGGGGTTCGATCCCCCGCCGACGCACTCCTTTACCTTGCTAAACCAGAAATAATGCTGGTGAACAGGAAAGGTTGGGCATGAGGCCAGCAACCCCATCCCGTAAAATAAACACTGCTACAGAAACTTCAAGCCACTAGCTTGAAGCCCTATGTTCCACTGGGGAACGTGAAGGAAAAAAAGTGATTTAAGTAAGCCGCAAATTTGTCTCTTAAAAGCACTTGTAATGCATTATATAACCGCTATTCCTTTTTAGACATCAAGAGTCTTATTAGGCCAAGAGTATATGTAGTATATGTAGTTCTTGATAAACGTTTGCGAGGATACCACTCAGAACAAACTAATATCTAACCAAGTCCTCCTAAAGATAAGATATCATCCGGGGAAACTTCCAAACCAGACACCTACAACTAGCAACAATGCAAGTTACTTTTTCATTGAATGATAAGACAAGGAACACTCGGTTCTCTTTAGATACTTGAGCAGAATTCTGCGTTTTTTTCCCTTCACTATCATCTCAACTGGGAAGCTAACACCTGCCAATCAAACTAATAGACAGATCTACGGTTTCAATCCATGATCTTAGAACATGTACAATGACTAGCATTATAATAGGCTTTATGATAAACAATTTTGACGCTGAATCTCTAAATGACCACATAAAATTCATAGGACTGTATAATGTTTGTTTTCTGCAGTCACAAATGAAATCATATGTATTCACTCAAAGTATCGTGGGCTTTTTCCTTTCTGTAAGTTACTTCACAATACATGGCATGGAAACAGTTGAAGTCTCTAAGTATGACAGTGACGTTTAACTCTATGAAGTAATAGTTTACAGTGCATACACACAATATGTTGTATATTAAATTCCTTTTATTAATAAAATTAATATTCACAACTATGTTATAGTAAGATGCTAAACAGAAAAGTTAGACAGATTCTAATTAACCTCATTCAAAGACAAACAAAAATCACGTACGAAGATGTTTTGCATTAGCGAATTCGTTTTGCCGGATAGAAGTTCTTTTTAACGTTTTTTTCTGAAAGTTTTCTTTTTAAAGCACAATTTCCAGCTAATTGATGATTTTAGAAACAATAAGGTAAGTTGCAACAATTGGTAAGGTGAATAGGATTTTTAATGTTTCCATAAGTTTGTTGTCCGATAGTTTTGACTGCAAATACAGATGCCAAATTTTCTGTAGGCTACAGGCAGCTTTGGTCACTGAAATATTTTTTTGTTGATTACTCTTTTACTGAATCATGTGCGAGTGCGTGTTTATATTTTTTGTAAATTTTTTGGAGTTGGTATGTCAGTAGTGGAGAAATATCTTTCATATTCGAGAGGTAAGTCATTATGAAGGAGACTAGGATAACTTGTTCCTCCTATTATAAATACTGTTTGTTTCAAATCTCACTTCAATTCTTTGTCGATGTCTGAAGTTGCTTATGGCCACCGAAATGTAAAACCGAAGTCATAAGATTAAGTAGGACAGTGGTGTGATTCGCTTTGAAATACCATATCGTGCTGTAATTGCCTTCTTATTTATCTTAAAGAGAAAACTACCCCGTAGAAGATGTACCGTTCGACTTAGTTACTCATCAGCTATTCCATACATACACTAAAATACGTTGAAGACCTAATAACACGTTTCAAAAAAGTCATCATGGTCACTGTGTCAGTCTAATCAATGGTCCCTTTAGAATCATTCTTTTTTGAAGAATTATTGTTACGCGTCATCGCTAAATTTACCCGTCGAATTCATGCTTTGTATTGTGCTGAAGAATTTTTTTTCTTTTTAATATTTCTGGTCACGACTGTGTAACTAAACTTTCTGTCAACCCAAAGTATCGGTGGAATTCTATCAGTCAATTCTGGAATTTGGTTAGTAAGATTGATGACAAGAAACTGTTGTATAGCGTGATACATTTTTCCTTATTGATGATAGGCATTTCATGGCTTGGTTACAGTTTCTAGCCGCAGAGTACTTATTGATCAGTGCTGACAATGCTAAAATTTATCAGGTATGGATATCTGGAGTGTGGCTCTTAAGAGCTGAGACCATGAGAAAATTCTTAATGTTTAAGGACACATAGGATTATATTACTTATCAACTTCTTAGTCTCATTTTACGAATGTCATGCTATCTGCACAGATGTTCCTGCTTAATTCAATCTTCTAATTTGGCAAGTAAGGTAATAAATTAAATCATCTCACTCATTTTTACCTATTCGTTCTTGAAACGAAGAAAACTGAAAATACAGTCTCTTCATAAAGTCTCCTAGACACTCTTCTTCAGGCTTTTATCCTTCATTTTCTATTCTCCAGTTAATTAATTCATGAAATTACTAAACTTGAATAATATTTGATAAAACTCACTGGGTTTTAAGAGTCTAGAAAAATTTTCACAGCTGAGTAAATTCAGATAATATCACACAAACAAAATCTCACTATGGATTTATACGTTTACTGGAAAATAAGATTGAAGATGAAGATGGTAGTGGGGACAAGTTTTTTTTATCTCTCTTCCCCCCTCTATGAAGAATACCTTTACGTCAATAGACAAACTCAAACCTTTTAAACCAATGAAAAATAGGTTACAGCTTTCTTCTGACTAGATTTCTGTATTTTGATTTTAAATATATGCGAGTTGAAGTATTTCATGTCACTTTTGTTGTTATTCTACGGTTGCATGTTCTCAAACACAAAGACAAGTACACACAGATATACTTTTGTGTTTAATGCCTGGTTGCTGTTTTGCGTGAAATTGTGAGCACGCGCTTGACAGAGCAAATGGCAAACTAACTTCTGATATGAAAGATAGACATAACGGTTTTGGGGCAGATAGTTTATAATATTAATATTACGACTGAGCTTTTATGTATCATTGCTTCGATTCTGTAATTTTGATCTCTGTCCTGCAAGACATTCTTCCCCTCCCCGTGGGCAGAAAGATATGAGGCATACTCATCAATATTAGATTCTAACTCCCCTTTACTAAGTAGAAAATCAAACACGTGTACATAAACCAAAAAGATGGTTAAATTTCTCGATACCCTTCTGCTTTTTACTGTATGAATTAATCTCTAAGTCTCCCTCCTACTTGAATTTCCAAAAATTTTTAAGAGAAATAATAGAGACGCTAGCTGGTCTGACTACGATTTTCCGAAAATGAATGAGTTGACTACTTACGCGATATATAACAAACTGTTTCACTTAGTTTTTGATTCATTCACAATATTAGAAATTTAAAAGACTGATTGGTGAACAGTCAGAAAATATCATAACTGTTGTTCTAAAAACTATTTTCGGACAGCTCTAAACATGGAGATCAATGATACAACAGTAACTAGTGATGTGATGGATAGTGTACCATGTAAGTTAATATTGTTATGTGAAAGCATATTTTTATTCGCATATCTGCCTAACTGTTTTACATTAATTAAATTGTTATGTCCGTAATATCTACTGTATGCTGTAAGAGGTTTCATTGCAATCCATTTTGAGATATTTTGAGTAACAGTATGAACAAGTAATCGATTTTAGTAGTTAAGACGTTCATTTCCTGACTGTTATCTCACACATCTCAAGGCATCACGTGTCTAAAGGCGTTTCTGAAAGATTCTGAGCCGGGTTTTCTTCCACCAATAGACGTTTCATTGTTTACCTTCCCTCTTTGTTTCTTTCTTCCAACAATCAAATGGATTAAATTTCATTTTAGTCACCAAGTACACTGTGTTGAACCATACAGAGTTTGTAGCTGCCGTAAGGTATAAAGTTTATTCGCTTCTAGGAATTTTATATGATAAGTATAGTTGACTTTCCACTTCGATTTGACAGAATATTCCATAGGCAGAGAAATATTACTTCATTACTCTTCAGTTTGATGACTTTGCTTTTGCGTCCCCATTGACATTCCCTTTGCTACCAGGAAAAGAAATGTTCTAACTGATACCATGTATACTGGTAACAGTTAATAAAAACAATCAGATCAAACAATTTGTGCATTTAATCTGTAACATTAGCTGTCATATGTCATCACATTTTAACCGTCACACAATACAGGGTAGATTTGGATTGGCAGATTACTACTGCTACCACCACAGATATAATGAATAACGCTTGAAGATCAGGGGGAAACTTGCTTCACTGCAGGATTCAAATTAGCACCCTGAGAATTATCCCCTGTTGTTATTCTGCAGTGACGCAAATTATCAGTTCACCTTTAATCATCGTGTATTTGCAAAATGTTACCATGGATGTCGAATTCATATACAACTAAGAGAAATCCAAATATATGAATATTATTTAATGATTTTGCCACACTGGGAAAACTAAAGGATTAGTATTACTGCAAATATTCTATAAATGATAAAGAAATTTAATGGGCACCTAAGTCACATTAAGCCAACTAACGACCTTAATTGTAAACATTACATATCAGAAGTGACATGGCTGCTTGAAAATTCCTACAACTAGGGAATCTGGAAAGCGATTGCATCATAACGTTCTGTGAGGAATCAAGAATCAAATTTAGAATAATTTCTATCTCAAGTTGTGACAGTATAGAGCCTCGTATTATTTTATTCCTTTGCGTTCCTACTGGAACATAAGGCTTCAAGCTTTGGGCTTCAAAGTTTCACTAACAGTGATGTTTTCGCGGGATGGAGTTGCTAGCCTTATTACCAATCTCCTGTCTTTACCACGTTTACTACTGTGTCAGCTAAGTTAAGGAGTGAGTTGGCCGAGGATCAAATCCGGCACCACATGAATGGTCGACGAGCATTCTACCAATAGATCACAGACGCACCAAGAGCCTTGTATTATTCAGTAAATTATGTACCAAAATAGTTAGGTTGACAAAATGCGCCTTATAAAACTAAAATCATCACACTAATTTATTGCACTGTTTTTATCATGAAATAAAATTTCGAGTATATATGGTCATCTTAATTGTCTGTAAAACAATTTCAGCATTTTTAAGTACGATGTACGTTGAAATGTGATAAACATTTCATAGGAAAGTGAACTAAAATTTTAAATCCTTTAAGAATTACCTGCCCACGTCTTTGAAGTTATCTGCCGAGGAAATGATACGAATTCTCTTCTTAAAGAATAGAAAATTAGTGTATCGTTGTTCTCTGAAATTAAATAAAGGAATACCAATAACCAGATTCGATTAACAGATTCATTTGAATGAATTTTATTGACTGCACTGGCGATTGGCACAGTAATTACATATTAATGTCCTCAGAAATCAGCAGGAATTGGTAACTTAAAGTATGTTGTACTTGAAATAACAGGATGAATGAATTTCATAATCATAGGTGATAATTTCAGTTATTAATGTCTTAATTGTAATAAGGTGTAAAGTTCAAAGCATTCTTCAGTTAACTTCGATAAAATCTCCTCTGTCACCGAGTGAATAGTCAGAAATGGAAATTCAAAACAGGCCGCTAGGCATTACAACTTTATGTCTCTAACTGATCGAGTTTTCAGACCACTTTATATGTTTAGGTGGAAACACTTGCAGCATATGGGTTATTTATAAAATAATTCATGACAGTACAAACTACTGGCTCCATTTTCACTCAGGTACTTAATTTTATTCACGTGGATGGACAATCTAACATAAGTTATGATACGTGAAATAAAATTCTCAGCAGATTCTAGTGTATTTGGTATCTGATGGACAGTACATTTGCCTATATTAAATATCTAAATGACAATTTATAACTAAATTTACCCGCGAATTTTTCGAAAAGTTTGTGATGATGGAGATGAATAATCTTAGTTTCTGTATTCACCCAGTTTCTTAAACTGTAATAGACGAGACCATTATGAAAAAGGTAACTTAAAATTACACTTTTATTCGCCAATGAAGCTAAAAAGAAGGAAATAGTTCATGACATTATGAATGCTCACCAGAAGATGGTATATTTGATGTGCAAAAAGCATGTGGACACCTTCATTGTATGGTCTACTTTATCATATTTTATAAGTGAAAAATGGACTACTGCACGTCACTCATTCCACATCGGCATAGCATTTTTTGAGTGGTGGCTTGTGTGAATTATATATATATATAATATATAAGTTATTAAATTTTCATATCAGCGAGGAATAGTAAACTTTACATAAAATAATCTCATGACCAAATCCTGTATACATGGTGCATAGTTCTCGACAAGAATGGTATCGCCTAATCTGCGGCACCATTATGGATAAGATTTTATTTTGATAAATCACACAGTGTTACACAGTAATATTAACTGATGACGTTTCGAGCACAAATTATTGCTCATAATCATATATCAGTTAATATTACTGTGTAGCACTGTTTGATTTATCAAAATAAAATCTTATCCATAATGGAGTTACACTCTACCACAGTGCCCAAGATTTATACTTATATCAATAATCTGCGGCATGTACAAATGCAAATATGATTTAGTACTTGCTGTGACTTTATGTCAGTAAAATAGTTATCAGGATTATTTTACCTAACTATGCTTGATAAAATGAGGTCGGTTATTCAAATTCTGTTAAAGACTGATTATCCTTAACTATACTGTCTTAAGAAAAAACTGATGTTTTCCTGTGACTCTAAATATTCGTGCATAAACGCCTTTTCAAGTGAAAAGAAAACTATACTGTTTTTGTAAGATTTCACAAAATATGAATCCCATCTTTATTAAAAACTTAAATTAATATCTCATTTAATCCTATGAGTATATTCCTACCAACTTTATTAAGTACTTAATACATAAATATTACTGAAAACTCAAAATTCTACGATTCACTGACTATGTAGGCTCTACACTCTCTTCTCACATCTCTACACCCGACTGACTTATCTGTATCCATGTAATCCAGTTGGTTTCAATTCATGGTCCGGTAATTATATGAGAGTAAACCTATTTTTATGCCTGAAAATATAGTTGATAAATAAAATTTAAAGTGTACAGAATTAAAAGAAAAAAAGTGGTGTAAACCTTGAGAAAGAATTATCTGAACGGAAATTTTGTAAGACATTTATAATAAAAGTTAAGATAAAGCAAAGTATTTATCACTTAATCCTATATTTAGGGGATTAATACTGAAGAGATTATAATGAACCTAATGATAGGTTTTATTTAACAATCATGGAATGAAATAATAATAATAAACACCTTCTTCACGCTTACTTTACTTCAATACAATAACGAAAATTAGTGGCTATTAGTGGCAAATAATTAATTAATTTTACTGTACTGACAATAAAATCTGTACTTATAAAATTATGACTCTGAGAAGAAAGCATACTCGAGGACAACTGATAAAGTTATGTTGACTGAATAAACGTAAACTTAAAATTAGGTGAGACAATAAATGTAGTCATTCAAAAATAACTGAGAATCTTGACTCTTCTTAAATAGAATTTAGAAGAAATACTATCACTGTCTAATAACAAAACACGTACATCTTTACTTTCAAATGCACAATAACTGAGAATCGAAAAGGAGGATTAATATTAAAATATGGTAATATTAAGTAAATGCAGATAATTACACTGCATTAAACAAATAACCTTTGCGTTAAAAATGAAAAACGTGTTTTATCCCAATTACATTTAGACAAAGGTAAAACGCCAAAGCGAAAACAACATTTAATTATTCATACAACTAGTAAATGTGTCTCAGTCTTTTGATGAAGTGAGTGCTGAAGATGTTGTCAAGCCTAATGGAGCATCCTCTTCACCCTCAGCTTTCACCTTGCATCTCCTCAGGTAGAACAAGAAGCAACTTCAGAAAACTGTATGCTCGCACGTCTAAGTATAGAAATTCTATGATACCATACTTGGAACGTATTTTATGTGATGAAAATAGTGTCAGGCAAGAATTGACTAACCTTTTTTCATATAGTAAATAAACAGTCTCCTCCATCCATCCTTATATACATTCAAGTTTTACTTTCATTATTTCTATTATATTTATGGTCCTGTTGCTTCTTTGTTTTTACTTTCATAACTGCATATACCAGCTTATCTCTACGACTGCTGTAATCTTTCTTTTTTCCCTCACCATTTCATGTAAAGAGAACATTCTTTTCAATATTTTTAATCATGCTAGGATTTCTATACCGCATTGACAATACTGTGTGAAACAAGACCACGACAATTTCCACTTTTATTATTATCATTATCATTTCCATTTTATATGCTGCATGATTTTTAACATTACCCCTATTGTACTTGTGGAAAATTTTCTGTGTGATTAATTTTAGTTATAATTTAAGGAAATTAGATGCAGTATTGTGATTAATGCTGAAAATTCCATTCTGTATCACAAGTATTATTTTTGGAATAAAGTAAATCGTATTATTATTATTATATATCCACGACCAGAAATCTAAGCTAAGTGAGCACTTGCACAGATCTTAGATGTCTTTGTTCGTTAAACCCTACCTATGTACATTAAATGGAGATTTAATGTTTAAGGGGCACATGACAATGTAACTACTTACTTACATAACAAAGTACAAAACAGTGCAACAAATACACTCTAGAAAGAGATACACTTGTTTACATTTAGCTAGCTACTAGCACCTCTTCACTGGCATATGCTGTCTTTTAAAGAATGCAAGTGGTTATAAATTAGTAAGTGAAATGTTGTCGATCTCAAGGTTTAATAGAGGGAAAATAATCACAGAAGTCAAGATAACAGTTTAAAAAATCAAATAATAATAGCGGGACTATATGCTTAAAATGTAGAAATCAGTAACAGGTAACGGCATAATTGATAGCTTATTTAAGAGTAAAAATTGTAAATAAGTAAAGATGTTTGCTGCATCATCATTGTTAATCCGTGTAGGCAAATGTTAAAACAAACAGCTGATTAGATAGAATACAATGAAAAAATAGCCAGGGTAATAAATGAGTCTGTGCCAAGTGTACCGGGACATACGAATTTGTTTTTGTTAATATGACTTCCCACTGCATGTGTTATATGTAAAAGTCAAGCAGACAAAGCATTAGTAATATTAGTTGAAATGTGATGACTTTGGAAGCCTCTTTAGTATCCTGATCGATGTGGTGCTTGCCTGATTAATATTTGCATTACCTAATGACTCTAGAGGCTTTTAGAACAACATACATATATTAACAAACAAATATCAGATTACTGATAGCTTACACATTATATTTCACATCCGAAATAGGTAGAGGGTGGTAAATCAATTACAATTAAATTATAGCGCAACTGTTTTACCGCAGATGTCTCGGTAAACGCTAGTGGGTATAAATAACACTGATAGTAGCTAATAAGTGCAATTTAGCTGTAAACCTTATTACTTTAAATCACAGGACATACAAATAAACAGTTGAAGTAAGAGTAATATTTACAAAATGTCCTCACTAAATAAGAACAATAAGGTTTAATGTATCCATTCAAGATAGTACTATACGGATTTTTATGTCCTAGTTGAACAATAAGGTGAGCCATTACAGTGAGTAAATTAATACTATGGACTAGTGGAGTGTAGGCAGCTGTTGGTGATTCCGTGTGATTGCAAAGACTGAAGCAACGAACAAACACTCATATGGATTACAATCATCCACATGACGTGTACATCCACTCAACTAGACTATACACGTGACTATCATTCAGCTGAGAAGCGCATTTTCTGATTCTTAAAGTCATATAGTTTCTATGTCTAAACAATGTGAAAAAGAAAATCTATTAAAATCATATAACTATATTGGTAACTGTAGCATGACAGAATAAGAAATGAACTGGAAATTAGAGACCGAATTGTATCACACAAGTAGATGAATAACTTTATTTTGTTTCCCCACACAATTACTGCTACTTTAAAGTGAACAGTTTCTATACAAGCATAACTTATTACAACTGAATAGTTCAGGCTTTTAAGTAAGAGTGCCAATCTTAGCAGCGTTGGTGACTGATACATTGATAAAAGGCATTCATTTCCTAAAGTGTAAAGTAGATAAGCTAAACACTATTAGGTAGATAAAAACGTTATTTTAAATAATGTTATATCCATTCTAATTGTATTTAAATTGCAGAAATCCTACTCATGAAAATTTTTGATACTTGAAACTGGAATCAGCCACATAAATTTAGAAATTAGGTATGAATTATAAGCTATTCATATGGTATAAACAAATGACTTCCTCCTGCTGATAATTTTTTTTAATTTCGAAAAGTAAGTGCCGAAAAATATACAACAATAACAATAATAATCATTCAGACATTTAGAAGACAAGAAGACTGAACGGAGAATATTCTTTTCGATAAACTTATGTGTTCAAAAGAAATTAGTACAGCCGCTTTCCTTGCCTTGGTCATCATTACTTTATTGTTAAAGTCTGACGATTCCCTCCTCCTCTTAAGCCTTCTGGAAGTTATTACTGTTTTAACTACCTCAGATTATTGTTCTGTTCTTATTTTAACTGACATTCAGTTCAGTATTACATTTGCATGCATATTATCACTCACATGTGTTACTCTATTGATGCTAACAATTCCATATTATTGTCTGTAAAAACTACTCCTTAAATATTTTGTATACATCACTGTAGAACCAGACGAGTAAATTATCTATAGGAATATTCTTTGCTCAGTTTTTATTTTGTCTTTCAAATCTGAAAAATTCGCACTTTATAGTTACCATGAAGTGGAACTACACAAAAAAGCTGAAGTGTAACAAACAAGATATTATCCTCACTATTATTCCATTATGGATAAGATTTTTATTTTGATAAATAACACAGTTTTGTACAGTAATATTTACTGATGACATTTTGAGGACAATTTATTGCTCATAATCATATCAAGGTCCTCACTAGTCCACCAAGACTTGGTTTCACTTCAAAGACGTTGTGTCTCGCATGCAATGTATAAAATCTATTCCGATTCCCATATTTTAAATGAAGTAAATTCATACTATTGAGTATTTCAAGATGCAACTACTCGGAGTCAGTAATCTGACATTAAGGGTTTAACATTTGTTAACTAAAGTGATAAGACTGGATATGATCAGGACAACTGCCAACAAACAGGACACATCACTGAATCTAGTTACCAGAATTCTGAACATTTTAATAATGCATTCAACCTACCTTAATTTTTTTTCTCAATCTTTTTTAACTGACCACTGCTACAGAGTCATATGTTGATTTATGATTACAATGGGAAGTTGGTTTCAGATCGCTTATTGATGGTGAGAAACCTTCTGTAGACAACAAGTTTTTTATGACATTCATAATGCCAACTTCTTTCAATGACACATCAAGAATGTAGATCAATTATGCCTGATCAATGAATGAAAATTCTAATCTGGTTCAAAATACTTTATTCATGAATGCTCTAGAATAAAAAGAATGATATAGTTATCGTGACTTGCACCTGCAGTGTCCTTTTTAGCCTGATTTTGCCAGTACATTATTACGCACACTGCCAACACAGAGTTTTATTCTTGTATCAATATTTAGCATATGTTGTATGTTGCACTAAACAATTTTGAATCACAAATGAAAGCATGTCATAATGTCCAATAGACAGTTACACGTCACTAATTTTCAAAACAATTAGACACAAACATCAGTGACCAAAATACAAAATAGGCATCATTAGCTACTAGGTCCTGCGGTAAGGCTAATAATTCGGAGAACGTTAATTAGCATCTCAGCAGATTTCAAGTTTTCATGTTATATTCAATTTCTATCTGTTAAAAGTAAAACAACCTAAGTATTTTTACATCTCTGTTTTAATTAAATAGCGCTTTATTCTTTTTATTTCAGCTGGATCTCCACAGTATAATAAAAATAATCAAAAACCATGCATTGGTCAAATGGACGTGAATAAAATATCTCTTGGTAATACAATAATTCACGAAGATAGTATCTCTGACAATGGATTTAATCAAACGACCTCATATAAAGATAAAAGTAATACAGACAAATACTGCCCACGAATTGAGGAAATGCAAAACAGTAAGACAACATTTGATAAAATGAAGAACTCAGAGTTTATCAACAACATTTCAACACAATCCACAGAAAACACTGTTTGTTCGTCGGTCACTTCTTTGAGAGAAAAATCAACTGGAGCTTTAAGGCTGATGAATCACTTTGGAGAACCACATTTAATTAATCCAACAACAGAAATAAATGAAGTCCTAAATTTTTCCACGCTCATTTCTAACTCTACATTATGGTTAACTCATTTGATGAAAAACCAGTCGTCGATACCTCCACCAACATATCCAGTGAGGTGGTTAATTGGCAGTTCCTCTACTAATCAACTTAACAGAGAAATTTCAAACCCTAAGTCGCATTCAGCTTTGCAAAACAATGAAAGTCAAGCGGAAGATGATAAGCTGAGATTCAACTTCATGAGTAATGATATGCAACAATTTGCAGATAAGGCATTCATTCCTTTTGTGAAGAATAAATCCTCGATGGAAGCTGACCATATAATTGGCCAATCAAACTCAAATGAACCAGATATATATACATGTTCTGAGTCATATAACTTGCCTAAACCAGACTCAACATCTGAACACTCTGCAACTGTAGAAATAAATGAATTCACTACAAAATTTCGGGATATCAAACGTGTCAGTCACAATGGATTGTACTGTATCGTTTGTGGAGATATTAGTAGTGGAAAGCACTATGGTATCTTAGCGTGTAATGGGTGTAGTGGATTTTTTAAGCGTTCAGTAAGAAGAAAACTCATTTACAGGTAAACATCTTCTGTTCTCATAAATAACTCTTCGAATATTAACAAATATCTACCATTTTAATGAATAAAATAGTTAAATGAAAATAGTTCAACTAGCTGGCTTAACTGGGCGGGATAGGAAAGTATTGCTGGTTGTGATGAGTTGTTGTCGGCTACTGTTATTAATTAGAACAGTATATCATGCTGTATGTTACTTAAGAAGTTGTTTGAGGACCTAGAGCATAGCGATGTCCACTGGTGTAATGACGAATAGAATTTCATCAGTGCAACAACGAGTGCATTTACTAGCACTCGTCTGCCAAAACTAGCACTACTGCATTTTTGATTCCTTAAGACACCAAGTAGAGTAATTTAGTGATCACTGAATTTTATAATCCTGCAACCCTCTTTCTCTTCTTATGAAAAATTGTTAAAAAATTCTGAAGATTGGACTGAAGACTGAAAATTTAGAATATAAATTCTAGCAAATCCAGGTATTACATTTTTATGTGCTTGACTGACTTTAAGGCAGGACTCCTAATTCTGTCATTTCGCTTTATATGGAAATTCCTCAGCAGGGTCTACTGACAACCCCAGGTGGAATTGAACTCTTGACCACGTAATTACGAAATTTAGACAGTCATCTGGAATCTGATAGCTTCCAATGATTCATCATAGTTCACAACCGTTATGCAGTATCATTAGTGGGTAAATACTCTCACAGTGGATCTAGTGGACCCTACTGACCAGAAGATACTTTGAAGTTAGTCACTAATGTGTAATAAGTTGGCAGTTTTATGTTAGATTTGTTTAAGCATGATAAATTTTCAGTGTAAATTTAAATTTCTTTCTAAATAATGTTGATTCACAATTATGGTTCAACTTATTTGGTGCTTGATGGTACAGGTCATTAACAGCTAGTAATTTTGAGCACCCCCAGTACTCATTACCAGTTCATTACTAAGTAGAACGAGCAATGAGATAGGAAAACCGAACTTAAGGTATCCACGATGCTTGAAAATATGGGATATTCTTAGCATTTGTGTTAACTCAGTACTTCTAATTGTTGGTTAAAAATTGTCCTATACTAATCCTTTACTCCACTGGATCGCCTAATTTTAAGGTTTGAACTTTATTAATTACCTAGAAGTTCACAACTTTTTCTCTCATGATGAATAGCTTTCATTTAACACGATGGCTTCTTGCACAAATTATGTACATATTTATGCACAACAAATTTTCTTTGCTGTATAATTGTTATTTTGGACGCTATTATTACGTAGTAGATGAATATGTTTTCTAAGATGAAAAATAACATCAGGGTGTGGATGAATATGACAGTTATCTGGCATTATCTGAGGTTCGATTTTATACTTCCAGTCTTGGCGATAAATTCAATACTAAATACATTAGGAATATCATAGTTGCTTTGCTTAAAAGTCAGAATTCTGTTGTGTGTATCAGGTAACGAATTAGATATGAAAATTACAGGATAAAAATTTGTATTTTTAATGTATTATCTTTTTCTACAGATGTCAAGCAGGTAACGGCTTATGCATAATTGATAAAGCACACAGGAACCAATGTCAAGCGTGTCGACTGAAAAAGTGTATACGTATGGGAATGAATAAAGATGGTAAGTGATGTGATTATTAATGATTCTTTTATTAATTTCCACAATGCAAAATGCATATACGTCACACTTGGAATTCAAAGCTATTATTATTATCATCACGAAATTAATCTCAATTTATTAACTGTTAACCGAATTCTGATAATGAAAGAATGAATAAACTTTTGAAAATGGAATTTTTAAGTCAAGTCCTGACAAAATAAACAGTCTCGAAACAGTAAATATGAAATTCCATATAAGAGGAGACAATCAACATAAAGTCCTCTCTCTGCCCAATTATCCTGATTGCTGAAATTCACCAGAAAGGGATATCCAGAAGTTTAGAGGAATTCACAGTTTATCAATGCATCGGTGGCACAGCGGTAGAATGCTCGCCGACCACGCATGTGGTCCGGGGTTAGGTCCCCGACCGACGCACTCCTTTACCTCGCTAAGCCAGTAATAAGACTGGTAAAGAGGAAAGGTTGGGCATGAGGCTAGCTGCTAATCGCATAAAAATAAACACCACTGCTACTGAAACTTCAGACCTCTAGCTTGAAGCCCTATTTTCCACTGAGAACGTAAAGGAATAGAAAAAAGTTTCTCAGTGATTTGAGCCTTTCGAAGACACAGACAACCAATGACATATTCCAGACTTAAACTTGCAGCAGAAGTAGATCATATTATGTAAACTGGACGGTGGGTTCCGTCGGTTTAGTCGTAGAATACCTACCACTCTCGTATATGGTCTGGGGTACTATCCCCTGAGGCTATCGTAATCGGTAATGAATCCAATGAAGACGAAAGGTTGGCTGTGAGGTTAACAACCCTACCTCGAGAAAAACAAACACCAGTGGAACTGAAACTAACACTATGTCCTATTCGGAACGCAAAGGAATAAAATAAAAAGGGTTTGAAATGGTAACTCTTCAACCTGATTTGTCTATAAATTGCATGACAATTACTGTAATATAGGTTTCCACTTCAGCTTCAGTGTTTTATTTTTCTAATATTATAAAAATCACTATTTTCTAAAGTTATAATATCAGAAACCACATCAAAGGATTCACTTAACAAAGAGAGAGAATATTTTGGATAACTACCGATAAGAAGCAATTAAATGTGTGAAAAGTAAGTCAGAATGTATGTCTGACAAGAAGTTGAGTCATTTTATGGATTAGTAGAGGCTTTACAACATTATAGGTAGGTTGTTAAACTTGGGAGGTTACAATGATCGCAGACTACCAATTTAAAGGCTAATAGCAATGAAAGCAACAAAAGAGGTTACGATCTGTGTAATAGGCAAACTTCTGACAAAGCTGTGAGTTCTAAAGAATAAAAAAATATTGCATCATAAGTTATTATTATTATTGTTCCCTTGGGTTCCTAGTGGAACATAGGGCTTCAACTGCACGTCTCCACTTGCTTCTGTCTTCTGCTGTACTTTTCACCTGCATCCATGTTAGTCCATACTGTTTCAGCTCCTCTTCACACGATCTCCTCCATGTCACCCTTGGACGTCCCAATCACCGCTTCCCTTTCAGGTTCCACTCGAGGGCCTGACGCGCGATTACTGTTATCGTAATCTAAAGACCGCAGACTCGAAGGCAGTTGCATTAAATAATGACATACAAAAAATGGGACATCCGTACACTTAGCTCTTTTCATCTGCATGTTCTGGGCATATAGCTTCAATTCGATTCACACGTAATGGCTAGTGTCTTGAGAAAATACTTTACGAGACATTCGGTCTAATTCAAAGGCAACTATATGAGATGTGATTAACCTTGATGCCTGTCTCCTAGGCTAAATTAATAACAGTTCACTAATCATAAACAAGACATGTTTAGCAGAACTAAGATAGCAACTCACTGTAGTTAAATGCTTAAAGCGTTGAATATAACACAGTTTTGGGGTGACTTTGTTTGCAAACCAATAGCTGATACAATAGTATAGCTACTGATCAAACCAACTTTTCAATTATGGCGAATTCATCTTATGGCACAGACTATCTGCATAACTTACAAAACAGTAACAGTAAACAGAAAATGAATTCAAAGGATTTTTAGTGGTAAATTTCCAGTTTTCACTTTGAATACGGCCTCAATCCCTTTACCAAATCCTTAGGAATTTGTCACTGGGTTATAAGCTGCAAAGTTATTAAATCCTTCGAACTATAAATTATTCTCTTGTGTTGTTTTTTGGGCTGACTGATGTGGCACTGCAGTGAGCCATATAATTCGCCTTTATTACTTCAAAGAAAAAACAGCCTCTTCTCTAAGGCTATACAAATAACCATTACCAGCTAAGTGAACATTAATTTTCATTTTAGCCACCTAAAAATATTACGACATTCAATAATTTTCCCATTATGGTCTAAGAGACTAATATTTCTCCCGGCTTCCTCCGTAAAATCTTTACAACTGTTATAATTAGAAGCACAATAGCAGATTAGTCATTCTAAGCATGACAATTCGAAACATACTTCACCTTGTTTATCTCTGATAGAAGTCCTATAGTAATGTGAATATTATAGTAACAGCTAAATAGCACTCTAACCTCTAAACAAAACTACAGTATGTGCTTCTTGAATTCCAAAAAGTTTCATCACCAGTCACTAGAAGGATAATTGATGACGGCATCAGTTTTTTAACCGCGTTAGACTTTTATTCTTGAGTCCGATAGAAGACCAAGTGGGAGCTTCGCGACTCACTGAAATGTGACTGTAGACTGTTTATCAGCTTCAGAATAAGTGACAAATGAGTCTTTGACTTCACTACTAGCCAAAAGCAAACAAGTAGCCTCGGAAATAAAGCCAACTTAATATTTAGCAAGTGAAATAGTTCCACCACGTTTAGTATGAAAGTGATAGATGCAGTAGAAAAACTATTCAAATCTATAGTCCTAATCTGATATATTACTAAAACATTCTTTTTTCCTAACATTTAGCTGTCCAAAATGAACGCCAGCCAAGAAACAGTTCTCAGTTTAATGCTCATGGTTATACAACAAGTAAACGTCAAAGCTTCGGGATATCGCATTCACCAGATGACAAAGCGTTCAATTCTACATGCGATAACCATCATGTGAATAGAGGGAAACTATTTGATGAATCAGCTAGTGTATCCGCTGAAAAGAAACAGAACGTCACGTTTCCTGAATATCTGCCAATAAATGAATGCAAGGAATTAGAAAATATGCGCACTTTCGAAAATACTGTGACAGAGAAATCAGATTGGGACCAAGTTCACAGAACTAGACACCCTACTCACTCATTAAAACGTTCGAATTCTTTCCGTTACAGAAGGCTACCAAGTAGGAAGTTAGGCAATAAAATAGGTATGCTTAACGAGGCTAAATGTCTGGATGTAAATAAAAATACGTCTCATATAACAATGGAGAATTTTCCTACCTATTTGGCTGATATAATGCAACCAAGTAATTCGATGTTCACTTCTGAAACGCCTAACACTTTTCCATTTATGTCGTCATCGTCTTTCACAAATGATATATCGAATCTACCATTTTATATGAATTCATTGGAGACCATACAATCCTCAACATCAACGTCAATAAACACAATAGCAGATGACTCCAACAGTAAGAATTCAGTTCCTACGACATCGTCTTCAGATAACGATTTGCAAAAGTTTTATTTACATTTATTAAATATTTTCAGCGTATCCAGGAATATAAAAAAGTCAGTCAACAGTGAAGACTCTTTTGCAGGCAATGATAATTTGTTAGCTAACACTCCTGGAACATCCGCAGAATACAAAGGCTATCTACCAACTCAGAGACTTCCACAAACTGCAGAAAATGAGATTTATCAATCAACAAATCATGAATCCGAGTCTCACTTCTATAATACTTTGAGAGATTTGTACAGCATTTATCTAGACAACAGTAGACATAACAATAATAATAATGATACCTGTAAGCCAGAGAGAACAAATCAGACTCTTTTGAATAACCCAATTCTGTCTCCTACTTTTAACAATCCTTTCAATTCTGGTTATAATTTCATCCACAGTCTACACAATTACAACAGTGACATGACACCTTTCAAGGAACAGTTTTTCAAAAGTTTGGTTGACTTAAACATGCAAAATAAAGGTGAGTCATTTTTGTTTGTTTTAAACTGCGTAACTGTTACTTCATGAGTTTATTTTAACTATATTTCAACAGTAGAGATTTCAGGTAAATTGAAACTACCTTCATAATCACTGTCACAAAATTAATTTCAATTTCTTAACCGTTAACTAAATTTTGATAGTGAAGGCTAGAATAAACATTTGAAACGATTAAAAAAAGAGTTATGAACAATGGTGTAGTGTGTCGTTAAAAATGAAATTAAAAGCATCATCATAGATTCATGGACATCAGCAGTAGTTTAGCAGTTTGAAAAGCTTACAAATAAACTCGATACTTTTACTGAGACTTTTACTAGAATAATCAGTTCCTCCTAAGCAAGTGTATTTGCATAATTTGTTTATCTTTGACTTGAAGACTATCTGACAAGTATGATTAGTCATTTAGCTGGGTCACTTATAAGTCTTTATCATCACAAAACGTTAACATGTATTGTTGGAAAAGTAAACACTTGTTATTTTTTCAACAGAATGTTTTTGCGTTGATGGTAATAATGTTTGCCTTAGTTATAGTATGAGTTAATCAGGTAATCTGTTTATCACTTGTAAACTAATGCTGCAAGTTGGCTTACATTTTTAAACAACTTTCCAAAAGTTCTTGACGTAAACTAACTTTGGAAAGACTATTAGGACGCAAAAAATATCATACTATCCGTCTGTCCTATTTTAGTAAAGATCGGAATGACAACAGTAAGTAGTACATTTTACTTTAGTTGCCTGCAACTCCTTAATCTTCACTAAACATGATACATCCTCTGCGCTACCGTCAGAGAATCTTAGAAGTGAATTCAAGTCAGGAAAATAACAAGTGTGAATTAAACTTTTACCAACATTATGATAACAGTACCATCAAATATGGTACTGTTGTTGTTTTGACTGTTTTGTTTCTTATTTTCCTGATTCTAAAGGGAGCATCCCAAAAAGTTGCTCCTCTGTAACTTACAACTTCCTCCTTGAGAGTGAAGATAACAACCCCACCCTGTAAACAAAACTACTACAGAAGCTTCAGTACCATCAAACATTCATCAGTAAAAAATATTGTAAACTGTACTCACCATGATTCTTAATCAGGAAGTGGCATTAGGAGGACACTAGTATTAAATCTGAAGATCTGGTGTAATGTGAAAGGAAATATATCTTTAAATACGCGTTTTAAGAGATTAATTCAGATGACATTTCTATATATCCAGCCTCCCAATAGTCCATCACATTTGCACACTGACGTGTTCTACAGTCACTATATAATATTAACAATATGAAGTTCACAATGACTGACTGCTTTTATGACCACAAAATGCTCACAACTCTCTAATAAGTTTGCCAGTTATTATTATTCTCCTAAGTTCACAGTGGAACATAGGGCTTCAAAAGCATATCACCATCTCATCCTGTTCTTTGTAGTCCTTTCTATAGGATTTTGTCTCCTGCTCACACGATCTCCTCCATGTCACCCTCAGACGCCATACTATCCTTTGCCCGTTCGGGTTCCACTCAAGGCCATGCCTGTCGCGCGGTATCACTCAGCAGTCTCCTTAGAGTGTGTCCTATCCATTTTCACTTCGACCTAATCTCTACAGAAACTTCAACGCACAAAACATATACGTCCGCAAATTTCCGCACAGTTATAAAACGAATTTTTACCTGGGCTAATTAGCTGTTTGCCGGAAGATTAGTTATATTTTCATCAATACACATTTAGTAAACTAAATAATGGATTGTTACAAACTAAGCTTAGTCTCTGACTGTATATCACAGTATGTCATCCTTCTGTATGCAAAAGTACTTCTTAGCTGTCTTTCACAATTAAAATGTGGATTTAATAAATTATCTAACACTATTTCATTTATTTTAAAAGGTATTTTTCATTGACGATTTACAGATGAAAGAGAAAGGAAAGAATTACTCTTAAACAAAACAATTCAACAATTAGAAGGGTATACAAAAGCCTGCAATCCACAGTTCACAACATTATCCAACTGCAATGAACTAAATGATACCATTCCTTACTATAAACTGGTTGAAAAGAATCCAGTTCTATCTAATGATAACAATGGTGACATATCAGATGAGCTGCAAACATCAATTAGTGAAGCTCCCTTTTATGATTTTGTTGGCCTTGATAAATTATCTCAGTATGAAACCAAAGAGCACATTCCCTGTTCAAATAACAAAATAGTCATGCAAAAAGTGGATTCCGCAAATCAGATAAACATTTTCTTAAACTGGATATTTGAGTCAAGCGGTTGGATCCTAAGAAATCCTGGAAATCAAATAGTAATCAGCAAACTGTTTTCTAAAGCATTCTGTCCATTGATTGAAAAACTTATTAACTGGGTTTTTCGAATCCCAAGTTTTATCAGCTTGTGCAAGCAAGACCAGGTAGGCATCAGTTTTAGTTTTGACACACTATGAATAATATCTGATTAAAGTCAAAGTCAGGTAGTGAGTGAGATTTCCCTAATATGCAAAGGAAATTATAGTGAATGAAGAGCCATGAAACCCAAACAAGTTATTATTCAGTGTCAAATGTTACTAAGACTCCCCTCGTAGCTGCACACAGCTATTTATTGCTTTATCTGAATAATTTTATTTACATTAGTCTACAGCTAAGTCTGCCTTCAGAATTAATTTAGAAAGGGTATAACAGCTGGAAGATGACACCAATTAGTAAAGGTTCTACAACGTGCATATGCAATAACCAGTACCTGCGAATGATTTGACTTAGACAGATGAACTGAATGATCATCTTCTTGCTCAGCAACTCAACGATCATTCAATGAGTAAATCAACCAAAATGCGAATCAAATCCCCACAAGCTCAAACATCTAATTTCTGCCTAAAAATATGATTGGCATATCAACAGAAAAGTCTGAAAAAGGTTTAGAATAGTTTCACGTCAGTACCTATGGCACATAACCATGGGTGAAAAATCACCTTTTTGGGTGTTTTAAAGACAAATTCGCCTCAAAATTGAGTTAAATTTTTGCTTGTCTTCCTACCTAAGAGAGCAAATTCACTTTTTGTATAAATTATCTGAATGGTTAAAAGCATTACTGTAAATAATACTGATCAATTTCATTAATGTATCTTAGCTTAATCGCTTTTCTTCTGTTTGTTACCAGAGATGGGAACAACACTGCCGAACAGAGTTATAGAGACATAAATGAATAAACAGTGGTGCTTAGAGGTTTCTAACGAGTTGTGCTTTTGAATGTGGTCAGAGCACATTGCACTGCAGTTAACAAACGCCTTCTCTGTTAGAAGACCATTTTTCATAAATTACTACAGTTTCAATAAAACTTTGACTGGTATTTTGAATGGATAGGTTAATAATCCTGTGAAATTATGCGGGAAACTCATTTCTTAGTTCATGAGACACTTGTGAGTATTACCAATTACAGTATTTACAGGAAATTTCAGATTTCAAGAATTAAATCAGTCACTCACCAAATATTTGTATACAATAAATACTACAGCTATAAGTTTTGTAGGCTCTTCTAGAGGTATTACATAAAAGCTAATAATTTTGCTCTTCATTATATACTAAAGCGACTGAGAACATGCTAAAGTTTAGTCGCCTATGTGTATTAAACCGGTCTAAAGACGCATATAGTACAAAAAGAAAAGATACTTAAAGATTACAATGACAAAACACTCTCGAATCAGTAAAGTGTAATTCTTTATAATATATTAAGCTGTAAGATATGAAGTGTACTGACAGAAACACTCAGGAAACAAAAGTTAACAACCACTAATCCGCACAACAAAAAGCAGAAAGTCAAATTCAAATTGACATACCAGGTAAGATCAGATAGCTCACCTTCCATTGTAAGGAATTTTGAACCAGTCGCATGCACAAGTCAAGTATCATGATAAATGGATGTCTTATGTCATCAGTGATATGTGTATAATTTTAGATGAACAAGTAGAAGTAACAGAAAAACAGTGCATCATGATGACACTTAAATCCATGCCAGTTTGTTGGAAAGAAAACTACAGAAGTAATGTTCGTTATTTTATCCATTAGACAGGAAGCTGTACAAAATAGTGCACCAGGATAACAAACCATGCAGGCCCCAGTTTCGTATCACTCAAAAGCCACTAAATGAAAACCTCTGTTAAGCCATATACTAAGTCAATGATTTTCATTATCTCGCAACTAATTTTGTAATGGTAAATGTGTGTGAAGGACAGTGAAATTTAGATTAGCCTGAATTTTCACGGTTAATAATGAACATCTTAAAATGCTACATGTAAAATGGTTGTGTAACAACAGTAAACTTCATGTAATCCCATGAATTAATGGCTAAGTTACTGCACAATACGTCTATTTATGTAATGTTATTTTCTCTACTTTTCTCACCCAGAAAGTTCTGTTTTCTCAGACATGGATCAATTTGCTTTTGTTAATCTGGTTGGAAAGTTACCAGCAACTACAGATCAACTGGAATTTGGCTATTTCTAAATGTCAATTTTCTGAAGACTCTTTTAGCCCACCAATGGAGTTATATGAACAATACCGAAGTATTCAGGTAAAAAAATGTGATTTTGTAAGCGAAAACAAATAAATGCTCCATCATTTCTGCCATTAAAATGGAACATGTTAAATTTTTGTCCATGTTAATGAATTCTTCTGTAATAATTTTTTGACTAATTTGATACCAAGCCTAATGTTCCGCCAAAATATCTCCATAGCTATTAGATACCGCTATATGTGTGGATAAAAGCTCCCTTCTTAAGTTTAAATTTTCACTTTTCAAAGCAAATATTTAGTAAAAATGCAAAACGCTGCGCAGTTTTTGTGCTTTGTCAAATTCGTACGATTATTGCTTCAGACAGGGTAATTATTATAGCCTACCAATCACATTTATTTAGGCCTTTGGATGTTATGATTCTGCGTTTCAGCTGAAACAAAAAACTGATATTTGGCACAAGATATGCTTGTACGTACGAAAAGTTTCTACACTATCACTCTATCATGTCCAGTTTCTACACTAACCCAGAATGCGATAATGGAAATATGGCGCATCTTTAATGCTTTCAGGCAAAAATTTAAATAGGATCAAGTTATACACGAAGATGCCTTCTAAGATCCGGGTAAGGCTCAATTTATTAAAAGACATACGTCAGCAAAGAAATTGAAAGTTGTACAGTTATATGGTGTTCTGAAAGGTAATGAAAGCGCCTACAAAGGTCAGCAGTTAATATCATTTGGTAAGAAGAATAGGAAATTACATGTCAGGAAGAATAATGAACAAAATACAAAACCGAGTTAAGTAGTCTTGCATAATCTAACGCTGAGAAATGATTACCATTAAAATGGCGACATCTTGGAAACAGGAATATTCTCCACGATAGTAGGAGATTTAGAAGTCTGAAAGGAAGGAAGACAGAATGAATGAACATGAATTACCCACCAAATCGTTGTACAAGTCAGAAAAAGTGTAAGGTCATGGTAATAATAATAATTGGACAAATCGCCTCTATATACATAGTCTAGAATCATCCTCATATATGTCAAGAGCTTCTACTATAGACAGATGTAGCTTGAAACCCTTCAAGCGACTTGGCCCTTAAACGATTCATTTAGAAAATAACGAATTGGCTTCAAAATGGATTTTTTTACCAATATCTGTTTAAGTGTAGTACCCTTGAACTCATTATCATTGAAAACATACGCGTACATTCAAAATGGAGACTAAAAACGTCAGGTATCATAGGAGGAGGAGTATGGTTCGTCTACTGGTTGGGAGACCTGCAACCTAATTCTAGTAAATTTCGCCACTTTTCTGTTGATCAGATGAAATTTTTTCCACGAATAGCCGGTGTCAGTCTGATCACATATTCACTTAGCCTCGGTGCCACATATTCTATTGTCATTTTGTTTGACCGCATGTTAGTCCATACTGTTTGATAATCAGATGAAGCACTTTGGTTTTACAGAACAATTATTCACCCATAACTTAAGAGAAAAACCTATTTATGGTCAATAAGATATGAATTATGATGGTCACTACCTAGAAAATGTGCGTAGCATATATTCATCCTTATTTTGTTAGATTTTTAGTGTTAAGTAGTTTTGATAACGTAAAACACTGTATTATCTCACATTGTTGCATTTGTTTTCAACTTGGCATTACCCACATGGATTACTGATTGATGTTTATAAGTGGTATCAACTCATAAAGCCCAGCTACAATCACTACTAGTGCTCATATAAAATTAAAATTACCAAAACTTAAAACACGAAATCACAAATATTACAGACAGCCTTTTAATTTCTAAACTGTATTTGATATCAGTACCCTCTGTAAATATAAATCCGGATAACTAGTGGTAACAGAAACAAGAGTAAAAGGAATCTCATAGATGTGTGATTTGACGTCCAAAGTCAGAGGTGATCTTTATTTGGCTTATTTACTCCTTTTTCATCTAAACATCTCACACGTGTAGATTTTATTTATTGCTTGCTATATTTATTTATTTATTAACTTGCTTCCTGTAGCCTGATATCACTGAATTAAATCTACTGAAAATGATGCTTTTATTCAACACTGATATAACGGAAATAACGCGAAATGAAACTATTGACTGTGTACAAAAGCAGCTGAAGTTACAATTAACTCAATATGAATGGATTACCCACCCAAACAATATAACAAGGTAACAAAAAATCTTATTGTAGTGCAGTAGAATATTTTATATCACTATATGCTGGCTTTAGTTTCAAGTAAGAACAAAACTTGTATAAACTGCCTCTACCCCATGAAACTTGTAACATCTGTGGTAGTATATCTGAGAAAGAAACCAAATATTATCTGTGTCAGTCCAAGTTCTTCTTATGATCCTCGTCAGCTTCGAAAAAAGTCTTTCTGTATGTCTGTTATCTAAGCAGGCTGTGAATCTACCCCTTATAAATTATTGTATTTTATTTGTTCTTCTTTACTGTTCCTCCTTATTATTTTCCTTTGGCTGCCGAAACGAAACTACGTTACACTAAGTAGAAGTTCATAGGCTGTAATTAGGCTAAGTGAAATGTCTAGGAATAGAATAACTAACGCTGTTGTTGACAGACATCTGAAGTTGGTGAACATCATCCCATGAGATAGTAAAAATCCTCTTCAGAAAAAAAACACATCGGGAAATCTCATAAGTTCTTATGCTCTCCAGACCGAATGCAAAATCGCCCACTTATCCTCTACATTGAAAGAAGCGTTACAACAGATACGGCAGACTTTGTATTCACTAAATATATAAATAAATATACTATTATTAATAATCACTTAATTTCAAACAGTAATTATTATGCAGAATAGAATGTTCAGCATTGTACACATTGTAATAGTCTATCGCATGCAAATAAACAATTCAAATAGTAAATATAATCAGACAGTAGAAAATAAATTTAATGGAAAAGTAGTATAAGTAATAATAAGGCCGATTATAAGTTGCTGTTCATGAGTAAATTACAAAGTAGTTTTATAAGCTCTTTCCTGATATTTTTGTCCCTTCAAACAATAACCATGCTAAATATTGTATGGTTCAGTTTTCAAATATTTTATCGTAAAGCATAAATTCTCATAGAATTTTTTCTGGTTTTACCCGAAGGAGAAAGTTGAGAATAAACAGGATGTCCAGTATCCGACAAGATGACTTTAGCCAGTCGCTAGCAAGAAATAAACTACCTTTCAACAAAAATGTCAGTTATTTAGGTCAAAAACTCACCACTGACTGTTTTTACAGCCTTAAAATTCTTATGTGCTATAACACAGCCCTTTTAATGTTCATTATGTGCTAAGGTCATTGTGTTGAAAAATATTTGTATGAGAAACAAATACTTCACTCTGTTGAAATTCTGAAAATTTCATACAGCATCGAAAATTTGTTTGGAATGAAGTAATCACTACTACTATATTACTACTACACTAAAAGTATATTAAGTGAAAGCCTTTATATCAGTAATAAGTTTCAGTATCATTCGTTAAAAATTGTAACGGAGACACTATTACAATTCTTAGGTAAGAAAAATAAATTACTACTAATGAGTTGGATGTTGAGGAAAGACTTTGTGAATGGTCATTGGCATAACTAATCCCTCAGACAAATCACATTATCAGTCAAGATAACCCTAACAATTGACTGCTAACAAAGCGAAGTGCCCTTCTATGTTGATATGCCGTACTAACATACAGGTGTAATGTTGTTGCAAAAGCAAAAGAACCGTATATCTATTCTTAGCAAAAACGTTACTTTTTAAAGCATTGGAAATGTTACACACCTCCCTCTATAGGTCACTAAGAATGTCTTGAATTTCACTTCGTATCGTCTCAACTGAATTTTCAGTACTCATTGAAATTCGATACCCTTTAGCATATATTTTATTTTTGCGTCCGTGGTACAGTGGTAGCATGCCCGCCAACCACGCAGATGGTTCAATGCCTGGCCGACACGCTCCTTTACCTCACTAGGTCAGTGATAAGACTGGTAAAGAGGGAAGGTTAGGCTAGCAACCCCACTGCTACCAAAAATTCAGAGCTCTAGCTTGAAGCCCTATGTTCCACTGGGAACTTAGAGGAGTAGAAAAAATATGTTTAATATGATTTAAGAGGTGAATTTATAGTTAACTGCCGATCAACATTCGAATATCTTAAAAACCAACAACTCTCCGGATATCTTTCACACGCCTATAAGCGAACTCACGTGGCGACCTGCTTGAATCCCTGGGCTATCTAAACTTTTATGCAACACAATTCATGCATTCTCCCCAACATCTTAGTTTTTGAATCATCCGGTTTTGTTTTGGGATCACTACTTGATCTTAGTGACACTTTTAACTAGCTTTCTAAGGAATAATGGATTAAAAATGTCGCAGAGGATTAGCCGTTATCCCAAATGAAAAAGTAAAGTTTCATATGATGAAGATCCTGCATGAAAAATAAATATTTTGCAGTTCACATAAACTGAGAATATCTAGAAAAAAGATATTTTACTATTATAACTATAGAAGCACAAGACATAAGTGGAACGCTTAATACATATTTCCAACAAACAATAGTCACTGTATACAATGTTCTCCACTGACTTACTTTAAAATTATCTGTGTATTGAAATCTACGTCTTTTTTTTACTAACGATGCCTTATTTTTTCTGTATTTTAGATGTAGTCAACTCTTGCTGCTCAATACATCAATACAAAAGTTGAACAAGACAAAAATCAAGGATACCTTCTTTGTACAAAATATAGCAGAATGTTCGTCTATTTAATTCTAAAGAGGACTGTTAATATTTATCCTGAAGAGATAATCATTGGAGAATAACTTCGTGATCAAATAAGTTGGACAAATCTTACAACAACTGTATATTTTTTGGCATTAAAAATCTGGACATCTAAACTGATCATTATATATTATAGTGGTTGCAGTGAGTAACTTCAAAATTATCTGAGCGCATTTCGGATGGTCGTATAGATGGAAAAGAATAAATGCATTAGTCTTCATCCATACAACTGACAGGTAGTTAATTAATGACGTGTATAAAGTGTAAATAAAGAATGACCAAAATCTAGAACAATCTTACCTAGAGTTTATTCATTAAATGTTGAAGTCATTTTCTAGAATAAGCTCAAGAAATTCTTTCTTTTAGAGTTGATTTTAAGAAAACAGATTGTCCTGAAAAATGCTCGGTGTTTTCTTGTTTAAGTACCAGAAGATTCTGAGACTTCACTTAATGTTATTCTAGCGGGAAAAGACCTACGCATCTTATCCTTACTCGTCTTTCAACCTCTCAGAACTGATAGATGGATTAGGAGGATATATTACTGAAGGCCGTAGTTTCTAAATTCTGTAAGTAAACTGTTGTCGTACATCTACAAACATATTTCTCACAACACAACTGAAAGAATGTGCATATTGACAATGGGTCGTACCATGCCTGTTTTTACAAAGGCTAGGAAAGATATTCATAACGGGCATTCCTTTATCTCTTACAGCTGTTCAGTATCTTTAAATGTCAGTAGATCAGTAACGACTACTCAAATCAATGATATCCAGATATAACAAATGAAAACAAGTGGTTACAGTTTATTATTATCATTAATTTTGTTGAACTAGTAATTTCACTTCATTGTTCTTATATGTTTTACAAATTTCCGTTAAAACAGAGGCGATGAAACCGTCTAGCTGTACACTTTCTATTAAATTTCATTTGCTGATATTATCCTGCAAAATAAAGCAACTTATTTGTTATTGACAATTCAACCAAACATATTTTCCAGTATAAAGCAATTTGTTAAACAACATTAACGAAAACCATGAGAAATGAATATAAAAATATAATTAATTCTTTACTCATTATTGCCCGAACGGTGTTGTACTGGATGACCTTTGCTCTTCACCTACCTAAAACGATTTAACCGAATTAAAACAGAATTCAACAGTTAACTGTTTTATTGATTCTTCATAAAAACCTTTGTGTTTATTTTTACCGTAAAGTAACAAGCTGGCTATTAGCTGTTATTTGCATAGTGTAAATTTTCGGTTATATTTCTTAATACAATAACTTTACTGTCTCATGTTCTGTTTAGAAAGTGTTTAACAATGTATTTCAACAAAAACATAAGTATGACAGAAAAAATCATATGGGCTTGCAATACCCTTCAACTTGTAGTAAATTTTTAGAAAAACTTATGCACATGTCTGCACAGATTTGGATTATTTACGGATTAACTCTGTCAAATAAAATAAGTGTACAAACTACAAGAAAGGTTAAATTCCTTTATGTATCTAGGCAGCATCGATTCAACTTCAGGTGAAACGGATGAGGATATAAAAAAACCACGATGGGAAAGGCAAAGCAGACTTTTATTACTCTGAAATCGGTTTGGAAATCTCATGCACTCAGCACAAAGAACGAAATTCGGATTTTCAGCACTAATATTAATAAAATCAGTTCTTCTATATTGATGGGGAACTTGGCGCCTGAGTCATGAAAAGCATTTCCAACAACTAGCTGCAGACTTTTATCGGCAGCTGCCTTCATTAGTTTTATAGTGAAGATCAGACGGTCAGAAAAAATTAACAACAGGAAACTCGAAGGGAGGACCGACCAAGAACCTATTGTTCAACATGTATGCTGAAGAAAATTGAGATAGATTGGACACATGCTACAAAGATCATTAGGTGACATGCCACACCAGGCCGTCAATCGGAACTTCAGTGGGAACCTATGGGTTGGACGTCCGAGAATGATACTGAGTAGATTGTGTGAGGAGAAGAGGATGAAAGCCTATGGGTGATCTTGGGGCCATCTGAAGAGAACTCTAGAGAACAGGACAAAATAGAGATGTACTGTTGAAGCCCTGTGTTCCACTCCGAAACAAAGAGAATAATAACAGTAAACGAAATCTATAAATAAATTATGATGACAGAGTTTATAAATCACCGTTTAGTGCAGAACATCATTTAAATTGGGAGAAGACTCAAAAGATGCATCAAATTTAATCTTACATTTGGTGGCACTCCATAACTGATGGTCTCGTCTTCTACGCATCCTTTTTTTATCTAACAAAATAGTGAAGTTTCGTATAAACTGATGTTTTAATAAAAAAATCTATAGAGCTTTAAAAGCATCTGCAACATTTAAAAGCTGGATAAACGTTAGTCGACTGAAAACAAAGCTGAGCAAGTAATTCCATTTGCTGACAGAGAAATTTATGGCACTTTATATTCAAATTGAAACGGACCTTAATTGGAAACTTAAATGACGCTTAGCCACGACCTGTTTGTTGAAATTAAATAAAATAAATCTAGATGAGCAAATAATAATGAATGATAGAATACTGTTCATGGTTAGCTAGCACATAACTAATACGCAACAGACGATTTGTCTGACTACTGTATGCATAGTAAGTGTGTCATAAGATATATAACCAGGTCTCAGATAATTCCAACGGAAAATGACTCAGTTGAGCTCAGCTGCTGCTACTATCGTTCATAACTATCACCACGAAGTTAGTAAGTGTATGTTCAGTTACTATAGTTAGATTCAGTGGAATACATTCAAAATCAATAAGCGTAAAATGAGTTGACACTTCAGCTCAGCGTGTACAAAAAGTTGTAGTAACTGTGTCCCAATAGATGCAACTGAATCATATCAGAAGAGAGGAAATTTTCAGTATCCGCGATGTAGATTAATAAGCTATCTTTGCCCCCAGTTTATAAAATTCTCACACACACATTGTCACTATCCATCACACACTAATCATCACAGCACGTTGTATTTGCAAAAACAGATGGCAAAACATACTGTGTAAGCAAAATGGTACGCGTAAATTAACATAGCTGCTTGTTCACGAAAACTCAGGACTTTGGAGTGGCGATAAGTTAAAATTAAGTAAATGATAGTAATAACAACTCTAGGAACACAGTGACGTCATTCTATCTTTGTTTACTTCATATCTCAACAAAAGCTTTATTAATAATTAACACGATTAACTTATACTGCCCTCGAGCGCTACGGTTATTTATCCTGTGGCGACGAACCAGCGATACTGATTTCAAACATCTGTTGATATTTTTTGTCCTAGTAACTAAGCCAGTAAAGTTTCCCGTCCATTTTCAGCATACAAAGAAGAAAGAAAACTTCTAGAGGATCTGCAGCATATATTTTCGAAATATTTGACGTAAAGAAGTGTTGTTAAGTTACTCACACATACACGTACAATAAAATATTTACTCAGTGCATTGTGTAAATGACCTAATTTCTCAGTTATATGTGTAAAATCAAATTAACATACAATTTCATGCTTGATAAAGCGAATCAGTGAGTGTCTACTGATCGTTTCTCCTACATAATTTGCTTCTCTTTGCATAAGGATATATATTCTTAAAACTAACACCCCTATAGTGCAACGAGATGTGCCTTCATAATCATTCTATTAGCATTCATGGTGTCACAATGATTTTCTTTGACTGAAGAGAAAAGAGAACAAGCAGAAGTGAGTGGAGACATACAATCAAAAACTAATCTCTTTTAATTATCCAATCCTCCCTATTAACTTTTGTCAGTGTGTGACTATTTCAGGTGAAAATCAAAAATGAATTATAAATTCCTTAGCAGGGGGAGAAAGTGAGAGAAATGTCTTCGTCGTAAACACAGACAAACCAAAACAATGAATGAATATAATGTCACACTTTATGGATATGATGGTGGTGATGATGGTGGCAGTCATTTTGTCTTCTCTTTTAATGTGATTACGGTGACATCAATCACTGTTAGAGTGTTTTGAAGTTATGTGTTAGAAAAATGTTTACAATAATTCTCCTCCTCTTAATTCTTCTTCGCCTAATTTATTCTCTTTCTTTCTTTTTTAATATTTAACTGATAACATTTTAAGACATATACTTCACATATTTTCTATGAACATTCAGTTCATGATATTTACACGATTATGAGTTTATTCGATTAGACATGCTTTATGAATTATAACATTTACTTGGATGGGATATATTAATAGTCGTGAATACTGGATTGTCAGACATTACAGGATATTAGGTTAATAAAAGAAGCAAACATTTAAAATAAAAGAATCACGAAAAAGAGTAAAAAGAAAATTCTTTCTTTGACTTTTCAGTCAATTAAGCATAAGATACAACTACAAAAGGCACGATGAAAATAATACGCCTGAACGAACAGAAAATCCGTGTTTCGAATAAATGAGATAAGTTTCCCACCTTCTTTATTGCTTTTCTCTTCAAAGTTTTCATCATTTGAATACTATGAAGTACTTGCTACATGACATGTCTCCCAAAGTATATATATTAATATATGTATATATTCGTAGATATTCCATCCCGAATACCTTAGAAGGCTGACATTTCATTTCTGCTTAAACACATGCCTTAGGGGTAATTTTAAATGGATTACTTGGAACGACCAACGTCTAGATGTCACACGAATGAATTTGAACAGTAATTTCCTGAGTGTACACAAACATGCAGCAGTAACTTTAGTGATTGACATCAATAACAGAGATATAATTGATTGTCAGATAACTATCTAGAGCACATACACATGCAAGTGGTACAGCAGAAGTAATTTCGCCCATAATTATCAAATGGTGAATCATACTGAATTCACAGCCATTCTGTAAATATCCAGTAAGCAAGATTTCTATGAAAATTCACTCAAAGCATGTTAGTAAAGTGTTAACTGATGTCTGTCGTCACAATGATTCTCTAAATAATGCATTGTAACCTGGATTACACACCAGGTAGTGACTAATGTCATGCGTCTAGGCCTTCATTTTGGTGCAGACTGGATTCTCTCAGTCAAGTTTGCAATGTGGCCACCATAATAGGTGGTACACCGTCGAGATGCACTCTGAATTCATGTTAGGCGGTTGGAGGAAATTGGTAGAAAGCCACGAACCTACACTTCATTCATGTTGGTACTGGTCAACAAGGCACGTCTGCAGTCTTCAAGGAACTCATCCTGGGTCACTTAGTGCTGCAATCATAAGTGTCACCACTGAGCTGTTCAGGCTAGCGATTGACCTCCTGTAGGGCTGCGAGTTTAACTTGACGAAACTGCATCAACCATTAATGCAGCTTCAGGCCATGCTTTTATTTAAATTAACTCATAAAATATATAAATATTTGGGTCTAATAAGAAAATCTTGACAGTAGTTTTACCTGCCAGCAGTTCATCAATCTATCTTAGATCGAATCAAATCTATGCAAACTAGCACCTGGAAATTAATTTAGTTCTGACTAATGACTGACTACAAAGTCGAGTTCTAGAGAGAAGTAGTTACCATTAGGTTCACTGTATGGGGTGTGAGGACATATACTCACCAATTACAATGGCTAATGGTTGCACTTTAGATCGCAAACTGGCCGAAGTTAGAATTCAAGGTCTGCTGAATTTCATCTTATTGGTTGAAAAATCAAAGGACCTACCTCGTAAAGTAAAGGCTGTGGGTTCGGTTCCCGGCCACGTGTTATAATAAAGAGTCCCAGGTCAGGGCGAAAAAGCCATCCAGTTCTCCCTGACTTTCATTGGTCCTCCAACTGATGTCAGTTCACGATCTAACTTCAAATCAAAAACCACTGGTAGTTGTGCCTATCAGACTACAGAAAATAGACGCAAACAGATCAAATATTCAACCACAAGAATAACAGCCTAATGACTCACAAAATAAACTTTGTGCAGACACTGTTTAAAAGAGTCCAAACACATTTTAAGACTCTGGTACTGAAGACAAAGGAAGAGAAATACCTAGTAACTGTCTTCAGAAAGAGCGAATACCCATGCAATTTCAACACTAATTTTTTCAGACTCAGGTCGTTATATCAACAAGAAATCATCATCAAAGACCAAAAGAAAATTCACTCTACCATATATAAAGAAAATATCTGATAAAATGGCTAGAATAAGTAAGACCACTTGAAGTAAACGTAGCACACATTGTGCAAACCGAAAATATCGAACGGGAAAATAAAATAAGAATAACACCATTTACAAAATAAATTGTATGAATTAAGATAAGCATTGCATCAGTCAAAGTGGGAGTTCCATTCGAGTCCGAATCCAAGAACATAAATTAGCTGTGAAAAGTCACGATATGTATTCTTTCATATCGATGCATGCAGGTGATTACGGACACGCATTTGATTGGGATAATGTAGAAATTTTAAACAGAGGAAACACAAAAATGACACGGAAATTCTAGAGGCCTGGTGCTCAGAAAAATCAGTAACTAACAAACGTATAACCACAAACCAAATTCACCAACTAATAAAAATGAATCACATGACAAGAAAGTTGAAATTCCAAGTCAATAAAAATTATCAGTAGAGATGTAAACTGATAGCCAATCGCAACAGTGGTTGTCAGGAGATACAATTATGTCATTCAAGGAGAATTCAGATAATTTAATTTTTTGGGAATAATGTTGTGCCGACCAGAATACGCTAGAATTCAGTCCGAAGTTAATACACATATTTAAGTGTTAATCTGTAGAAATGTATTCATCACAAGGTAGATTTCGTCATGAACCAATACCACTTATGGAAGCAATGAAAGCGAGGAAGCAATGTACAACTTTCTCATTAGCTGAGTCTTGAGCTATACTCTGGCTGTTCACTCCTAAGGAGTTCTAAATAGGAACAAGATGACTGTCTAGTGAGGTAACATTTTTATTTCCGTTAACAATAATGAGTTATTGCTAACTAAGGAACCTTTTATTTCAAGTGAATAACTGTCTTAAGTTAAGTAGAGGTGTGGAGTGAGTTGCCTAAGGGACTTATCAGTTGTGTAAATGTGCAAAATGATGAGAAGCTGCCGAAAGTGAAAAAAATACAAAAGTGATGTGTGGATAAACACACACCTAAAGAGGCTGTTGAATGCTGTTGTCAATTAAAAATGACTTAACAAAATGTTATTAATTGTTAATAGGTCCAATTAAAGCGATTCCTTTCGTAATAGAAGTGGTCCGAGGATTCTCAAGTATCACACAATTTACGTGTAACATTTTCCTTATTTATGTGAGCAGAATTTTCCACGTCATTTTGAATATCGTAGCGACTTAGTTTGTAATGTGACAAATATCTGTAAAAAAAAAAACTGCAAAATGACTAGGTGTACATATGCAAATGAAGGAAGGACATTTCACTGAAGAAATTCCGAAGACATATTGATTTTAACAATAATTAGTCAGTGTCAACATGTCAATGAGGTGATAATTAATGAAGAAAATTAATACAACAATTAAAAGGTAGAAATGGTTGAAACACATAGATTGCATAATGCATAATTTTGGAAAAAATGAAGAGTAATTAAGGAGTAAGCGTGTGCACGGACTGATTACGTAACAGATTATTAAAGAAAATAAAACGATTTGGACAATGATAATTTGTAACTAAGGCTGAAGTGGTCATAAGAATAAAATAATTTTACAAGAATAACACGTAATTGAATTTACACAATAAGCATCATAATGCTGAACTTCTCAGTAATGTATGAATGGAATAAAAGAAAATCTATTGTATATAAGTAAAGCAATAGTATGTGCAACTTCTAAATTACTGCTTTATTCCAAAGACCTATCTAGTGGAAACGCACATAATATAGACTATGGTTTAGATATCCAAAAAGGGGCACTGTTCAAAATGATGTTAAGAAGACATAAAGTAACACGTCTAGGCAATAATCTAGTTATTAAACTGAAAAACACTGATAAAAACTAGCCCAAGAAATATTCTGTAAAGTGTGAAGCGTTTACTTTGGGTGAAAATTCTACTACTTTTTACTTAACTAGATCCCATTTGTGTGATATTACAATAAAATAATTAAATGATTCTGCAGTGTGCCATCTAAAAGTTTTCATGTAACAAATCACATAGTAATCCATTCAGTTAAAAGTTTGCAGCCAATTTCATTCGTGTACGAAATGCACCTGTCTGTCAGTAGTAAAAAGAAGCGCATATGTTAACTTCTTTGAAAACGAATTATGAGACTACTTTTCAAGAAAAATAAATACTACCATAAATCCAGTCTATTGACAACTTTCTGGAGAAGAGTAAAGCAAATCGTGTGAAATCATTCTAAGTACCGTAAAGTAAAACTTGTTGGAATTCTCGATAAGTTTGTCGAGATAGAGAATATAAGTGTGACCGATGCCTTGGAAGAATTCCAGTACTTATCTCTAATAAATGATGATTAAATTAACAAATGTCTTCTTAAGTCCACTGCAACCATCTCTTAGATGTCGCTATAACTCGATGAAGGTGCCGAATAGTTGGAAGTCTTGATAATGTATACTGCTGAGTGAAATAAACAGTCGGAGACTGCTCACATCGACCAGTAGTGTCTGCCAACAAGATCAAAGTAATTTAGATAGTTAGAAGCTGTTTCACTGGTTTAGGGCAGAACTAGTCACCGACGTAGTTGATTAGACTGAGTCATTAAATCCAAATCAGTTCGAACTACCCAGTTCTTTTGTTACCCTGACAGCTAAATCACTATTTTTTCTCTTAAACCAGCAATATTTCAAAAATGGTTGTGCTTGGTTTTAAATTAATTTATATTTTACTCCCGTACTGACCGTTTAGTAGTGGAATACCCACTAACGATGTGTGTGATCGGTGCAAACCTTAACCTTGCACAGTCGGTGGTAAGCCGAGTAAAGACAGAAGGTTAGGCATGAGGCTAGTAACCGCACCGTGTAAAAAATAAATACCGCAGCTGGTGAAACTCCAAAGCGTAAGCTTGAAGCCCTATGTTCTACTGGAAACGCAAAGGAATTAAACATCCCAATGTAAATTCAGTCAGTTTTCCTGAATCTTTACTATAATTTTGTTTCGCTTATCTTACTTTATAATCTCCACTTATCGTCTCGTGTTTTCTGAAACTGGTTTAAATCATATAAATTCTTTGTGACCCTAAGCATAAAAGGATTTAGACCCGTTTGATGTGTCCGAAAGTTATTTCTTATTACATTGAACCTGACTTGATAATACAATTTGAAAACCAAGGTTTATTCCTCGTAGTAACATTTCCACTCCTTTTTTCTTAACTCTTATCTTTGATCTTGACCCCTAAACATTTTGACCCTTTGTATAAATGTGTGAAAAGTACCTGTGTAATAAGATTGTACAAAATGTGTTCCACAAATACACTAAACGCTTAGGATAAATTGCTTCTTTTTATTGTTGTGTCGAAATTCATGAAGGGAGTTTACTGCTTTAAATTTCACCAGCTGATTATTTCTTCATTTCTGATAACTGATATGTTTGCATATCAGTTTTAGTATTATTATAAAAAGCCTTGTCATTCAAATGAAATCCGTGGATTATCATGCGGATTGTCACTCAATTGAAAGACTATTCTTCTGCCTCAATTAACAAATCTTCACTTGTGTTTGAGAAAAAGCTTGGTTCCCCGTTTATCAAATACTTTACTATCCTTCTCTTCTCACCACGTGAAGTAAATTTTACACATCCTAACTATAAATTTATAATGTTACTCAATTAAACCTGACGCCTAACCAGATATTTGCAGTCCGTGTAACCAAAACGTGTAGATTTGTGACCTTATCGTCCTGTCAATAAGTTTGTGAGAACAAAAGCCTTTCTTTCACTGAACAATATTTTCAACCTTTTGCGATTAACAGTGAATGATTTCATATATGTGTAAAACTTGGGCACTGTGGTAGTAAGTAATTCCAAATTAGTTTGTTTATTAGATGTATCACACAGTGAAACAGTATTATTTACTGGATGACGTTTCGAACAAAATTTATTGTTCATAATCATATCAATTGTAATCACACGACTTCGAAACTTGAGTTTTATAGTTTTCTTTGTTCTCTCCTATTTGTCGTTGGGGTAGCAGAATTTTCCAGATATCTGGGACAGGTGTTGAATCATTCCTATTACACGTATTTGCAGTTGATTCGATAAACAAAGCTTCTGTTATCAATCTCTCCCTCCACCCTGTTACATTAGATTTTAAAACTGTCATCTTATCCCATCCTATTGTATGGTTGTGTGTAATTGCATGTAGTGCAATCTATGGCTGAACTATTCTCTAGATTTCTTATTCGGGTCAACTAATCTAGATTTTGCTAGGTTTTTATGCTCAGCTAGTCTGACTGCCCCTGTTCTACTACTTTGATCTATGTATTTGACATGATAATCATTGTAGCAGGGTATTAGATAAACTAAATTGTTTTGTTTTAAAGGCTCCACAGGATTGATCCTTTAGCCGACAAAGCTTGTTTCTAATTGAGTTTGTGGGTTTGAATACCACTTTTAATTCCTGCCTTGTTAAGAATTCTGCGTAACGTTTCTGAGGTTCCTTCCTTGTATGGAATTACTACTGATGATTTAAATTCCTTATTGTTGGTGTTGTCATTATCTTGCGCATATTTGACATGCATGTCATCATTAATATTATTATTATTATCACTATCGCTACTATCATTATTTATTTATTTTTACACTTTCCCTACATACTTCCTGATTAATCTATCAGGGTAATTATTAAGTTTCAAAGCTTCTCTTATATGCCTCACTTCCTGTCTTAGATTTTCCTTCATGCTACTTACTTTTTATGCTCTATCACTTAAACATTTCACCAATCCTATTTTCACTGACATACGATGGGATGATAGGAAGTCCAAATATCTGTTTGAATGTGTGGGTTTTCTGTAAACACTAGTGTTTAAGCTCCCATTTTCGTTCCTTTTTACTCTGCAATCTAACATCGGAAGCACCCCTTCCTGAATTTCCAATTCATAGGTGAATTGAATTGCCTCCACCTTTGACTTGATGTGCCCGAAAAATCTATCTATATCCTGTGTTCTAAGTACAGTGAATGTGTCATCTACATACCTCCAGCATACTTTTGGCGTGGGGCTGAACGTTTCAATCGCTATGTTTTCCCACCCATCCATGAATATATCTGCCACAATCAGGGATATTGGTGACCCCATGGCAACTCCCTCAGTTTGTTTGTATATTTTCCCTTGGAATTTAAATACTGTGGAAGTCAGGCATAGCTGCACTCCCAGTATTATATCCTCAGGTGGCACTTTCGTTCTAAGTTCAAGTTCTTGGTCAAAAATGAGTTCGTTTCTGACAGCCTCTAAAGCCATATTTATTGGTATACGTGTATATAGACTGACAATATCAAAACTAACCATTTTTCTTCATTGTCTAATTTTAGTTCATAAGAATTTGTTAGTCTAGATTTTGAGTGGCTTTTAAGAGGGTTTAGTACCGTAGCTAAATATTTAGATAATTCATAAGTAGGTGAATTTCTAAAGTCAACTATAGGTCTAATAGGGTATCCTGACTTATGAACTTTAACAACACCATACGTCCTACTGATATTATTAGTTTTCGGCACTAAATTAAACCATTTAGACTCACCTAGAAATGGCTTCATTCGGCGTATAAGGTCCACTGTGGATTTCTTAACCTTATTCATAACCGTGTCTATTCATTTATTAATTTCCTCATATGGTCCTGTTTGTATGTGAATATTCACCTCGTCACCTTGTGAATGGATCAGCCAAGTTTTTATATTGTTTTTAAATTATATTATTACCGTTCAATTAGGTTTCAAGTGGAACACAGGGCTTAAACACCACACCTTCATTTTATCCTGTTCTGTGAACTTCTTTTATCTGGCTTTATGATTGCCCATAAGCTGTCATGTCCTCCTCACACGACTTCCACCATGTCACCCTTTGTCTATGCCTAATCGTCGTTTCCCATCGGCTATCCACTCGATGGCCTGACGCGTGATGTCACTCAGCATCTCCACATGGTATGTCCAAACAGTCTCAGTATTCTTCGGGCAATAGATCCTCGGTTGTTTCGTTGAAATAGTTCCTTGTAAATGATTCTTTCCGACCACCCATCTAATCTTCAGTATGGAGCGAAATCAGCTGTCGATAAAAGTCTGCAGCTTGTTGGAAATACGTTTTGTGACGCAGGCTCCAAGTTTCTGAACCATATAGAAGAACTGACCTAAGACTGGTACTAAAAATCCAAATTTCGTTCTTAATGTCGAATGCAGCAGATTTTCAATATAATTTCAGGGTTACGATAGTCTACCTTGCCTTTCCGATGCTGGTTTTTAAATATTTCGACCTAAACGTACCAGACTTTCAGTTTTAGGCATTTAAGTCTTACAAATTTTACTACGCTTACAATCTAAACATAAAATTACTGAAATGCCTTATTATTAACTTTTTCGAATGAATGTGTAGTAAGTATTAGACATACAACACAATATTTCTTCAGTACTCAATAGTCATTCTTATTTCTGTGATTATGTCTAACACCTTATTCACCATCGTAATTTTCGAATGCAATCTAGATGATATGAATTTCTAAATAAGCAATACTGTTTTGTTCGCATCCTTTACTTGATCTACTTTATATCACTGGGATATGTCATTTGTCTTATTGTTTCGGTTGTTCCATACTTCAGAAGACGAAAACTATAAACAATAAATATGTGGAGTGAAAAAAACTGACATATCTGTTTGTTTATTCTAGTGGCAAAGCCTAGTGCAACTTGTAGCTCCACTTAAAGTCTAATGTCAATCATTGAGCTGCTTATTATTATTTACAGTTATCATTTGTTTTGTTTATCTTCAGACAATTTGATAAATATACAGTATAAAAAGAAATTGGCACTTGGTTCAATTTATAAACAAATGGATGGTAAATAAAAATAATCAATGATAATCACCTCGATATTTTCAACTAAAAATCACCGAAAATTCACTGCAGAAACTCAGTTATTCATAAAAAACCAGCCAATGTCTAGTGGACAAACAAAATCTGAAAGTGAAGTCCACTTGAACTGTCAAATTTTTAAATTCCCAATCAAATAGTGAAAATAATCTCGCATTCTGTTACACTGTATGAGTTGATAGGGGATCAACTTTAACATTCATCTGTTTACGGACCGATAAAACGTTACGTCGAACTTAAGTTTCATTAAATGCATTCTTGTGAAACTATATTATTAATACAGAGATACATTTGGATAACGTTTAGCCTATAATTAGCAATGGGCTTTCAATAAACATCTCATATTATGCATAAATATACATAGAAATGTATCAAGACCAAAAAGAGTAATTACTGTTATATAGTACTGCTATCATTCTCTTGAGTCCCGAGTAGAACAGGGTTTCAAAAACACATTCCCATTTCATCATGATCTCCAGTTCACTCTTTAGCGAGATCCATTACTGCCTATAGGCTCTTATCTCCTCGCCACATCCTATCCTCCATGTGACCCTCGGCCAATGTTCAGTCGTCGTTTCCCATCCAGATTACACTCGAAGAATTGACGTGCGATGTCACCCAAAGATCTCCAAAGTGTCTGCTCGATTCATCTTCATTTTCTCTCACGAATTTGTTGTGTAAGAGGTTGTTGGTTGGTCCATTGGCGAAATCTCTTGCCGCTAATCCTTTCTGATAACCTGGTCATCTGATTTTCAATATGGAGCTATTCAGTGAAGCTGTTGAAAAAGTCTGAAGCCTGCTAGAAATGACTTTCGCGACCCGCTGGCCAACTTTCTGAACCATATAGAAGAACTGACTGACTTAACATGCGTGTTGAAAAATGAGGATTCTGTTCTTTGTGCTGAATGCAACAGACTTCCAAACTGACTTCACAGTGATGAGGGTCTATCTCGAGTTTTCAGCTCCACCCCTGACATGCTCATTTCTGCTCAACGCCAGTAGTTGAAGCGGTGCTGCCCAAATAAGTGAAAGAAATGAGGTCGTCCAAATATCTTCCTCTGATGGCGATTGCTGCCGGTAGTTGATGTGGGTGACCAAGTATCCTCATCACTTCCATCTTCTCTATGCCCACTTGAAATTTCTTCTTCTCTGCCTGACTCTTCTGTCAGTTTCTTGGTTTTCAACTGTAGATCTTTGAATTTGTATGACATAAGACATAAATTATCAGGGAAGTTCAAATCTTCTGCAGTCTTCTTGTCTGTCCAAAGTATTCCTGTTTCCTAGACTCTGACAGTCTACTGCATTATCCATCCTACCATAATCAACAGTATCAGTGATATTGAGGAGTCTCGTCTTACAGATGTTTCCGCTTCAAACGATTCACTAGCTTATGTAGAAAACAATGCAGAAGTAAAAGGGTAGTGCTGGCTAGCTTACAAAAGGTTATACTTGGTATAAATTTTGATTATAGGTTGTATGCAGCTGATGAGAACTATCGAAATAAAATGGAATGTTATTTCTACACCAATGTTTGGTCTTAGTCTGCCTAAATTGGAAAATTGGTGAAAAATATTGTTGTTGTTGTGTTTAGCTAATTTTTTATATCTTTTTGAACTCATTCCAACTTTACTATTAATCAGATTGTCTACCTCATCACGTAACTCTGTCATCGTCATTCACCATCTCTTAAAAGTTTGTTTATATTTTCAACTATGCTTATGACAGTCCATCTCCTTTGCTACAATCTTCTGTTGTGTAAAATTTGTATTTAATGCTAAAGAAAAATAACCGTTGAAAAGAATCTCCTCTTTGAACTACTTTTTGCATCGCTCAATGACAAATTTGTCTGTAACCTGTCCTCCAGCTTACTTCGTCTTCATAAGCGGATTATATTTATATTAACATCTAACATGAAAGTATAAGAAATCTGCAAAAGTCTCATACAAGCGCATACATAACCTAAAAGGATTTTTACTCAACTCATCTGTAACCTGAAATAAGCTTAAAGTGGCCGTTCTTTGAGGAATTGCTCAATACTCCATGGAGTAATTATTTGAGCTTTTTAGCGCTTTAAACATTGACCACAGCTGAATCGCCTTTACGTGTATTTGTACTATCAGCTGCACTTAATACTGACCATAATTCTCTTTGATATTTTTGTTTCGTACAATAAACATTCCCACTTTTGTGATAATAACTGCACACTGTCTACTTCACTGTGTTATCTGCACAAGAATTCATGAATAGTCTGAGTAAAAAACTTCAAAAAACATCTTTTGATGAGTAAATACATTATTATTCATTAGCGTACTCTTAACTATACAGTGGCAAGGGCAACAAATCTCACATATATTCTTATATACAGGCGTTGGATTATGTTTAAATTTAGACCAGAAACACAACACTAAATTGAATCTTAGTTTCTTTGTTGAAAATACTTTAGAAGTTGTAAAGATAGGAAAATGAACGCATACGAAGCAGCCTGTAATTCCCTGATGTTCACCTTGTGATGATATTTTTTTTAAAAACCATGTCTCAATGTTGTTGAAAGCTGATTATTGTTTTCTATGTGGTTAATTTGCACCATAAGGAACAAATGAATGTAATTTTTTTCCTAGTAAAAATCATCACTAACTAGACGTTCAATTAGCTAATTAGAAAACAACTTTTCCTCTGCTTGATGCAATAATAATCTGGAGAAACTTCTACTTCATTACATTTAAATTTATAAATTGAACTTCTAATTTCGTATTTTATTGAAAATTAACTGCTGATGAATGTCATATACTTCAACATTCTTTAATTTAAGCGCAGCAACATTCGACTGCCAAAAAAGTAAAACAGCATTATCGGACTTAAACAAATTATAACTGGGTTCCTCACTAGCGGAGAAGTGTATTAACTTCTAATTTCATTGTATTGAAACACTACATTCGCATATAGTGTCTCTCATAAGAATTAAGTGTAAACAAGTAGGTTAGTAAGTGGTAATCAGTGTTAAGTTCTGGTTCTGAGCGTCATTCAGGTGCGCAAAATAGCCACTTAGCTAAATGAGTTCACGTTGACGTTCGCAACCAAAGGAAGTTCATAGTTTCAGAAAAATCAATATTACCTAAATTCGTTTGATGTAATAAATAGTAACAAGCTATCTATCAACTGGATGACGTTTAGAGCATAAGGTATCGCTCATATTCATTACTTGGTGGTCAGTCATATGACTTTATAGCTTACCTAATATAGTCATTTCCATTTCTCGCTCTTTAAAGCGTTGGATTTTTTCATATTTCTACTTCGTCTTAGCACGTGGTGGAGGTGGATTCCACTGTCAAAGATTCAACAGTTACCCCCCTCCCATCGACCTGACTATATTATTTTCTAAATTTTCACGCTGTATCAACCTGCTGTGGGATTACATTCGTGTGCATATCCAGCTTTTACTTTTATTATGCATCCCTTTATAAATTCCTGGACGAAAGTTAGTGAGTAGTTACTAAACAGCAGTGTTTTACATATGTGTGCGATTGGCTTACTTACACTTATCATCTACCTACCTACCGATTTGACTACCAGCTGGATTTCGTGAACACTTAACGAAACCTGATTTGGGGTGGGACGATTCCAAATTCAAATATCTGTCAGAGTGAGATGGCTGTTTTAGAATGCAACATCTGAATCTTCATCTTGTTTTTGGTTCACTTCGTAAACTGACATACATGTAGTCCGGTTTACTGTCTGACTTGAAAGTTAACTGTATTCCTGCTGAACAGTTATCGAAGCTCATTGTGACACAAAAACGTAAGGGAATCAATGCTACCAATTTCTGTTGTTATTCTTCATATACCTTCATAACTCCCATTAGGCTTGGAATACTTTTAGAATATAATTTTAATTGAAAAGTATTTATGTTAGACACTCTTGAGACAGCATGAAAATTTAATTTAGAGAGAGAAAGAAATTAGCTTATTTAGTGAAAGATGGGTTATAAGATGCTAATAAGCTGTTGTACGAAATCATATCGGACTTTCATTACATCAAAGTTACACACCAAGCCTATTATCAGATAACAGAGTTCTCTTGGAACACTTTATTAAGGTTTATTTCAACGTTTTCCTTAAAATAGCACCATTTATCTGATATACCAGTAGAGTGAAGCAGTAAAGATTCATCAAAATATGCTTCTGTGAGATAAACAAGGTTGATACCCTTTTATTGTAGAAAAGTACCGTGAAAGCAGTAATAAAAAAAACCCTATGGAAAACCTTAGTGTAAACAATTACAAATAATTACTGGTTAATAAAGTGGCGTGTAAACTACATTTACTACTTGTGAAACGTACAAATATCGAATTAGATTGCCGAAGATAAGCCAAAAATAAAAGATTTTATAGCTAATTCGAATATAAAGGATTCTGCTTAAAGAATATTAAATGAAACAGCTGGTAAAAGCACCATCAAGTGATTCTGATTAATTCAATACCATAGTTTAAAGCAAACTAACCCAGTATTCCCAGAATACACACAAGATTATTTAATAATATCGGTCACACGGGAAACCAAATTACTGGGTGTATATTTTGCTCTTTAGATTTCGAAAAAGCGAAGCTGTTTGATTTTGTAGAATTTTTGTAAATGTTATTTTCCTCTGTATGGATAAGTAATTTATACATTCAGGATTTCTGTAACTAAGTGTCTATACCAAGTATCACCTTTTGTAAACTAACCAACACCACACTTTTACTTCTGCATTGTTTTCTACATAAGTTAGTGAATCGTTTGAAGTGGAAACATCAGTAAGACAAGACTCCTCAATATCACTGATACTGTTGATTATGGTAGGATGGATAATGCAGTAGACTGTCAGAGTCTAGGAAACAGGAATACTTTGGACAGACAAGAAGACTGCAGAAGATTTGAACTTCCCTGATAATTTATGTCTTATGTCATACAAATTCAAAGATCTACAGTTGAAAACCAAGAAACTGACAGAAGAGTCAGGCAGAGAAGAAGAAATTTCAAGTGGGCATAGAGAAGATGGAAGTGATGAGGATACTTGGTCACCCACATCAACTACCGGCAGCAATCGCCATCAGAGGAAGATATTTGGACGACCTCATTTCTTTCACTTATTTGGGCAGCACCGCTTCAACTACTGGCGTTGAGCAGAAATGAGCATGTCAGGGGTGGAGCTGAAAACTCGAGATAGACCCTCATCACTGTGAAGTCAGTTTGGAAGTCTGTTGCATTCAGCACAACGAACAGAATCCGCATTTTTCAACACACATGTTAAGTCAGTCAGTTCAGAAAGTTGGCCAGCGGGTCGCGAGAATCATTTCTGACAGGCTTTAGGCTTTTATCAACAGCTTCACTGAATAGCTCCATATTGAAAATCAGATGACCAGGTTATCAGAAAGGATTAGCGACAAGGATTTTGTCAGAGGACCAACCAACAACCTCTTACACAACAAATTTGTCGAAGAAAATGGTGATGAATCGAGCAGACACTTTGGATACCTTTGGGTGGCATCGCGCGTCAATCCTTCCTTGGATGGGTAACGACGACTGAACATTGGCCGAGGGTCACATGGAGGATAGGATGTGACGAGGATATAAGAGCCTATAGGCGATCATGGAGCTAGCTAACGAGTGAACTGGAGATCATGATGAAATGGGAATGTGTTTTTGAAACCCTGTTCTACTCGGGACTCAAGAGAATGATAGCAGTACTATATAACAGTAATTACTCTTGTTGGTCTTGATACACATAGACATTTCTGGAGACAGGCATATACACGCGTACAAATAAGCAAATAAATATGTCAATAGATGGATATATAATTCTGCTAATTGTCTGGATCCAGTATTGAATAGCTCAGTGATCGGTTCTCGCTTTCAGGATTGATTTGAGGCTGTTCAAGGCATAGAGGAAAGTTTAGGTTACAGATATTTCTTGCTTATAACTACAAGTAAGCCTTAGGCCCTGATGTACCAGCTTTTTTACGACTTTCAACTGTCTTTTGTTTGCTTTTTTGTGCCGTTAGACGACTTAAGAATCTTACATTACATTTGTTGAAGTCTTAATTAACTCTTTTCTGTTTGATAATAGTCTAATATTAATTGAAAGGCATTGTCATTACAAATCGTCACGTAACTCTAGTTATTTACTTTCCTTTTGATCAATAACTAACAATGAGCCCTCCATGGATGAATCTTTGAACAGATGATCATGAATCATTAGGATTTTCGCTAACCTATTGATAACTGATAGTTTTTAAGATGTCGAACTGCTACATTCAGTTTTTGTGCTTAGTGAAAGAATTTCTTTTGCAACAGATGTAAAGAATAAGCAAACTTCAATTTTCACATCACATAGAATACATTCCATCGAGTATTATTATACCCCAGTGAAACTAATACCCATTGAATATTAAGCCTGTGAAAAGAGTACAGTTAACTTCTATGTTTTTTTCCAACTGCATTATAGCTTAACGAGTACTTATTACCAGAACACTAAAGCCTTCAACGAGTAAACATCTTTAGAACATAACGAAAATATTCACTCAGACATCTATAAAACACAAAATAATTGAGCAAAGAATATCCTTTTCGATAATTTCCGCTTCCGGGTCTGCAATTACATATATATATGTTTATATACACAGAGTATTCTAGAATAGTAGTTTAACAACATTAGCGTTTTTTTAAAATAATATCGATTTGTTAAGTAAGATCAATGGAATTACGGTTCATTAGAGAAGCTTAACTTATAATGATAATAAAGATATAGTAGCAAATAGAATATCAACTAAAATTAGGAAATTTCCACAAAAACTGAGGATCATTCAAACCTAGATGGCCATGGTAAGGATAATGTCTGAACTAGCTTCTTTTGGACGCACAAATTAAGTTTCTTAATGTAGATCCCAACGGCCTCAGCAGTATTTAGTAATCGAACTCTTAAGGTGAAGTTAAGATTTGTTGGTATGTGGTAAATACCTGTGAAAGCCTCGTTGATTTCAATCTTGTGTTCTGTATCCACAAGATGAGATAGAATAGCGCTACTAATAGATTTTGTTTCTCCTTCACTTAACCACGCGGGGTGATGTTCGGAAATCTGACGAGAATCACGCCCAACTGTACTGGCTCCACAGAAGCAGTTAAATTGGTAGATACACATGGAAGAGGCGAAATTAGGCAGTTTGTCTTTTACTCTCGAATGCAAAAGAGGAGTGGTTTTGAAGACACAGCGTAATTCAGCAGAATGGAATGCTCTTTTTACCGCATTTCTAAGGCTTTGTGTTAGTATCTCGCTGATGTTTTCCCCGAGAAAGTGTATTTGTGAGAATAAGGCCTTTTTAAGAAATGTTGGTACCTTGAACTGCTTTGATTTCAGATTCATATTCTTATCTATAAACTTTTCTGGATAACCGTTTTCACTCAGCAACCGTTTAATATTACTGAGTTCCTCATCAAGACATTCATCTGAGCAGATAGCTCTTGCTCTGTGAACCAAGCACTTTATCAGATTGGGTTTGTATTACAAGGGTACGAAGCTGGAAAATTGAGTATACTAACCAGTTGATGTAGGTTTTCTATATACACTTCTTATTGTGTCATCCTGTTTTCTGGTCATAAGGACGTCTAGACATGAAATGCCAGAGTCTTTTTCTTTCTCAATAGTAGAATTTATTGCAGGATGAACCTCGTTAAATTTATCCAGGATGTTGTTTGCTTCATCCTCATTTTGCATAATCAAAAATGTGTCATCCATGTACCGACAATCGAATTCAAGTTCATCAATAACATCTTTCACAGGCCCATTTGCTAGTTTCGCAAGGAAAGTGTCGGCTAGAACAACTGATTTGTGCATACTCTTTTGTTCTGTTCTTGTTAGGCTAGCTGAATATTAGCTTACTTATAAAACAGAAGCACAAATACTCCATCTCTTCGAATCCACTGAAAATTGAGGTTAGCTGTAATTCCTTTTCAATGAAATGATGGCTTTTTCAACTTCGCGAGACAGTATGCACTAAATGCGATAAAAAATTGTTTTAGGAAGGGGTAGTGATAATAATAATAAGGGGGATCATAATAAGATCTTTAAGCAACCAGAAAACAAATTAGACGGGTATAAGTAAAAAATTACTAATATTTTATCAACTTCCAAAATCCCTCCCACCCAGAAACCTGCCAAGTCAATGAAACTAAAGTTAGGCATAAATAACAACTGACTTATATCTGTCTTTTTGTTTCTAACTTAAAAATAAAAACAAAAATCCAAGAAATTTTGGTAAATATACTGATTAATGTTTTTTTCTTTCGTTTTTACAAAGGTAACAGTAGTGATCCAAACATTTTGTAGATCTTTTAAGCTTAAGAGTAAATAACAACAACGCTTAATTTTATTTGTCTTGTCAGTTCCTAAAAGAAAAACTGTCATTCTCTATTGTGTTATTGTAAATTTGCATATGTTGCACAGGTGTGGTTTTATTTAAGTTCAATTGGATTAACTTGGAGTCTATTAGAGGATTTTTCACATTATGATAGTTGGAATTAGTTTCGCTGAATTCATTCTAATGTTAGGCGATAAAATCTAAAAGAAAAACTGATGCGTAATAATGCTGACTAACGTGAACAAATTGATAAAAAGAACTCAGATATCTAAGGGATTGATAAATTACCAGATAATGTAAGCATGTTTGACTAAACGTAAATATAAATTATTCAAGATGTATGAATATATTCATTGTTCATGCTGAATAATTATAGGTCAGAAAATTGTTAAACCTCACCCAGTTTACTAACCAGTCCCAAGTCCGTTAAACAGGAAAGGCTGGGTGTGAGGCTAACAACACAATCGCTACAGAAACTCTGAAGTACAGAAAATGCACAAAAAATAAACCAATTCTTCCCTAGAATCGAAGAGAACGAATGACGCAGGATGGTAATAACCTTCGGGAAACCAGTCAGTCGACGTGTCTCCTTCTCAGAGAAGCAAAAATAAAAACATAAAAAAGAACTTGTAACGACAGAAGGCAAGAGTCAGGCAACAGATCATTTATTAAGGAAATCAACGCATATTTATACATATTTTCATGTACATTATTATGGATATTTAAGTAAACAAACACAGTCTTCCGATTGGTTGTTTCTCACGTAAAGTTAATCTTTCATCTATTTGTGACTGTTTCTTGAATGTCAAATCCTCTATATGTTAACTGCATCCGCCTACGCAAAGTCAATCTTTGTTCACATTTTCTCACGACAAATCTTGGGAACGTAAATAATGACGTAAATTACTGTCTACTAATTTGGCTAGTAGACAGCTCTCACCACAAACTGACCACATGATGTTCAAAGCTGGCTGAAAAAGCTGCTCAGATTGCAGCTGCTCACGCTGGTACGCAAGTGCTACTGTGAGTAGATGGAGTGGAAGTGGACTCTCTAAATTGTTAACTAGAGAGTCAGTAGTCCACTCCTGTCATCAAGAGCACATCCACGAGCACACCGAGGGAACAGCTACTATGATATCACCAATAATATCATCTGAGGTGGAAACCAATCTAATCTAAGATAATGGCGACAAAATTCAACTCAAAAGGTATGAAAGTCAAATTTATCCAACTAAAACTAACTCATACCAAAGGAAGAAGGAAAAATTCTACAGACGACTGCAAACAATGACTGAAAGCATCCCGAATAGCGAAATCAAACTCGTAATATTTGACATGAACACGGAACTGGGAACAGACAATATAGGAGGAGAACTCATCATGGGTCTAGAGTCTCTTGGTGAAATGAAGGAGAATGGTGAAATCTTTGCAGATTTCTGTGCTTTAAGTGGTTCGTTGGTTGGAGGAAGTGTGTACCGGTATAGGGATATATACAAGACGACACTGGTTTCCTCATATGGACATACATAAATCAGATAGACTTCATTTCAATCTGAAGAAGTTCGAGACGCGGTCTACTGGAATTAAAATCGAAAAGGGGAGCAGTTCTGGTCCCAGATCATGATTTAGTGTATGTATCCATCAAGAGCAAGTATAAAACCTTCAAAGAGGCTAGAGACAGACCAAAGTTCAATTTCAACACTCAGAAATTGAATAACAAAACTATGAAGGAGACACTTATAACAGTAATTAGAGCAAAGTCGGAGGCATTACTTAGCATCACCGAGTAGTTCTGTATGGAAGAACACAAGGATTCTCTGAAATTATTGTTGAAGGAAACCTGCGTGTTTATTTTAGGCAGAGTAAAGGGGCCAGGCAAGGAATGGCTCTCAATTAACATGTGAAAGCCAATACAGAAGAGACTGGCAATGAAACAAAAGATGAATCAATGTGAAGATGAACAACGAAAGGAATACTGGAAAAAAGTGAAGAGGAGTGTTAAGAACGACAAAAGACATCTATAGGACTCAATAACAACAGTAGCAGATAAAGCAGTAGGTTAGAACGATTTCAGAACACTATACCAGATAATTGGGTCGCTATTCCAGAAGAGATCAAGGCATGTTGAACCAATGAAAGATAGTAAAGTAAACGCAATTACTAAAGAGATGGAACAGAAGGAATTTCGGACTCCTGAACCGACTAACATCTACAACTCATCCGGAAATACTACGAACATGAGCAAACATCAATCCTCAGGCCAGAAGAGAATGCATAAAATCCAAAAGTTAAGAATGAAGATGTTAAGTGAATAGTAAAATAGTACACCAAAACTCCGAAATCAATATGGAAATCTATTGCACTTAGCGTAGAGAACAAGATACAAATTTTCATCACTAATGTCAAATCAGTCAGTTTTTCCCTATGGTTCAGAAGCTTGGCACTTCACAAGATTTTCATCAACAGCAGCCTTTACTAGATACTGAAGACCAAATGGCTGGCCGGAAAGGATTAACAACGAGAACCTCTCACAATGAACCAACCATGAACCTCTTCACACACAAATACAAAGAAGGAAATGCAGACGCATTGGATAAACTCTGAGGAGACTGTTGAATGACATCAGAACAGTGCAGTCCCTTAAGCGGGACCCAACTACGAGGGCGAGGATCTGAAGGTGGCATGGTAGAGATAATGCGAGGAGGAGATGAGCGCTTATGAACAATCGTGGAACCAGATAAAAAGGAGTTTGGAGAACATGATGAAATGAAGATATGTTGTTAAAGCCATATGTTCCACTGGGAGCCTCAAAGGAATAATAATGTCAAGTTAATAGTGTTTTCCCTTCTGGTTACCCATTTCTAAAGTTGATTAGAAGGCTTACACTTAACACTAGCAAATGGACAGTGACATTCCATGAATAAATAAACATCACTAGTTGAGCAAAGAAATGGTGGTATATTCTGTATAGCATTATTAAGATTCCGAGTACAAATACACTTATGCTCCACTGTTAATTTTCAGCATTAGTAGTGGTCAGAATAATGAGAATAACAGTTAACTACTCAGCCAGTACATTTTTAAGAATGTTGCTAATATTGAATTTATAGACTGTTAATCATGAATGAATTCGATATTAGTGCACGTGGTAAAAACGTCGATCTCTTGGTAATTATAACTGAGTTTAAACTGATCAAGAAACATCAGCCCTTCAGAAATAAATACACTTGTGGTCTTGTCCACTGAACACCACATATTAAATTCAGCCATTTAAATAAGCATGTCAACATTTCTGAGAATTGAGGATTCAGGTAGTCAAAAATGAACAGTAAAGTTGTTGAAAGACTATAACCCCTATGTAAGTACGTATGTAAATTTTATCAACCGTATAGAAGGAATTTGTCAGAAATACGGAAGTAAAGGAATATCATGATTATTACACCTATTGATTTGTTACCACAGTTCAGAGCAAAATGAAGTCAGATGAGAAAAGAAAAGTTGCCTGTATAGTTTTCATAATGTTGATTCTTATCAGAGTCAGATCTCAGATTGTAATATCTCCTAAAGAGCAAATTAGAATGAGAAAGCTGTTAACTCTTCACATATTCAAAATCACTGAAACTAACTGATTTTATGAAAGCATAAATCGGGTGAAAAGCTTTCAGACCAATATTAGAACCTAATAATTCCAATAGTAGCTTTATTCTGGACGAAATGTTTCCACAATGCGCAGAATTCTCAGTGTAATTTCTTGCATAATATTTTCTCTTCATCCATGATATTCAAGTAGGATATCAATCTGTTGTATGCCATGTGACACACTGCTGTTCATTCTGAAGCATTCGTCTTCGACAAATGTGTACTAGTAGTTTGAAAATCAATTAAAACTGTGAGTGAGTACATTTTGAGACTCAAAGATCGAAGGAATAATAAAAATTAGAGAAAATATGCTGCATTGTGTTGGATGGAGACTGAAACAGTCCAACAGTCCGAGAAGACCTCCAAATTTATAAAAATTTTAAAATATCTCTACAAAGCTGAGTTATAAACACAATGAGCATAATGATTAATAGACAAAACAAGTAGATCAGCAAGAGTTCTTTCGAATTCATTTTCAAAGCTGTACAATCGCATATATATGTTATTGTGTGTTTGTGTGTGTATACATTAAAAAAACATTTCTATCTTTTTTTAACAATACACATCTCAATAATAGGTTGAAATTTATTTTTGAATGATTTTTCAACTACTCATGAGTAGCATCAGCTTTCAAGCATTATAAAACAAGATTTTGTTCCTCTAAATTATTTCCAAGATTTCCCAGTGATAATCATTTGACAGAATCAGATATCTCTTCATTATTTTATTAAGTGTAGGTGTAGTGACATTTATCATTGTAAGAAAAAACTAAAACTACCCTGTCATACACTGTGCATAAATTATTTACAGCTAACAAACCAGCACTGTTAATGAACTGCTAATGATCCTTAAATCCTTAAATGCACTTACATTGGTTATTTTGATACATTTTTATTCCCAGATAACATATTCTGCCTTTTCAACTGTCTATGAAGAGTTTCACATTCAATAAAACTTTACAATATATCTTTATTTTTCTATTTGAGCACTTGCTATTTCAATGCATTTGTTTTCTGACATAAAGAAGTAGAAAGTGTTTTTATCATATGGGACAACTGTCAGTCACTATGGATGAGATAAACTGGTGGTCGATTAAAATCTAAATTTAGGCGAGAATATATTCTAATATGAACGTTGTAATTATCATTCAGTGAGTAATCAATTAAACAGCCACTAATCATTTAAATTAAATAAGATCTGGATTTTCAACTACGATGTGAAGTCAGTGGTACTACACGTATCACAGACTTAACCGGCGAGTCACGAATGGCACTTCAAACAAACTACACACATTCATCAACACCTGTCTTCGCTCAGTACTACTCAAGATCAGATGGCCGGTCAGAAAAGAACAGCAACAGGGATCTCTGGTAATGAACGAACCAACCCAGCAAAAACCAATTGTGCAACAAATGTGCAGGAAGAAATGGAGGTGAATTGGATTGGCCATACTCTGAGAAAACCATCGAGTGAAATCACACGCCAGGCTGTCGCTCAAGTGGAACCCGAATGGGAAAAGGCTAGTTGGTCGTCAGTGCGATGGTGACATGGCGAAGGTGATGTGAGTGGAGATGAGAGCATGTAGGCAGAAGTGGGGTCAGGCTAAAACGTTGGTGAAGAAGCGAACGCAATGGAGACGTTCGACTGAAGCCCTATGTTTCCCTAGGAACTAAGGGAAACAATAATAACAGTATCATCTACATTATTCTACCTTTCAAATCAGAAACAGCTTTATAATATTTACCTCAGTTGTTAGGATTTATTCACTGATTTTGAAATACGCTTCTTATTCGATCAAATCAAACTGTTACTGTTCAAACCTGAATATTCTGAAAGCGTTAACTATTCAAGAGTTTCTTGTTTCAATATACAAAAATCATCAATGATCACGTATTCTGAACACATTCATCTAATCCACCATAGGTGAATGCAATCATACTGTAATTTCTTGTAACAGTTTTGTAAGCTGACATAAGGATCATTTAAGATAGACTTTAAGTATGTGTTAATTGGATATCTTTTTGTCAGGCTAAGCGTACTCATGGGTGATTTCTGCAGAATATGCCAACTGTTTCCAACTTCAGTGTGAAATTAGTTATGAATATGTTGTCTAGAAAGGCAATTAAGGACTGCCAATTGAGTTATTTGGTGCAGAAAACACGGCAACCATAAATACATTCACCTTAGTCAGAAATATTTACCAGCATTTCAAATACAGATTTTGTATACTGTATTGTGGCGGGGGGTGGAGGTGGGGAAATGAAATGTGTTTTTAAGGATGTAAGCCTCATGAAACGACTAAACTGTAGTTGCAAATAAAAATGATGTTCTTTACCAAAAACTTCTTCCTTTTAACGATTTCTTTATGGACTTACTATGAAAGTGTGAAAATGAATTTAACAGTAAACCGACTTGTTGCTAATCGAAACAAGGAAAATTTAGGGTACTGATGGTACTCAACCGTGGTGATTAACAGTTACAAGCGTCATTTATTACTCACAGTCATATCAGTTCATTCACACCGCTGCATAATTTGCTTTATATATATATATCGCCCCCTTGTTATTTATTATAATTTTACATATATCCGGTAAAGGTGTTGAGTCATTTCGACTGAATGTGTTCGATGGTGATTAAATGAACAGAGATTCAGTAATTAACCTCTCTGTCGAATCAACTTTATCACTTTGAAATGATTTCACTCTGCCCCACCATACGGTGGGACGTCCAATAGCTGGAAGATAGAATTAGGATTAGCGACAAATTCTTCAAATGTATTTGCTTGCTGTTTCCCAATGTATAATTACATTCGTTAAGGCATAATACATTTATAATTTCAATGTACATCAGAATAAAATAGAAAATCTTAGCTTTCAGTTGGCAGTATTTTCACAATCCTGGCTTTTATTTCTTAAATGAACCCTATAAAGATACCAAGTAATCAAAAAGCATCCTTGTTATATATAAAACCTTTTCATGATCAATATCGTCTTTAATATTTAGTTTAGAATTCCGTAATATTTAACTTCTCTCGCTGCAAAATATGCAGGAATAATGAATAAGCTAGTTTTCATAACAATATTCCTACCTTGGTTGGAAACTAGCTAGTAACTAGTGTAATTTTTCTAGTCTTTTGGTTGGCGTTCATTGAAATCTATCAGTCAGATATGACTCTGACTGTAGCGCTGCGTGACGCGAGTTTGAATCTCAGAAGTTACATGAGCTTGTAGATTCATCTTGCTGCTAACTAGCACTAAACCTGGGCCTCATGGCCCAATTGCCTCCAATCATCTAATATCAACAAAGATATTTCTAATCAATGAAACTATTTTCCACTAATCTTGAGGGTGTAAGATAACCTAAGTGAACTTAATGATGATACAACCACTGAATAATCCTTTTTTCTCTAGCCATATGGCTTGCATTGGATATATTATGAACAGAAAACTTTCATGTGTGTCTACATAATCAGGAAAGAAATTTCTGCTTTTCAAACTTTGCCTCGAAAGAATACTACCTACCGATCCACTTTTCACTAATCTGCATAAATCTGATTAACTGACACTAATATAATATCACCCCAAAACAAAAGTGTCCCAAGAAACTTTAGTTGGCTACTCTCTGTTGGCATGAAGTCATCAACCTAGAATTCATGTTAGAAGACGTCAAGAAACTGATGAACAAACAGTAAGCAGAGCAGCCAATTGGGACCAAATGGCTGTTCCGATTATCTTTCAGTTTCTGAACTAGGTGAGACAACATTTTTGAAAATCACGTTTTTTGGTGTGGAGTACTACTAGTTCGGAGATTTTAAAAAAATTCCAAACTCACAAATACAGGCATAATCAATTCACCGGCAATTTATGACATCACTTCTACTTTACACTAGGATGCTTGCAAACTAATATGGAATTACTTACTTCCACAGTGCCCAAGTTTTACACATATATTAATATGCTTGCGAAGTGTTTAAAAATCTAATGTACCACAGGTTATTGACTGTTTGTTTCTAAATTAAGACTAATTCATGAAGATTCACTTCATTAAATGGTTACTAAATAGTTAAGAATTTCAAGTTTTCTTGTCGAAAGTGCCAAATTAATTATATCTATGAGGTTCAGACATTTTATATTGTGATGCACTTTTTTACGTCACTTCTGGAAACAAGCCGCCGATAGGAATGACTGACAAATGAGCTTGGATTTTCTAAAAACTGAATGCACTTATGGTTTCAAATCCACTTACTGATTGCATCCGATTATCTAAAATTCGACTTCCTATGCAACTACTGTCAGGTAACTGAATATAACTGAATCTTTAATACATACACTTTTAAATGTACACCAAGCGAAGTTGAGTTTAAGGTATGAAAAAGCATTATGTTTTTGGGTAAGATAAGACAAAATCTACAGTTTTTAAAATGCTTCTCAAGTAAACACTTTAACAACTACTTTATCTGGTTCCATCTGAAGACTTATTAAATTCTAATTTGTAATCAGAAGTTAGGTTTCGGGATATTAGCTGGGAGAACATTAAGAAGCATTACTAAAGAGTCATTTTCATCTTACTCTTCAACAGTCCTAAGGGGAAGTGGTGGTCACTGGGGGCCACTGATTATCATTATGCGAACAGTTATATATATTTATTGAAATAGACGGTGGTGGTACTACGTCACGAGATAGCACAAGTCTAGAATGACTGATCATTTAGGTCCTTTAACGGGAGGGTAACAAACTTGAAAAGTAACATGTTGATCTCTGACTTTACTGTTCGTGGTATTGCGGTTGAACAATGCTGTAGAGTCTCAAAGTGGGGAGATACAGTTAACTTATATTTCTGATTTCTCATCTGTCCTCTGGTTTGTTTCTCTGTATGGTTGAAACTATTCGTAAATTGAAATTTTAATTTGACCCATGACAATGTTGTATTCAATACATAAATGAGAATAATAAATGCACTCATCAAATAATCAAGACATTTTGAATTCATCTGAAATGAATCCCTTCAAAGTGATGAGAAATGTCACATTTGCATACATCTTTAAAAAATTTTAGGTTTTCATTTACAGGGATTCGATGATTTCAAATTTTACTGGCGGTCGCGCTATACATCGTGAATTAGAACAAATTAGAATTCCTGAGGCACTGGATTCCATCTCAGTGGTTAAATGTTCAGCAAGCTCGACTTGTAAGCCGAAGGTCCTGGGTTCGATCTCTAGTGGTGTCATAGGTGCGTACTGCTGGGAAGTTCCAAGGTAGGACGAAACAGCTGTCTACTATTCTTTGTGGGTTTTCAATGGTTCTCACACTGAAGTCAGTTAGTTACTATATCTGAAAAATTTCAAGTTTACTGGTAACCTACCAGTCAAAAATCCGTACTGACTGTTTGAATTAATGTGATCTGCTTGTGTATAACCCGGTAGCGTAAACATAACAACATATAAAGGTACTGCAGTCTTCAATGTATGATTCACTATTGTTCGGTTTTTCAATTTATTACAGTGTTAGGAAGAAATTACTTTCCTATGAATAAAAAAACAAAATGAATTCATCCAGTTTGTTATCTGCGTCAGCTATACAAGTTACTGCTTTCAACACAAAAGTTATGTCCATCTCGTTATCCTACACACACTTTTCGCCTTATAATCAAATCAATAATCCATATTTTGCCACAAATAAGACATGACTTTCAAAACGCTTATTCTATCGATTTCCTAGAAAAAAGACTAGACATACCACAATGCCTTATACCCATTTAAAGGAAAATATTGATAACTTTTGAATTACTCCTATTCATACTTGTCAGCGAATGTCCAAGCGCAAATTTTGCCTACCTCTCAAAGTTGCCTGTTAATGTGCTTAAATGTTATGTAACTGTGCCAGTGTTGTGTGCGGATAGTACTCGTTGTTCACACATGTGCAAGTAGGTTTGTCTCTCTCTCCCTATATATATACATATATATGTATATGTATATATATATATATATATATATACAGACAGGCAAGTATGCAGGAGAATAAGAAATTCACCTGGGTATTTTGACCAGTCAGTTACTTCTTCATCAGTATGTCCTACAAATTGTACCAATCAGCAGTATTTGACTCCCTGTGTGCGTAAATATTTCCTACCGATGCGGCAACAATTAATACTAGTGTGTGCATGTGATGCCTGCAACTATTGACCGGTTGCGTGGGTGCAAAATTAGTGTGACGCATTTAACTGTAAAAGTGATCAGTTAAGCAAAGGTCTCATAAATTTCTTTTTCTACGTCCTTGATTATTATTTATTAAGTCAATAAAGATACTATTTGAGCATAATATTATGGATAAGAAGGCATAAATACACTTCTCATTGCGCCAGACAAATGATAAACCCAAATTAGTGCCTTTAAATAAACAAAAGAACTATGCATCCTCTTCTAATTGAATACAAGAGAGATGCATGATTAAATGTTTCGCTTAGAAATGTCTTCTGTAAACTAATACTGCTACTTTCGGTTTCAAAGAACAATCACTATTGTAACAAAAAGGATCCCAAACTCCTTGTTATTGCATATATTACAATGACGACGTCCGAACTTGAAGGTGGTCGATTCGATTTCGACGATGGTGGAAGTTATGTTGGTGAGTGGTGTGAAGGAAGAGCACACGGACTTGGTATAGCTACTGGGCCAGAAAATCAAGGTGAATATTCAGGTGAATGGAATATGGGTTTTGAATCTCGAGGTGTATATATATGGCCAAGTGGAAATATTTATAGTGGTACCTGGCTCAAAGGTAAACGTCATGGTGAAGGTGTGCAAATTAAAGGACGTTGGGTATACAGAGGATCATTTACCACTGGATTTTGTGGTCGTTATGGTATCAAGGAATCTCTAACCAGTTGCGCCAAATACGAAGGAAGCTGGCATTTAAACCAGTTTGATGGTTTCGGAGTAGAAACAAATTCTGATGGAAGTAAGTACTACAACATTTAGTCCTAATTTTTTAAACATCTTCTCTTAGATTTTAACTTTTATAAAAAAATTTTAGTTACATTTTATCTAAATCAGATTCTTATCTCAAGATATTCTCATCCTGGTGTTAGAAGTAGGCAAATAAAGTGAATAAAAAGGTAGGAGTTATCACTCAAAAGTGACTGACTTTTCCCACAAATTTGAATGGCTTGTTGATTGATTCTTCTGAATAGTTTGTACTGAAACTACTATACTTCGCATAATAAGTGTACAGTGGGCTAACTGAAATGGTAATCGCCCTCAACTTTGTCTTACGTAAAAGACGTTCAAGTTTTCTTGGGAAACAATCATCTGAGTCTATTCTTGTTCAGATAAAATGTAGCATCATAATTTCGTCACATAAATCAACTTACAGAATGAAAGAGAAAATCCTGTTGGCTAGGTCTCAAAGAAACCAGAATGTTCAGTGGAAGAGCTTAGATACAGCCGACTTGCATAACAGGCTAATTACAAATACAGCCTGATCAGAAAGGTTTCTCTTTCAGAATTATCATATCTACTGGTTCAAAGTACCTACCATTTTGTGAATTACCGACATGACTGATGGTCATTCAAATCTGACCTACAGAAAATACAAAATTCGAACTGTTGATTAAGCCACAAGCGGTGGTTTTCTCTGTCACTGCATATGTATATGTATATATACATATACTAATTATAAATACACTTATTATAAACTTCCACTGTATAATTTTCATATCTTGCTGCAAAATAATAATACACAACTTTCATTACAACTGAGAATAAAGAATTAGTAATATTATAACTAGTGCAGGTGATTCATGAGTTGAACGGTCGATGACTAGTAACAAATTATTAGCAAGACAACTTAGAATTAAATGAAAAATTTTTTACAAAAGATAAGCCTCACAAGTTTCAAATCGAATCATTTCACCCGATCTTCAAAACATTTCTGATTATCTTCACGGATGCAGGTTGGTAACAGATTGACCTATAAAATATTATTGTGAATATCCAATCGCTTCAGTTTTTTTTACTATTGGGATACCTAGTATGTGGGAGATATTAGATTTTCTATAGTTTTTGGTTTGGAGCAGGTTGGAGCTTCCTGCAGTTCTAGTGAGAAGTCGTGACCAGTGAGGTCCAATTAGAAGTCACGTGTGGATGGATTTCCACCAACGACAATAGTTGGGGTCGCGCTAAAATCACGAATTGGTAGAAGTTAGAATTCATGAGCCATTGAATCGGGTCCCAGTGGCTGAATGGTATACGAGCTTGCCTTGTAACCGGAAGGTCCTGGGTTCGAATCCCAGTGGGTGCGTACTGCCGATGATTCCCAAACTAGGATGAAACAGCAGCTGTCCAGTACTCCCTGGTTTTCAATGGTTCTCTAACTGATATCAGTCCGTGATCAACTCGTAAGATATTAGATTTACTGAATTAAGTGCACTTTGTTGAATTAAATTTCCCGGTGCAATTATTTATTTGATAAAACGATAGACTGTTGTCTGTAATCACATCAATGTTATAAGACTTTGTCATAAATTATGCCCCGAACATTATGCAACAGGTGATACACTGCATCAGTGTGTACTTTACTAAACAGACGATCTTATATATATATATATATATATATATTATATATATATATATATATTAAATAATACAAATTATTGATGAAAGAATAGTTTCGTTAAGAAACACCTCATATCTTCATTATCAAGCTGGTTTCTCTAAAGCTGAAGTGGTGAAACCAGGTAGCTTCGAGAAGTTCTCCCTGAAACCTTATTTGATGTAGCAATCTTTTAGAGTATTGCATTTGATAAATTTGTATAGACCAGCCATGTTAGAATTCAAATTCGGGTAGCAAAATGAAGAACAGTAAACTTAAGCTTAAAGTTAGTGACAAATACAACAATATATGCTTAAAATATACATAATATTACCATCCCTTAAAATGTAGTTTCTATATTAGGGCTTTAACTGACTTTGACTAGCTAATTTAAAACAAAACTCCTTATTGGTTAGTAATTTTTTACTTTACAAAACCAATAATCACGTTACCATGAAGCAGATAGCCAGAGTTATTTTGACGGATATCAAATTACAAGAAAATTTTAAATGTGGTCATGCTTACCTTAACAACATGACTAAGCAAGTTAGACTGTACTTGAGTAGCTAAATAAACAAAACAAAAAAAATTCAATAGACTGTGAATTTCTGAATAAATTATGTTTTGGTCCTGTGATAGTGTGCATACTCATCTCCTTCAATTCGGGTGGCATCTACAGTAGGATTAAAAACTAAATTTTCTTTTTTTTTCATCGTTTATTTTGTAAGTTATGTGAAAAAGCTTTCATCAGGAAAAATCCTTAATAACACCTATTCCAAATTTCGGCTTTTGATCAATACCTTCTAATAGTTACTTATAATTTCAGTGATATTGTTTTCCGCGATAATGACACAGGGCATGCTCTGAACTAATGTGAAATATTTAAATAATTAAATTTGCAGCAGATAATTTTTCCCCAGTTTATGGGAAAATCATTTAACTAATACCAGCAGTATATCCACATTTCCCACGTGTTAGGGTCACACTGATATGCTATTTTAACCCATAGTGAGAACTCACCAAAGACTGAAATTTATGTATGCTGTTATGTTTCCCATCATCTTCTACAGACACTTTTCTTTCCAACTTTTTTCTCACACCATTTATATCATTCCTATGTTTACTTTTAATCCTCGTTGAAATGTTTTGTTTACGCAAACTGAGCTGTTACGTTCGTGTCTGTGCTTTGTTACGCGTAACTTACTTCCTAAGCATAAACTGTCTTTCCCATCACTGCTTTCATTGTTTGAAAATGTTTGTCGTCTTTTTTTCAGCAAAAAATGTTTAAAGTGTTAGTGTGTGGTAGTGGTTTCTGTAGGATGTTGAACATAGATAGGCTGGTAAATGTTTACTTTCTGCTGACTGGTAAGGCATTTATCTTATTGACTTTACTTTGAAACTGAAGTAAAACGAATTGCATCTGTTGGCTTACTTATGTGACAACATAAATAAAGTAGTGTGTATAGGCAGTAAAAAACTACCCAAGTAATTAAGCTCCTGTTGCTTTCGTATTACATTTCAAGGTGGATTCTGACATATATTTGACGGTATCTTGAACAGATGGCTCATACGGTCTCTTAAGCCAAAGTGGAAAATTGTTATGCACATTGATCTAACATAAGTATCCTTCACATCTAGACGTTATTTTATTGGTTGATTGTCTACTGTGTTAACAAGGGAAGAAATAAGAACCACTAAAATGATGGGCTTAATACGTAACCAAGTAGTTAAAGCCCGTTATGCACTTTTAAATAATGTCTTTTAATAACCTCAAAAATGTACAACTGAGCCTCAGAATTACTCACAAGGCATTCAAAACGGATACAAGCAATTTTAGAAGAACCTTGTTTCCAGTGGCTTTCAGTTGTAGGCATTCAATGCAGCTGCTTGTACCAAAACTTTATACACTTATCTATCAAATTAATATGGTAGTAACACTTGAGTTGACAGAGAGTCGCATACGCAACTACGATACTTGTCATGCAGCTCAAATCCCAAGTGTCATTACTTCTACAGGAACTTAAATAACTGCTTAAGCACATACCTCATCTTCAAGGATAAATTCTTGCGCATTTTACTGTCAATCTTTTGAACATACTCTACACTGTCAACAATTATCAGGAATTGGCTGATGTTGTCACTCAGTAAGACAATGTCGTTTGAAAGTAACCTCCACCATTGTGGCAGATCAACACCACCAATACACATCTTCAAAACTGTCCGTACACTCTCATTCTTTAGACTGTTGAAAGGAGTCACGATGAACATAAACTGAGTTTACCTCAAACACCACCTAGTACAACCAATGAATTTGGGCTACCGTTATCTAAGGCTTTTGAGATGCTGATACACGTTTTAAAGACACTTTTGCATTAAAAACATTCCTATTCCACGAAATGAAGACAAATCAGATATTAAGAGATTAAGCTCTTACCAGTTTCAAATGCACGCAATACTCAAAAAATTAAATAATACTTTATTCGCTCCACGAAAATTGATTTCTTACACATTTTTTGGTCTTCAAAGCACATTAATAGACCTCGTGCTCAGTAGCAGTCACCACATCAATAAACAACTGTGGCAATCAAACTGAGTTTTAAATCAACCACGCTAGCGTTTAAACAGCGTTTCATGATTAATAACTGCCTCACTAATACAGTAATTTTTGCTGGCAGCAGCTCGAATCAGGTATGATAGTGAATTATATTCCCACTCTTAGGTTCTACTCACAGTAATGCACTATTACTTATCCAAAACGTTACATGAATGTTATACCTGGAAAGGCGGGAATACAAAGAACATAAATCTTATTTTACTTTCTTTGTTCTAAAGGATCTGGTTGACATAAAGGCGATTTTCAGTATGAAGCACTGGAAAGGTAATTCGTCCTTGCTTGTATTGATTTTGTTTATCAGACACTGGACATAACGCTTGTTTTGAAAGCTGGTAGTTTTGCAATCGAGGATTCTCAACAGCCTACTTGAACGCTCTTGGGGGGTTCTAAAATTAAGCGAATTACAGATTTTCAGCATACTTTGACTTCAGATTATTTTCAAAGTTATATCTGTTCATACCGAAATCCACTTGAAATTAAGATTGTTTGTTAAGAACTATTATACTACATAACTAAAAACTGAGGTCGAATAAAAGCCCCAGCTAACCAGTATATATATATGCATATATTTGAAGGAGAGCATGAAAGATAAGAATGGTACGTTTTACAAGTGATCACAGTACTTTTGGCAGCTTACCAAAAGACTTTGAGAGTGTTTTAAATTTGTATGATGGTTATTAAAAAGCTTCACAATAATCATTCATAGAACAATAATAGTGTAGGGGTTCTATATAGGAATACTTACCGAACATTTAATGAACTGCATAGATATAAAATCCCCCTTTACATTATACTTTCTGTCAAATGAATTTCTGTGCAAAAGCGTAATTTAGGTAAGACTGTCTAAAACAGACTTAGTTTAGTAATCTGGTTTTCATACAAATGGAGGATTATTATATCCGCAGAAGAAATTACGATTGTGGCAAGATTAAACTAATAGCCCACTAACTGCTAGTTCTCTACTCAGTTGACTGAGTTAAAAAACCCAACTAACGACTAGGCTTCAGTTACATTTGAGTCATCAAAGGTTCCTGAAACTCTGATACAAATGAATCACATGCAAAGGTCTATTTTCGTCGTTATGATTATTATCATTTAACAAGATTACTTCTCCGAATCAACAAAGTTATACTCTGAATGAATTAGTTAGTCTGAGTGTTTTTATTTTATGTCTACTGTCACGTGTGCACACTAATATCAGGCTCCGAATAAACGCTTTTCAAATAACTGGTGGTTTTTGTCACGACTAGAAGTTTCTTCCAGTCAATAAATTATGTGAGTTGCTTGGCCAATGCGACAGTCAACTGTCCACTAAGCTAATTTATAAATTCATTTTCAGAAATGATGTTAAATAAATTCATGTTTCATCTTATTTGAAACTTGTCAGGTGAGCTCACATGGATTCTGGTGAGTAAAAGTTAGGTACCGAAAAGTACGAAACGTATCAAATTATGTTTTTATTTTCCTCTGTAGACAGTGACTTCTGCTCAAAATTTACGACAACGCATTTCGTTTGATTTATGAGTTATGGTGTAGTAGTGTAGCTAATTTCTTCAGATAATGTAAGTTATTTCAAACATCAATATGCAGATTACTTCAGTGTTAATTCTAGGTGGTTTCGACTCCACATATTACGTCAGATAGGATAAAAACCATAGGTATTCAAAGAAATTCTGAGAAATAGATTTTAATATTTCAGAAACTTATATTTTTGTAATACTACAACTCTTGAATACCTAGGTTAAGATTGCCACACTAAACTAAACATTGGAGTCATAATCTGTCATGCAGTTTTTGTTGTCTGTTACTCGCAGAATAGTGTTGTCATGCCAGCCCTTTTGTGATTTTTATAATTTTATGCCAGCTGACCAACTCATTTAATCCATTCCCAGAAAAAAAAGCGTTTATCACTTGATTGTTTCATTATCGAACAATGTAAGCCTAAAAATGAACTGGTCTACTTTAAGAATTCGGAGAAAGCATCAATGAATCTCAACAATAGTAACACCTTAGCTATATGTATCCTTAGATGAATACACTCCAGTCAACTACTAACAGAAATAACAAGTCTTCTAGCTAAGTAATCACTTTGGAAATCCTGAATGATGAAATTTAGTCGCTGCATATTTTACTAATTGTTTCTTTCTTCGTAAAAAGTGGAGTGTTGTCACATAATGTCTGAATTATTTAAAATCTACAATAGCATAATAAGAATTTGAGGTAGTTGTTCACTTAACACTTGGAAAACCGTCTCTTGCATTTTTAGGACACGGCTAGTTATCTGAATTTCTAAGGAATAAATAAGTTCATTTCTGAACTGAGTTTGCAGTGTCATAAAATACCATATTTTGTTTAACCTGTCATGGTCATCAACCTGAGGTATCATGAACTCTATATCTAACACGGCCTAATTCTAATCTTCTAATGAAATGTAACTGGTGATTTGAAGACAAACGATAAGTAATTTACAAAAAAGAAAACGAGTTCAGAGAAGAGTTATTCTTTTCACCGACATCATTCTAAAGCTGTACAATCTAAGATATACAATACATTTTCGTAGGAATAAAATGAATGTTTTCGGTGATACTTCATTAAAATTTCGAGTTTCAGATAACATTCAGTAGATCTGAAATTATGCAAAACAGAAATGTTCAACCTCTGTTGACATACCGAATATTTCACCCCAGTGAATTATTAGAAAAGTCAAATCTGAATTAAAAATAAAGCTAGCTGATGCGCGTTGCACAAGAGGTGGATCTCGTGGCCCTAGTGGTTTAGTGGATAACGCTTCGGCTTTGAAGTGACAGGTACTGGGTTCGATTCTCAGTGGAAACACCATCACTCACTGAGAATGCAAGAACACTTGGATGACGAGTCCTAAATGAGATGAAATATGCATCGTGGATTCCACTGCTAATCACCCTCCACTGCAATTACTTCCTTTTAAGGTTACTTAGACGCTGAAGAATGAATTGTCAGAATTATATTTTCTCCCGAATTTTTCAAATATTCGACTACAGAAAACATAATAATCTAACATTTAAGAGGAGAACGTTTCACCTCTTTTGGAAAAAAATGTCATCCTATCTGACCTAGTCAAGTAATAGTGATTCCCCAATCTACTATGAAATGCTTGAAGAATACTTATTTCGGCACAAAGCTTTATTCATCACCAAACAGCAGATGAAACTCTTCAGATTTCTTTTACTTTTACACTAACCTCCCTCATTTTTAACACCTACAATAAGTATATCATAAGTTATCGCAACTGGCATAAAAACGGCAAACAAAATTGCAGGATTTCATATACTGCTGATTTATGTGTGTAGTTGGAAATCAATCACTTCAACCAGTTGATTTTGCAAAAATCACTTGTACTCATCTTCAAATACCTACAAATGTAAGCTTATATTTCTTTTTCCATCGATAGCTGCAAAGGCGGTCGATGCATCCATCTTGTAGTCTGATTCATTTTAAAGAGGGTGTGATGACACCTAAACAGGATTGACACTCTTTCATTCCAAATATTTCTTTGTAAAGTGCCGGGATCCTTAAATTTACGTTTTTCTAATGTGCTTGTTTTGTCGAGAACAGGTGAATTTGTCAGATCTATGATTAGGCTCAATTACAGGAAACTGGTTTATGTATTCAAATGTTGTGCTGTCGTATCTTTGTCGGTGTCTTTCGTGAATCTGGTTCTAGTTTTAATTCTGCTAATGAGTCATGCTGGTTGAAAGATTCATTGAAAAAAAAATAGAAAATATGCTAACGAGACAATAAATGTTTCTGTTTATACAGTAGTATAGATATATACACTCAGTGTGTACAGACATACCGCTGAACAACCTACACTAGACATTTATTTGAAGTGGGAAAGCTGCTATCTTTTCATTCATTCATCACTTATTATTTAATCAATAATTGTTTTAATCGATCACTTGAATTGGCAGTGATACATACAAATACAGGGCGCGCAAAATATAATCTTGATAAAAATGACCTGATTTTAGCCCACATACCTTTTCAGGGATGTTAATTTCCTCCTGTTTCTGTAAAATTTGTTATTGTGCATGTCATATACAACAAAAAAAGAGATTCGTGCACAGAAGGGATTTTGACAAGTTCACCAATCTGTATGTTCATATTGAACGATTTTTCTGTAACCTATGAAGTAGGACATTACATTTTTGTGCCTCTGCCCCCAACCTACACACACCCATACACACATACACATATGTTATACAGAGGTAAAGTGCATAAGATTAGGAAGGAAATGGATGCAAAATAAAAAGAAATACATAGAAAAACATATTCATAAAAATTGCGTTGAAGATACAAGTAGGAATCTGAAGTTAGTAATTGTACTTTTTCGGATAACAGTAGCATTTATCTAACTTTATTGATTTTTTTTCCAGCGAAAAAATGAATGAAAATGATGTGTTGATTTGATGATACGTAAGAAGACTGTACTGTGAAGAGATGCTGAGATTAAAACAGTGCCTATACATTACACTAAAATTGTAAATCAGTAATACCTCGTATGGATAAAAAAAAGCCTGTTGAATTCAGTTCTTCGAATTAGTAAATACGCTTACGTTTAGTGGTAGCAACCAGTGGAAATCAGGAAAAAGGCATCCGGAACTTAACAGTTCAGAAATGTTGAAAATAAGTTAATCAAGAAGTAGTCAGTAAATGCCAGTATGATGCGCTTACTTCTCCGTAACCCCTTTTTCAAATTCAAAAGTATTCTGACTTATTTATCGGATCCAACTGCGTTTTCATTAGTTGCTTGTTAATAGTAACAGCATGATTAGTTTTCTCTTCATATAATAGATAAGCATTGCACTTTCTTCCATACATTCTTTTGAAGCACTAGTCAAATCTTTATAAAAGAGAGAGTAGAAATATATCTGTTTTAGTAACACATTGTTCCTCGCTTCTGTCGAAATATGTTTAACTTTAAAGTCAAATAACTGACATCACTGTACTTTACACAGTTTCATCAATAGCTTTCTTTTCTTGTTTTAGCAATCCTCGCACCGTCAGAATATGTTTCGTTAGAGTCAGTAGGTATATTGACAGAATGAGGATAACCCTACTGTTGTGTCCAAACGTTTTTAAATCTCTATACGTCATTTAGACATGAACATAAATTATAATGGCGAGAGTAGACGCATTTTTTAAGCAAAACATCAAAATTAAATCTCGTTAGTGCATAAAATATACTTTTTCTTCTATGTGCTAAGCTCATGTCCAGAAACAGGATGGTTTGAAATGATTCAGTTCTCTGAGCTGAGTCAAACTCCTTTCCAAGCGAGTGAAACAGCCCTCCGGGGCTTAGATCACTTCGATTTGGCTAGTAATCACTACTGGTTGATGTGACTGGAAGACAACTACTCATCTCATTCAGTCAGTAGCAGACAGTTTCATCCGTTTCCGAATTGTCTGTATGGCAACAATAAGCATTAAAAAAACCTTCTGATTGTAGTTTCCCACTATCTAGTGAGTTTATGTCTCTGCTGTCTTTTACAGCACTGAGTCATATGTTTCTGAGGTACTTAGACACCAGTATTATAGAGATACCAGGTACAACCTATCGGTATTAAGTATTATTCATTTTGGTGCTAATAACAAGAACTAACATACAAAGAGAGGCTGATTACAAACTAGATTTGTTCCTGTGAGGGAGAGTACATACATAACAATTGTTTAACACAGTATGATTGACAGTAAAAACAAAAATACATATAAAGTAAAACATAGTTCGATAAACAAATGGCATTTTAGCCACAAAAAACACCTAGCTGGCCTTGAAAATTATTTAAAACGTTAGGAACTGCTGGTTATGTGTTATCTCCTAAATCTCAACAAATGCTTTCTTCATTACCAAAAATAGTATAAGTATTGACTGAAGCGCTCAGGCGTATATAACTGATAATAGCAGCATTGTTTCAATCACTCCAACTCCATTAGTAGATGCATCTGTTTATCACTGTCTCCTATCACCCAGTAGGGACATCATAAATCATTCATACTAATATTTAGGCTGTCAAATAAATATTAAATTGTAATATGAATATTTCAGGTTCCTAAAAGAATTAGGGGTGAATTTTTACTTCAGAATGTGTATTTCTGAGAAATCTGGACTTATTCAACATCGCGTAAAGCTGAATTTCATTTTCACAGTTAAACTCAACAAATTTCTGGATTTTTTTCAGTATCTTTCAGAATATATGTAGCCATTAGGACTGCTTGAATTGAATTTTAAGACTGCAGAAATCCATTGGGATAATTTAAATATTCCCATTATGATAATTAGAAAACACAACTGATGGAAATGCGTATTTACGGTAGTTTCTTACCATGCCTTACGATCACATCACTAAACAAGGTTGAAAGAAATAAAGTTCAAGCTTATGGATTAGTAACTAATAATCAAGGTGACAATCAAACAGTGTTCCACTCGGTTGGAAGTGGGAACAAATACTCACCGATGACATGCTAGTGGTCGGGTTAAATCACACATTGGTAGAAGTTAGAACTCACGGGCCATTGAGTCAGGTTCTAGTAGCTGAATCGTCTACGAGTTTGCCTTGCGACTGGAAAGTCCTGGGCTAGAACCCCGGTGGATGTGTACTGTCGATGAATCCCAAACCAGCACAAAACAGCTCTCCAGTACTCCCTAGTTTTCAGTTGTTCCCCAACTGATATCAATCGGTAGTCAAACTTGAAATAACATGGATAGTTTCATGCAAGCGTTGATATAGTCTAGGTAATCAATCATTGTAGATGTGTAAGTAGAATGTCCATATCGGTAAGGGTTGATGGGATATAGACCGTATAAACGCTTGCAAAAATGTATCCTTGTTATTATTACTGCTATTATCAGTCATCCAGACGCCTGAACTTTAGTTCTACCGACCACATTGATATCAAATGCCCATGATCTATAACTTTCGAATGTAATTATAAAGTCTGATGAGAACTTACCGAACATAAGGTAAATTTTATCCTCAGAAATAGGATAAACTAGTAAAATATCAGTTGATTCATAATAACTCTCCCTAGTTATCAACTTCAGTGGTCCAAGGAAAACGGTCTTACCTTAAACCCCTCCAAATGCCAAACAGTCAATTTCACCTTTAGGCATAAATCTGACCTAAACAAACTGGTTAGCTCTCACGAGGTGTGCAACATAGATGGCACTGAAATAGAAACCAAGTCGGAAATTAAATACCTAGGCGTCATTCTATCTGCTGATCTTTCCTGGTCGTCTCATATCTTGACGATTTCTAAGAAAATATTCCGTCTTACCTTCTACATCAAGAAGTTAAAATATTCTGGTATAACCCAACCCTTACTCCTACAATTCGTTAACTCTCGCATTCTGCCTATTATTCTCTATTGTTCCCCCTTAGTTTTTCCCGGGCTACTGAAGAAATACTATAACATATTACGCAGGATGTTAAAGGTTGTCAGCAGGGTAAGCAACGTGCCACTTAACCAGCTTGTTAATATTCTGGTTGACAGGCACATGGACTCATGTGAAAAATGGGCTAAATCCATTTTATCTAACTCATACCACCCTCTTCATTCACAACTCTCCCCTTGCATCTCATCAGGCAAAACCAGAAGCCTATATAGAAAACTATATGCTCGCACTAGCAAGTACAAAAACTCAACCATACCCCACTTAGCTCGTGTTCTGTGCGATAAAGAAAGCATTAGGCGTGACACCTATAATTCATTAAATAGTCAGTAGTACAACTGGATCTCGTCTTTCCAACTCATATCATTAATAGGTACAACGTTTTCTTTCTTTCTTTTCCTTTTCTCTCTTTTTCTGTTATGTGCTGCTTTGTTTCTTTCTTCCGCTTACGCCAGTAAATATGATAGCACCTACTTTTCTAACACCTTCTAACACTGTTCAACTTTGGCTTTGCTACCGACATGCCAATATGTTGTTGTCATAATGAACTGAGATTTCCTTAATCCATGTAGAATCTTATTTATTGATAATGTACTAACTGGATGCAGTACTGTAGTAAAAATGCTGAGAATTCCATTCTGTATCACAAGTACTGTTTTGGAATAAAGCAATATTATTATTATTATATACCTGTCGATTATAATTCTAAGAATTCAATTCACTTTCTTCATATATAATCTATGTAACTACACATGGAAGTAACTTTTCTTTTATTTCAAGTAAGGCTATATGCAACTTCATAGCCTATTAATTGAAGAGTGAAAAATACTAAGGCAAATATATTTTGTTTTGTTTTCAAAGAATTGAAAGCTGAAATTCGAATAACACACACCTACGTGAAAATCTAGCCTATCAATACCAGTGTAACTTCTGTTGTGCATTGAAAAATTTGTTCACTACAACTTCTGACTTACTTCATAAACTTTATAATATTGAAAAAATAAGTGGAGAATAGAAATGTACATGGCATGCTGCTAGGCGATATATAACCATTTGAAAATCAGTTACAAGAATCAGCAGGACTCCATATCAAATATACACTGTTAGTCAACCACCTTAACTTTCTACTTGTTTCTTTTTGTCCAATACCGATAACAATAATATCAACAGCAAAAAAAGAAAACAATTAAAAGTTTCCACCCTATGTAGTACATTTTGTGAGCTGATGTTTTGTCTATTAGCAGGTCAGTTTAACTCTGACGACTGCATTTTATAGGCTTATTATCTTTAACCACACAGAGATCGGCTTATTCAAAGGCACTTAAACTGCATTATCATGCAAAGTAAACTCAAAAATGCATACAAAATGTCGCTCTGCTAAATTTGTCTCAGGAAACTCCGTTTTTATAATTGTATTTATGATAGTATTAGAGAATTTATCGTAACGAATGATTGGTAAAAATGTCTGTAAACCTCTCTCCTGAAGTTTACATCTCAGTTACTGCTGCTTTATAAACGAACCACTGTTAGATTATCAATGTCGTAGGAGCTAGTGATGAAAAAATTCCAACTAACTACTCCAGTCTTTATAAATTTGTTAGTTGATCAGCACTTATAGTCATAGAGCTTTTAAACTATGTTTTGACTGAATTTTAGTAAATGTATGCGAATGTTTTACAAACACCAGTGACTCTCACTATTTTTGCAGTCTAACAAACACATGGATACGAGAATATACAATTTTAAAGCACTTACTAAATTTATATATTGTACAGTGTCTTTTGATCGGTTTAAATGATGACAGTGGATAAATGGTATGAACAAGCTGTTGTTTAAAAGAAACACTTAGATTTCCAGAAAATCATATTGCTAGTGTGAGTGTCCAGTTTCTCCCAACAATAAAACATTTATGATTCCCTATTACCTATGCTGTTTATTGATATACTTTGTCCTAGAATTTGGAGTTCAAGAATTTTTTTATACCTTACTGCCTCACTAAAACGTTTTGTAAAGAGATAACAAAGTTTATGTCTGTAACATCGTTGAGTGTTTTATTATTATGAATAGTAGACGTATATAGTCAATCGATTCATCCAGTAAAAATGAAGTGACACTTATTTTCAACAATGTGTTATCCATTGCTAAACACGAGTGATTCGCACTGTACGAAATACTATAATTTAGCTTAATAAAGGCTTCTGTTTAAGCGTTAAACAATCACGTTAAGCCCAAGAGGTTTACCTTTCTAAGTTTCCTTAAAGTCTCTGCTGACAACACTGAGTTGTCAGCAATATCTACATTCATGTTCTTGAACTTGTGTTATTTATCTTCATCGCATTCTTAACAATAATGTCTAGTATTTTAGTACCCTCAGCAGAACGTCTTTGCTTGCAGTAACTGAAAGTCTATGCGTCCTGGAGCATTTTAGCAGCTGTAGTTATTATTTATCATTAGTACTCAAGCTATTCGCTAACTTGAGTGATGTGGAACAATAACTTTAATTTGTTCTTTTAGAGACAACACTGAACACTTATCTTCATTTTTTAACCTTTCATATATCTGGTGTCTGAATCAAAAAATACTCTTCCAGTGGCCTGAAAAAATTGAAATTATCTATTCTTTTCTGATAAACACAGCCTCACGACCTTCCAGTTTACGCCAAGGTGGAATATAGTACCGAGAAAAATCTAAGCTACCATCACTCAGAAAAACAAATATTGATTTTTAAAAAAACAACAGACTGAGCGAAGAAATATATTCCTCTTCAATTAGTTCCTCATCATCGGCTCCACACTAATATATAGTTTTTTACATTAAAGTTTTTTACCAATCAAGTGGTTATTTTAGTTAATCAGTTTTAGGTATAGGCGGGGGTGAAATCAAGCGGTTAAAGGTCATCAAAACAAATAACTAATAGATGTTAGTAGCAAGATATCTAATTTTTAAAAGAGGGGTGAAAATTAATTACGGAATTCAAGATAAGTTGATTCTTAGGCGTTGGCAACAAGTTATTACATAATCAAGAAATTTGTAAAATAGCAGTGATGACTCAGAAGAGTTACGTAAAATACAAACAAGTTAATAGAATTAGCTAGAATTGTAAAATTAACAAAGTCAAAAGATGGTTACAAGAGGAGGGGAGAAATCGTTTTAAAAACTTAATACATATTATTTAGTTGGCCATGTCAGATGAAGGGGATGAAAAATTTCTTTTGAACACACGCATTAGGCTTGTTCAGATGAATTCCGATTGCCTCTGCTGTATGTTAAAGTCGTACTCGTAGACCACGCGAGAGGTTGGGTGATATACGATAAATAATTTTAAAAGCTTTGTTAGAGTCGATTTGATGTCTAGTATCGACAAGATGAGCTAGTATTGAGCTGCGTATAGCTTTATTCGGACCTTTGCCAAACCAAGATGGGAGGTGTTCAGAAATTCGACAATGAACTTGCCTGATCGTACGCCCTATGTAACTAGCTCCGCACGGGCAGTTAAACTGGTAAATACACATGGAAGAGGCGAAACAGGGCAGTCTGTCTTTATTTTTTGAACTGAGCATTGGTCGGCTAATCAATACACAGCATAGCTTAGCTGCGTAGAAAGTCCTTTTGAAGGCCCTTCTCAGACGTTGTGATAAGATCTCACTATTGAAATCACCCTCGAATTGTAACCTTAGGAAGACTGACTTTCTGGGGACAGTCGGCAACTTCGACTTTTTACTTTCTGAGTTCATGTGTTTGTTTACGAATTTAGTTGGATACCCATTTCTACTTGGTAGATCGCGGATATTACCGAGTTCTTCGTTCAGTGTCTCATTTGAACAGATAACTCTAGCCCGGTGAAGCAGACATCTAACCAGATTGCGTTTGTATTGTAGACGTACGATGCTCAGGGAGTGAGCGTATTGTCCAGTGGAAGTAGGTTTTCTATACAAACGTCCACATATTGTTCCGTCTGTTCGTTTAGTCATTAGGACGTCCAAAAAGGGGATACAGCCATTTTCTTCTTCTTCCTTAGTGAAGCTTATGCTGGGATGTGCTCTACTGAAATTGTCCAAGATGTCCTTAGCCTCATTTCTTTCTTAATAACTATAAATGTATCGTCAACATATCGGTAGTAGAAATCAAGATTATATATTACATCTTTGAGTGGACCATTCTCTAGTTTCGCCAAAAAAATCTCCTAAGATTGGGCCTAGTGGTGATCCCACGGCAACACCATCTGATTGTCTATACATTTCTTTATTGATTAAAAATCCCCATTGAGTCATATGAAAAAGAGAAGACGTTAAGCGAAGAGACTCTTTTTGGCGAATTCATTCACATAGCTGTACAATCGCATTTATACCAATTTTTGTGTGTGTACATGAGGTTTGTCAAGTTCACCTGCTCGTGTGGAGCCAGGTATGTCGGCCGTACCCAGCGTTCACTTTCCAAACGTATCACCGAACACTTACCAGCATGGTTTTACAAAGGAGAAAAACGATGTCCCCGAAGCTCTATCTTAGAACGTCTGATAGATTCCGAACACCAAGCTACACCCCAAACAAACTTCAAAGTCGACTACAGAATACGAAGCATTCTTCCTAAAAGTGTACGAATCAAACTTCTTCAAACTGCAGAAGCAATGGCAATTCACTTGCTAAGTCCTGAACTCTGCATACTGAAGAAGTTTGTTCAATCACTACACTTGCAATGAACGTAATCTATCTTAATACCCGACAGGCAAATTCTATTTCTTTCTTTCTGTCTCTTCATTAGTATTATTTTGTCTTTTCAATTGTAATATTTTATACTTTCAACTTTCCTGTTCTCTCTCACTCGATTTAATTTCTACACTTGATTACCACTGTTAGTGACTTGACCAACGCTCAATTTCTAGTCATTTATGTTACGTCATCCAATTTATTGGCTCAATTTTAGTTCTAATTTAAATGACATTACTCTCTACCCCACCTCTACTTAGTCTCTACCTGTAACTACCTCTGTTGCTATCCTGACCTAAGTTGTGACATTTTAGTCAATTATATTACGTCATCTAACTTACTGACTCAGACTTACTTTAGTTGCTGTCTAATTAACCTTGTTTCTATATTAGATCATTCTTGTATTTCTTTATTGAACAGGAAATTTACGTTCATTGTACACCTTAACGTGTACCATCAAAGGCACATTGGTAAAAGTTTTGGTGTAAAAGACTATATATTAGTGTAGAGACGATGATGAGAAACTAATCGAAAAGGAATATATTTCTTCGCTCATTCTGTTGTTTTTCTTGATGCGTAAATGAGAATTTGGAAATATATTGATTTCATGGACTGAAAATATCAGTTATCCAGGTAGTTAATCCTATTTTGTGTTCTCTAAGGTGTTCACAAACGTCTCTATCTTCAATGAGTGTAAAAGCCTTGGGATTAAAGTATTCAGCCAAGGCAGTGCTAAATCACTTAAGTTATTCTTAATCTTCCGATTTCAACTACGTATTGATCTTATTTGAAGTGTTAGTGATCATCTTAATTAATTTTTTTATTAAGAAACAAACAAATACACAATTCAGTAGACACAGAGTCGATCTATCCTTTGGAAAGTGTAATCAAATGCAATTTCCTCCACGAACTGTATGTTTTAATATCATGATGAGTATTGGAAGTTAGAATGAGAAACTATTTAAAAGCCTTTCATATAGCACTGAATGTTCTCAGCTCCGGTTGGAAGTATTCAGATGCTACTTCTTGCTATTTAATCATGAGTTCCCATCTGTACAAGTTTACACACTAAAGCAGACCTCATCTTTAGTGAAGTTTCATGAGAAGGCATAGTTGGGAAAGTTTCCATCTGTATTTATAAAAAAACTTAGCACTGACTCACTGAGCGAACAAATAGTCATTGATCGGTATTTCATTTAGGTGCACGGGTACCAGTCCATTCGTCCTAGTTTTTCTTACCTTCTTTATTTAGTTTAAAAGTATTGAATAAACCAATTTATCTGTTTTTAAAGAAATTATATCAGAAAGTACCACTGATATATAGGGCGATTACAAAACAAAACATTTTTGTGTACACGTGTTTCAAATATTTTAGGAATATGATCTATACTATAACAACTATATTAAGCAATCATATTCCAATTTCCTTCGGTTTGCATCACGAACTTCAAAGCTATTCAGTTAAATCTTCTTCAAAAAAGATATTTTCATCTAAAAAATTAACTATGTGAAGGATGAAATTCAACCGATTTATAGAGAAATTGACTACTTTTGTGGTAATCCGCATAACCAACTTAAATCTGCTGAAGAATAATTATATCTTCACTAATAGATAGATTCATTGTTGTACACTGTTTATTTCAAGTTCTTCATCCTTTTAATAAGTAGAATGTCATTGAGTCATTAAGTTCCTGTTAGTCGGGTATTCATATCTGCACTAACTAGAACAAACTGGTAATTAATGTGTTCTCAGTGTTTAGTTCATTTCGTCTGATGGACGTCAGTAGAGTCTCAGAATGAGATCAGATAACTGTCGTAGGTATCCATTTTTCGATACTTTTGCGTTTGTTTTCAATCTAAACTGGAAACAAAATTGTAAAGTTCAAAAGGATTATCAAAAACAGATAAAAGTTGTATCTTGGAAAGTTGAAGAGAACTTTCAAATATTCAAAACAACGCTTTTTTGATGTAAAAAAAAAACCATTTCTAGATAGATACATTAATGAGGCTTGGATGCAGTGGAATGCAAGTGACTTGATGGACTCAGATTAACAACTACATGAATGCAGATCAGATAGGTATAGATGTCGTTAATATGCTAATTTAAACACTGCTCACATATATCAAATGGGGAATACTCTTACATCAAGATATTCAGCATAGTCTATAGTTTGCCTGTAAAATTTTTTGAATTTTCAGATTCTCTTGTGCGACTAAAGTTCAATCTAACAACAGTGAATTTACGCTGTTCAGCTCTTTAGTCTATGTAAGTTTTCTTTAAATATATCAAAAAGCACTCTGGTGTTGACCACTAAAGTCTACAACCCACATTCAAAGGGGAGCTTAACAATATTTAACAAGTTAACATGAAGTGTATTTACCTTATCTAATTGATTAGAGTTAACAGATGCAAAAATAAATATTAAAAACTGCAAGAGGCACTTCAAGAAAAACCTGGATTTCAGGGATTTTAAACAACCATTTAAATAAGAGGGTCATAATTTAAACCGCAAAGACTTTGAAGTTACGACAACGGGTATAAATGTAGTCTAATACTCAGTGTTAATAATTCATTGACAGCTTGATGACTTGTATCCGAATTTTGAGTGGCCATCAATTATCCGGTTACTGGATAACAAGTAAGTGACAGTTTATTTCATTTTGATTATGATCTTACATTAATTCATTCAGAGTTTGTGGATTATCGGTGAAATATTTTTGGTCAGCAAGTCCCCTGTGTCCCTAATGGAGAGTAATTTCATTTCACTTTGTCTTGATGAGCATTTTTATATACAAAAATACTTATGAAATTAAAAACCTCAATGTCAAAATGTGACATTTTAATCTTAAGTTATTAAGGATGTCAGCAAACATATTTTTTTATTGAGATTCCACCACGTATTACAAACACTCCTCTTGTTATGAGTAACAGAAGAATCAGTTAACTCCAAATAGGAACAATTATGATTAGAATTAGAATAAGTAGCGGGTGTCTTAATACCACGCAAAGGTACTAGAGGTTGATTTCCTGAAAGCCGTAACGTCCATTGTAAATTCTACAAATTATGTGTATTCAACGTGTCGTTTTCCTGAGTTCTGCTCCTTTACATATCTCAACATAAATCATTAAAAAAAACACCGACAGTAAATGCAAAGTATATTCTGCACTTGATACAAATTTTTTTTCATTTTAATAATAACAATAACCATGTGATCAACAAACCTTGCTATTTAAAAATATTCAAGCGGTAGATACACACCTGCCACGAAGTGTTCCTGAACAGTAGAAATAAAAAACTTTACTAAAGTCACCCACCAGTTACCTGTTTAAAATTATCTTCAGAAATCTCTAAAGCTTGTTATTTTTTTTAATGTAACAGAATTCAGTAATCATTACGTAAAAATTGCCTTCAAATGAAATCTGACGAACACTGTTTATTCTTTAGAAACCATAGCAACGGCATTTCGAATACCATAAGTTTAAAATCTTCATTTTGTCAATGCCTCAACTTCGTGAAATCATATTTCAAATAAACAAATTTCACAAAGAAACGAATGGATTGATTATAAGAATGAGTGTTTCATTCATAACAAAGAAAAGGGGTTATTTCTTCTATAGTTCACTTAGTTTCCCTCTCGTTCGTACCGTTTCATTCGTTAGTAGCAGTTAGATACTACAATCTTACGATTGTCTTTATCACACCAGACACCCAAAAATAACCAATCTATGATACCTTTTTGAGTAATGAGGATACTTGAAGTCGCCTGTAATAAAATTGTGGCGTGCAGTTCTAAAAAGGCAAAATTCATAAGTTATTTTAGTTTCGGCTATCAAAAGTAGTCTAAATCTATGGATTGGTCTTTCATTTATTCCAATTAAACCGTCATTTCATTTTAGCTGCTGTCAAAATACTAAAACTTGATATGAGAGTTAGATATATGAGTACTGAAGTAGCGTATAATTCCGCTTTGCTTTGTTTATTTACTAGGGTGCACAGTGTTAGTGACACCTATTGGACAACTTTTTGAACACATCATATAACAGCATCAGAGCATAAAACTGTTCCCGAAAAGACATTCAATAAATAAATTTGTATCACTATGTACTTTAATCCATTAACAAAGTAACATCGAATTATATACTTAAGCTTTAAATTTTTTAATTTTTTGATTACAGCTTGATTCCACACCGTATTTTCAGTACAGGTATGGAATTTTCAGCATGGATATCGGTAGCCCAAATTTACAGGCCGACCATAGATATTGGTTGTGCGCCGGCAGGGTGATGAACCCCGGACCATGTGCATGGTCGGCGAGAGTCCTAACCACTGTGCCACCGACGCATTTTCATTCTACTAGTAAATAACTGACTAACCTGAGAGCACTTCATAAACATCAAAGCCTGAATTGTCGATCTGCCTACTGAGCAGTGATTTGCAGTGAGTACATGTCAAACAATTGACTTATGAGATTTAAGAGATGACCTGTATCAACAACATGTAGATCTTAAAGTCAGGTTAATCAAAACTCTTAATAATACAAAACTATGATTAGTTCCTTAGTAATTTCTAATAAAACTTTCCAGTGTATATTCTTAACAGTAGGTCAACTGCATTACTGGACATAATAATGTTGAATGTGTATAGAGCAGGAACCAGTACGCCTTTCACAAATGTAAACCAAAAATTAATAAGGTTTCCGACTGCCTTTTTATTTGCTAAATACAGGAACAAGGTACAGTTTGATTATATGCTATTTTATAGTTATACACGATTGCAAGTAAATATTAATAGTAATTTGTATCCCAACACAAATTACTCTACACTCATGAATGCGTTATCTACTTACAATAAATTTATTTTTATCTGAATGAAATATCTAAATACATACTGTATTACTAATGAAAATAACAATTAAGGGGTACACGAAGAACAGTTTGCTGATCAGACTAAGCCCATCTTCGATGAGGTGTGCTTATTTCCCTTTTTTTCCTTTGACTTCACTTTCTTCTTGCTTTCTGCTTTACCAACTAGAGTACTTGTTTTTTCTCTTGAGGACTTTTCTCCAGTCGACTCCATCGTTGTTCACACGATATTCGCCCAAATCCCTTTCATTAATATATATATATTGTCTAAACAACAACTGTAGAAAGCCATAGTTGGATATCTAGTTTCACTGATATTGCTGAAAATATGTAGTTCATTTTTAGTTAAATGTTTACATTCTCCTGTAAACTAGCATGTTACCCACCTAATTTACCTCTTGAGTTTTTATGGATAGAAACCGGATGAAATCCGATTTATGATAATTTTATTAAGAAACTTTACAATGAAATGCCTATCTGGTATAGCTTACATAATCCAACAGTTAATTCACTGAAGTTAGTGTGTTATCAATCTACTGATTTTAAATAATTTGATATGAGTAAAAAAAACTTGGTCACTGTGATAGAGTATAACTCCATTATAGATAAGATTTTATTTTGATAAATCATACAGTGGTGTAACAGTAATATTAACTGATGACGTTTCGAGCACAAACTATTGCTCATAATCATATCAAGTCATTCACCCAACTTTTTGCTATGCTTACCTGCAGAACCATGAAGGCGTTTCTCAACAGTAATAGACAACTCCCCAAAAAACTGGACAGTTTGTACTTTTAAATTACTAGACTGTTCAAAATCGGGACTAAATGACTATTCGTTATAACATTATTCACAGTAATTTTCTATATGATGTTAATGTGTGGCAGAAACGTCTTTGGAGAGTAGGGTATACTATGTAAAACTCGCTGTCATCCTTATTAATTAGTGGATTCGTACAATTAGAATAAGAAATCCTAATCACCAAAAGAATTAAATCTGCATCTTTAGTGTCAAGCACGGCAGAAACTAAGCAGTTCAATGGTTGAATGGGTGAATGCTCACCAATCACCCACGTGGTCTTAGTCCGATTCCCATCAGACGCATTCCTAAACTTGACTTAGCCGGTGGTAAGGAAGGAACGTTGGGTGTGAGACTAGCAACTTCACCCCAGTTTAAAAAGATAAAACTGCTACTGAAACTTGAAAGCTTGGAGCCTGAAATCCTGTATTCTAGTCGGAGCACGGAGAAATGAGAAAATATCCCTTCAACAGTGAAATTCAACTTCATGAGTTCGCTGAGTAGCTAATAAACCAGAATAAGAATAAAAGAATGAATGTACAGAATTTAAATTAAACTAATAAAGGATTATTAACCATGTGAGTGGTCTTTAATAACTTTCTTAGATAAGTGATATGCTGTTTATTATGAAAAGCCAATTTTCTTTCTAGTGATCAGATTTGAAATGCTGCAAGCCTGCCTCTTATCATCAAATAGTTGCAGCTGTACTCATAATATACCACAAAATCGATATCACTTCCTGTTACAGAGAATTTTCAGAAATTGTCAGTTTGTCATCAATTCACTAAATGAACAAAATCACAGAATCTGACTTTTTGAACTGGTCTTCTGGAATAAACAATCTCAAAATCGAGTGTATAACAGTTCAACGCATTCAACAGAGAATTTTTTACCCATAATTTTACAGGAGAAGCCATTTAGCTATTAGTTATGGTCGTTTGTTTTTTACAACCACGTAAAAGATTTGTGAGTGATTACTATATTACACCTACTTTGTTAATACTTATTTTTTGATGTCAAACAAGACAGACTTTGTGTCATGAAGATGAACCGTGATATCAGGCGTTATACTGCTTTCTGCAGAGTAAAAGAGACTTTAAAATGAAGTCAGATTTGACACTCCTTGATGTCTAATGCAAATGCAATCTTCCTTTAATCACATAGTCAGGATTTCCCCCTTCGTGCAAGCTTATGGTTGATACTCCAACCATAGGGATTTGATAAAGTTCATCCGTAATATATATATATATATGCTAACCCTTTAAGATTCAAACATTCAGCCACCTACATTGACATCCCAACTTGGAATATCCAAGAATTTGCTTAAATGCTCTGCATGATGGGTTGAAAAGAGAACAAATGATTTGGCATCAGTTTTATTTAATACACTGTAAATCTGTTTACTGATTTGCAGTTTATTTTCATATTAATGAATACATCTCATTTTCCAAATACACTCCGTCTTTTAATAACACTAACCAAATTCATTAAATGCAGTAGTTGTTTTTTTAATGCCTAAAATAAGCTCCACTCTAGATCAACTTCCACAACTCCATGTCTTAAACTTTTCATTTTAATTATGTTGGTAATATATGCCTTTGTAAGTACATGTTTCATAAATACCACAACTGAATCATAATAAAAATTTCTCTAATAAATGTAATGTGGTATTGCCCGCAACTTCTAGAGAAATTTAAAACACGCTTTTTTGAAATATTACTCTGCTCTATTAGGTTTGATAAATTATTAGTTATTGTGAATCGAATTTATCATCCACAACCTTTGGAATAAAAGAAACGCTGATATACTACTACTATTTTATGGTATGATGACGACTCAGTTGACTAACACTGTGAATTTTCATACCACAAACACTCATTTACCTTTTCATAACATTATCAAACGTCTACACTGTATTTATTTCTGTACTGTACTGCAAAATGGATAACAATTCTAGTGAATTTTATGTAGCTAACATAATATCTCCTGAAGAATTAATAGACACTGTTTTTACGAGTTAATCACGGACTGATATCAGTTAGAGAACCAATGAAAACCAGGGAGTACTGGACAGCTGTTTCATCCTAGTTTGGGAATCATCGGCAGTACGCAACCACTGGGATTTGAACCAAGGACCTTCCGGTTACAAATCTACGCTAATCTACGCTGCACAATTTCAGCGTAGCTTATCCTTAGTCCAGGGGTTTCAGGTAAAACAGCCGTCTCCAGTACATTCACCATGTGAGACAATGTTGTTGGATGTGAAGAATAAAATAACCCTGTATGGTATTTTTTTCGGTCTTCGAGAAATGAGCAGCGTTAGGTTGAAAACCTATTATAAAAAATGTGCACGAGTATCTTTCTTAACCCACAGACATAATCTAATGATAATAACAATAAGAAAATAAGATGCACTGTCTCTGATGGAAATTCAGGCATCCCAGTGATTCAAGCGGGCAGTATAAAATATGCTTATTTCCCTTTGTCACTGAAGTTCATTTAATGGCTAAACAGCTTTATCCTCTGTATAGTAGTAGATCACGATGTATTTTCTATTGATCCCATTGTTTTCGATCAAAATAATTGGAAAAATTTCTATACCTTTGTGCTCTACTTATCTTATGGATTTTCTTTGTTAGTGAAAACAATGACATATTTTTTCTGTTGTTATCTGGTTTTAAAAAAATGGTATATATGGATATCTGTTTCCACATCCTTATTTAATTTGAATATTTGGTTTAGAAATAGGCACAATTTTCAATCACTAATTCTAGTCTATTAGATTTTGAGTAAATTTCACCACAAAAGGATGTCAGATAGGGAAATAATAGAAACATGCGAACACTTGATATTCATTTCATTAAACTTCAGGGGATTTCATAATCGTAAAACCGTAACTTCGCGTGATGTAAGTGTCAACAACAGTTACTTTTCTAGGCAAGCACTTTGTTATTCAACCATTTAGTCGCATTCTATACAGCCGTGAAATTATGGTAAAGTCACCGAAGTTGATTATTTCGTCTAATTCTTCGTTTCTTTTAATTACCGAAATTTCAGCCATCCTATAACACTTTGACAGTTCGGTGACATCACAGAGTAAATTTTAATTACATACAATTTTAAATGATCCCTCCTTAGATCTAGATTAAAAATTAAGCATCACTATCAATAAAAACTTACATTATAGTTCGTTTTTATTTGAAAGAGAATAAAGTGGTGATCAAATGATATTAGAAAGAAATGACAGGATTCAGGTGACTATTCATAATTCAAGTGAACACCAACAAAATTAGGAAGTTCAAGAGACATTACACTTCATTCAGAATGCTTGTGTTGAAGTAACTAAAACGAAAAATATTTGGTTATATCCACTGAATAATTACATAATTATCTTATGAAAACAAGCTGTCGTATTTATTGTCACCTTTTTATGCCTACTATCGCATTTAGCATAACCAGGAATGGTTGCTGAACAAAGAATACTCTTTCCGATAACTTCATCATCAGGCTCTACAGTTATATATACATTATAGTGAATGAATGAATTAGTGTTATGAACAACATTAATGTTTAAATAACATGGAATCAATATTATCAACAGATTACAGTTGAGTAGCATCAACATAACAATAAACTGAATGTCAGAAAAGTTAGGAAAGATAATGTTACAAATTCGTGAATTTATAGTCTCTACTGAAGGCCAGGGCGGTAGTAGGGGTTGGACTTGCTTCTTTTGCACACAGAGCACTGGTTGTTTGAGGCGAATTGCAATGGCCTGTGCTGTTTGGAGCATGTGGTGCTTCGATGTTTTTCGCAATTTATTAGGCACCCGGTAGATGATAGAGAAGGATTCTTCAATACTGGCTTTGTGGCCGGTTTGCACCAGATGGTCTAATATCGAACTGTTGATGGTTTTTACTACACCCTTACTTAGCCATAGTGGGAGATGTTCTCGAGCACGAAAAATCAAGTTCCTAGAGCACCGGCCGATATAACTCACTCCACAAGTGCCAAGCTACTAGGCTCCGTAAACTATGTGATTCCACTTCCTGGTGTCACACAGACACACAAAAAAAGAGACCAACTGCATAACATTTTCATTGTAACCCCAGTTGACATCACTTTAAATGGGAATCTCATTCACACGCAATTTATTGCTGAGAAACCACGTAACACAACCGTTGCGTACTAAGTAAGTTTTCATAAATTATTTCCCTACTTAGAACACCTTGTAGAATATTCAGTCGAAGAAAACAGTATTTACTCCTGGCCAATAAACAAATCTATATGGAATTGTATGCTATCATAGTGTCCATGTTTTATGCATATATTGAGCGTTACAGTTTTTATCGGTTGGCTGCAACTGAAAGTGCATGAAGTATGTAGTGTGGAATTTATTTTTAGGAAGAATGAGTGGTTTCTACTTGACTTCCTAAAATTACACAACATAAATATAATGTCCTGATGCTGTCAACCCACCTGTATTAACATGTGCGTCGGTGGCACAGCAGTTAGGACTCTCGCCGACCATGCTAATGGTCCGGGGTTCGATCCTCTGCCGACACACACCTGATGTCAATTAGTCGGCCTGCAAAATTTGGGCTACCGATATTACATGCTGAAAATTCCATACTTGTACCAAAGATACGGTGTGGAATGAAGCTGTAATCAAAAATTAGAAAAAACCAAAAAATGAATACCCAATGCTTTGTACTGAAAAGTTTCATGAGGACGGTTAAAAATATACACACAGTATTAATCAAACTTTTGATCAGAAAACTTATAAAAATGGTCAAACTGGAGTTGATATTGAGTCTTTTCTTCTTGAAGTCATTTGCGTGTTTCCTACTTGAATGGTAAATTGTAAATGGTGTAATGCCTTGGAGTGTGTTTTGGCAGTTTAGTGGTGGAACGTTTAACGAATCACACTGCAGTTTCGAGTTTAATTCCTGACCGTTGCACTCTTAAACCTCACCTGGGGTTTGCTAGCCAACAGTAGGGCAGGAAAAGAGGCAAGTCTACGCGTGAGACTGGCTGCCAGCCACTGCTGCAACTTCAAAGCTTGGAGACTAATTTCCCATTCCTAATCCAAAACAGTGGGAAAAAGATGCTTTGGAGTGAAGATTTTAATCTTTATCATGTGAATAGTGACATTTTTGGAGATCCATTCATAAAAGATCCATTCCACCGGTTACAGTACAAACTAGTATTTAACTGAACAAGAATGGATTATCTCACTAAGATGAAATTATGTTCCGAATGTATATCTTTTCAATTAAAAATAACACTCTAAAAACCAGTTTTTGTTTTCCATTAGCAAAAAACAAAGTATGATGAAACAGTTGGAAATAGAAGAATACAACTTTTGTGAATTGATTTACATTTGGTTATTTGTGTGTGTATGTGTGTGTGTGGGTGGTTGGGTGTACGCATGTTTTGTTTGTCCATGCAAACGACACTTTTGTTAAACAGTTGAAACAGTAATCACTAATCTTCTTTTAGCAAGTACGCATTTGTATGCGTTTGTCCTTAAAATGAAGCCTTTAACTAAAAGTTTACGGAGAAGGAAAGGTTATGTTAGAAATGTCAGTTTCTATTTCTAAGCAAACTTGTTTCAGGAATGAACTATCGCCTTAGTTATTGTTACTAATACCAGAGTTTAAAGGTAATTAATATAAATGTATTCGTGTGTAAACAGCCTACACAAAATATTTCACGTGTATTAACAAATATTCATTCGATGATTTCTCTTACTCTTCTACTCTTTCTTCACGAAAACGGAATTATTTATTTACGTAGAATATACGAGAATAGGAAAGAAGATTCATTTTAATTTTTTATACACTTGCGTTTGGTTTAAGTAGCTGTAATTAAGATACTAGCGATTTCATTTTATACAGGGCAAACGGATTTAATTGTAATTCGATATTCAATATTCAGGATTCAAAGTACATTGATTGGAAGATGTAATCCATATTAACCAAAAAACACCTTTAACTACTAATGAGTAGCAAGAGTAAAAGTACAAAAAAGACAGGTGTTTCAAGATTAACTCTTTTTAAGGTAAGTAAATTTTAGATTTTGCTTCTCAAGGTGTAATTTGTAGGCACCAGTGTGCGACTGCAAACTACTAATTGAGTTTTCAGATACTTATATAATATCTCATTATATTTGATCTGCAGTGTAATTCATTTTATCAGCTGACAATTTCCGATCGTCAACTAACACAAAGCCTATTCGTGAATTTTTTTATTTTGCTTAACAGGTATATATGCTGGAGCATGGTCTAAAGGTATGCGTCAAGGCCTTGGTGTTCGACGTTCAGCACCCTATGCCCTGGCAGCTGAATTTAATCGTACAGTACGTGCAGCCCAGTCACAAAATAGTTTACCATCAGGCACAGATTCAGAGCGTGGATGGAGGGGTACAAATAGCTCCGGAGGAGGAAGTGGTGGTGATGTTAGGAATAGTGGAGAGAGAGGACGTCCAGATGAACGCAGAAGTGGATTTGTGTTGCGCTCCACATCTTGTCCTTTACCATCCTCACAATCAAATACTTCTAGAAGTAGTTCTTCAGGTTATCGAAGTGCTACACCAACAACAGAGAAAAAGTCGCTTTTTAAACGAGGTATTTTTCGGAAATTGCGGAAGCAGAAATCAACTGGTGACCTATCTATGGTAGGAGGAAGGACAGTTGGTACATTTTCCACATGTGGAAGTGGAGGTGGTGGTTTATTTCATAGTCGGGGGCGTCGACCAGGTGGATCCTTAAGATCAAATATCAGTACTTCAAGCCAGATAACAACAAATTCATTTGGTCGTGGTGACGTAAAAGGTTTGGGAAATGGTGGACAAGGTCTTCATGAATTTATGGACGAGCCATTAGGACCAAATGTAACTGAAACCTACAGTGGTCAGTGGAATGAAGATAGACGTTCTGGATACGGTGTTGCTGAACGTTCTGATGGACTAAAGTATGCTGGAGAGTGGTTTAATAATAAAAAGGATGGATATGGAGTAACTTATCGTACAGATGGAACGAAGGAAGAAGGCAGATACAAAGAAAACATACTTGTCCAGGCCCTGAATAGAAAAAGCAAACTCTTTATGCTTCGGCATACGAAGTTACGTGATGCTATTGAAGAAGCAGTAAAAAATGCTGAAGATGCAGCAAAGAAGGCTCAGGAAAGTTCATACGAATCAGCTTATCAAAGGTAATTAATACAATCCTTTCACCTACATACATAAAATTGAGTATTCTCATTTATTTATATATGAAACTCATTCTCAATAAAATGAAATTAAAATAGTGGTTAAAGTTATAGGCGAATTCGACGTAATATTTCGTATGCTGAACTTTTTTCCATAAATCTTTTTAATATTGTTTTCGAAAACATGAAACATTATAGTTCAAATGAGGAAATATCCCCACCTCAGAAATATCCTTGAAGAGGTTGGCAGTTATTTGAAGATTAATTCATATCGTTCACGTATAGTACAGGGTTCTTTTTAGGGGAAGTATTATGATAGCTATAAAAAAAGTAGAATCTGCTACAATGATGTTTTTTCATTGTCTCTTATTGTCGTCTGATAATGGAAATTCTACCTCCCCTTTAGGACACTGAATTAGCTCCCTAAATTATACTTCTAAACAGGACGACATTTACAAAAACCATATTCTATTTGCCACTGAATCTAGATAATTACTACGTCTCTGCTGTTCAAAGTAATGTGTACAAAACCAAAGAATTTATAATCATAACTGAATTTATTACATCAGCGTCACTTGTAGAAGTCGAGTGTGTTTCTTCAGAAATATGTGTGTACACCTTGACTGCTAGTAACAAAGTACTGGAAGTAGTCAATGTTCATTTACTGTGCACAAACTCAACCACTTTTTGCTTTTAACAGTAATAAAAGTAGTCAAATAAAAACGTAATTTTCCTAATGATAATTTCGTCGTTTCACCGAAATAAACGTATCCAATGAACATTGAAAATTGCTAGGATGTTATTACTGAGTGACCGACTGGTTTCAACATAGAACTTTGCCACACTCCATGTAGCACACAAAGCAAAAGAAGAAAGTAAAAGGAAATGCAAAATAGAGGCAGTAAACAGAGATATGAGGCAAAAAAGAATAGTAATATCGAATAAAAATATAGTTTTATTGGGTATTATAAGTCACAAGGAGTGGATGCATCTCCGCCATTCAGGACGATTTTGAGCCATGTCACCAATTGTCTCCTGACGACCCCAACCAGGAAGTCTACACCTTCCTACGTGGCTGGCTTAAACTAACTGTTGTGGATTTCATTGACCGGTGCCATGTTTTGGTTTGACCAACGCTAGCTCTTTTCCAGTCTGACCCTATGTCAGCTAACATTGCCCGTCGAGGAAGGTGATGACTAGGCATGCATACGTAACACATGTCCTAACCATCTCAATAGATGCAACTTCACAGCCTCGTCGAATGATTTCCCCTCCTTACCTAGAACTCGACGCCTAACCTCAATACTGCTCACCCCATTATACCACTTCACACGGGAGATAGGACGCAGGCACCTATGATCGAAGACAGCTAATCTTTTCATGTCTTTCACTCTCAATGACCAGGTCTCACTCACAGCCATAAAGGAGGACGGAGCGGACTGCTGAGCAGTACACACGCCCTTTGATCGATAGCCGGATATCACGTCTACGCCAGAGACGGCGTAAACTGGTATATGCGAAACTAGCCCTCTGTATCTGTGCTGAGATTTCGTCAGCGATCAACCTGATGGCACTGGCTGATGCAACTTCCCAAATAAGTGAAGTGGTCAACACGCTCTACCACTTCACTCCCTATTTCTAAGCTAGGAGTCAATGGATGTTATTACTATGATTTGACGAGTTACTTCATAGTTATAAAACTCAGGACAGAACTGTACACTGAAACCATTAACCTTAAGTTTTCAGGAACTCTGTTAACTCACACAGTGCAGTAAAATGTTTTCAAGGCAGCACAACATTTTTCTACTTTAGTCAAAAAAGCGAAAATGAGCAAATGAAGATTTGATCACAGGAAGGTTAAAAGTCAACGCTTTCATTTATGATGGTACTGTATGAACTTCATTAAACAAGAAATTCTACCTTGGAAGTCATAAGTAATGCATGACCTAAGAGGGTTACATTCACTTTTATAGTGAGTACATTACCAGTGCTTCATTAAAACGACTTCCACTACTTCAAATATAATAATAAACGACTTTCGTAATTATGTGCAAGTGTTTATTCTTCTATTTTTGTTAGTTTTCCATTAAAGAAACTCCTGGAATGTTAACCAAAAGTTGTTATTTCTCTCTGCGGAAGTGATTCGTCATCACTTTAACGGTTTATATAGCAAAATGACTTACAATCGACAACAGAATTGTCTTAAAATGAATTAATACACAGATTTTCCGCTGTTGAGACTAGTTTTTATCAAAGACTGTTTCTAGAACGTTCTCACCTCATCTGAAAGTGACTGAGTTGAATATTCACAAGCCACTTATCCGTAGCCTGACAATATTTTTGGTTATCTAAAAGATGTCTTTTTTCACTCGCCAACATGTACCAGAAATAGGTTGCATTGTTTGAGTACATAATTTGAGAATGTCTTTTAATAGTCATTTAATCGTGAAACTCTGTAGCTCACTAAATTATTTTTTTCTGGTAGACAGTTTGTTTTCTACAAAAATTATCATATTAAATAACGTTCTTCCTTTAATAAATACTGAAAATGTTCTGCTAAATTGTTTTAAAATTTTTAGAGCTCAAACTGCACGGACAGTTGCTGGCACAGCCGATGCACGTGCACGCGAAGCTCGTAAACTGTCTGAAGAGGCAAGAGCCATAGCACGAGAATTTTCCCCGGAATTTGTTCAGTTAGGTAAGTTGTCTTTCTACATATAATGTTAAACTAATTTTAATTCTGTTTGTCATAGGGCACTCCAGGAAACACTAAATCTTCAGTAACTAAGGTGGTTTTTATATGTGTAACGCAAAAATAACATTGTGTACTTCCATCTGGCATTTTAGCGGAAATAGGATTAGTCTGAAAAGAATTTAGGAACACCGAATTGTTGAATGTCGGTCCCAGCCAAATGTAGAAATGCAAATGACCTGACTGACATCCGCGTGATCACCCGAGTCCATAATTGTAGGCTACAAGTGGTATGCTTCAGAATAAACGGTAGTTTGAGATACATTGACATTTTGTTCTCCTCTTTAGCGTCAAATCATATTTCTTCACTTGCTTTCTTTTACCTGAAAGCATTTTGTGACTTTTATTCGTCTGTCTCTGTTCAAACTGCCGTCTTACCGATACGAATTCAGTTTATCAAACCACATTCACTTAATATTAACTACGATACTTTGTGAGCTAAACTCTTTTGAGACATAGTGATGATCAATCTTGTATTAAATACATAAAAATCACTGTCAAGCATTTAGGTAAATTTATCTGTTTAGTCAAAGCCTTAAACCTGTATTAGAGATCTTTGACTACCATATAATGTCCCGTGGAAAGAGAATTAATTTAACATGGAAGAAAATATTCCTATTTCATTCAATTATTTATCAGGTGGATACACTTAGTTTTTTGTGCTTAATTTTATATCATCCCACTTATTTTATAAATATGCTAGGACTGCAATGGGAAAAACAAAATCCATTAATGAAAAAAGATATTTTCGGGTATAGCTCGAATCGTGAGGAGGATATTAGTACTGGGAACCGAAGACCAGATCATAACATTCTGCATACACAAGGTATGGTCAAAGAGAATACACTTGGTCCGGATAATTCAGCCCAAATTGGTAATAGTTTAGAAGTAAGCGGTGGAAGTCGTCAAGGCAGTTTTCGTTCCAGTTTCCGCCGACGTGGAAATACAACTCAAGGATTCCAACAAAATGAACAGTATTCAAATGATAACTTCAAGTATCAAGATGAAGTGCACGCGTCTAATCCTAACATGGATTCAGTAAGTTCACTTATTTCGATAATTTCTCATTATTTTTAAAGTTTAAAAAGTATTCAAACGGGTGATGACTGAAGTACAGACGGAAATCTGCACATCAGTAGAATTAAAAAAGCAGTACTCCATTACCATAAATCAGTCTAGTACGTAACTTTAAAATTTGATGATTCCTTTTGAACACGTTCAAGATAGCATACATGCATATTCATTCCATTCTCAGAAACAACCAACATGACTGACCTTCACTATAATATCTTGATTTTTCTTCAAAAAGTTACGTAGTCGCCTCCTATATGGTTTATCAGACTAGCGAACAGTCAGACGGCAAAGCGAAACATGACTACATAGTAATTTACAAAATTATTCACTAAACTGTCCTTTCATAAACTCTATAAATGCTAAGCAAATTAAGCATTCAGAATTGCAGTGAATTTAGTACATCGAAATCTGTGATTAAACATGTGCAAACTAATTACATTTTATGATGTTCACAAGCAAAAGTCATTTCAAAATGATTTTTTATAAGGGATCAATATCTAAGAAATCACTAGACAGTTCCTTCATTATAAGCTGTAAATTTCGATCAACGTGACCTGGAAACCCTAGGACTGTCAGGTCTCATCGTGAACATTTAGTAAGGACAGATCACTGGACTGAAACCCAGTCACTAAGTGGTACTCTCCCCTCCTGAAACAACTGACGACACGTTTCAAGACTGATTTTAGTTTGATGTTGCAAAAAAACTTAGATGAAACAGATTTCTTCTTTTTGTCTATTTTTGGTAGTCTAACAATTGTTCATTTAAATACATTTATCTGTATAAACTAAGTAAGATTAGTGTCTATTCCTCATGAAATTTTTTCTGTCGTTTACGGCGATTCCTTAGATCGTTTAACCTACTGAAGGAAACTATGTATAAATCAGTTTACCTTTAAAAAAAGAAATATTCTCAATTGTGTGAAGGATTATTTGTTTATTGTACTGTTGAATGACATCTAAAGATAACAGTTAAGATTAACTTGAGAGAGAAAGAGATTATCTATTCCACTGACTAATATTCTCTTCTATTTCTAGAATTTATTTATATTAACTCGGATGAACAAATGGAATAAGAGATAGTAGATAGATAAAGACGAAGTTGCAGAGCATTGTGATACTTGAATTGCACACAAATGCCGAATGTTTTAACGAGCCACGAAAATGTCAGGAGAAAAAGGGCATGCTATTCATATATATATATATATATATATACCTCGCACATACAGAAAAGCATTAGGTATAAGGTGAACTAACTTATCCAGAATGGTAACAAGAAGTGTGAAGGTGTCAAATAAAGTCCTACTGACCATGCATTAGCATTAATCAAAATTTAAATCCAAAACCTTCCTTCTTATTCATTTCTATTTTAGTTATTTCGTAATACACACAAATAAGGAATATGTGTATATATGGTTTATTAAAATAAGGCGAAGGTAAATGACACTGAAATGTCCATATTATAGCTGTCAGAAGACAACAAGGAAGCTTTTATTTTCGTCCTTTTGTCATACTCTGGAGTCTTCAGCAATAATTTGTAATATAAATAAGGTGTACAGACAACATACTGAACACAGAATAATTCTAGTCTTCTGAAGTAATCTGTTCCCGTTCAGCAAGAAGTAACCCTGTTTTTTTTCTTGACTAAGGTAGAATAAATAAATCGAATAAACAAGTGAATATATATTTTAACAGTATTTTTAAAAATGCAGAAATTTCACCCTAAATCCAACTATATGAAACTAGGCTCACTTTCTATTTTTTACTAACAGGTTAACCTGTTATACAAATACATTTCAAATCTTTCTCCTTTAGAAAAGATATTATTCAAAAGAATTCCATGGGACTGGGAAAGATAACTATGTGAATGCCGACTACAGAGGTCAGGTTAACCAACAAAATGCTGTATATGGACAGCAAAGAAGTCCAGCTGGTAGACCTATAGCTAGAGCTGCTACAACTGGATTTACTGGCTTAGGCTATTCACCGTCTGAACAACAACAGTTTGCTCAGCACATGGCTCAACATCCTCATTCTCCTTACCTCATGGCTTCTACCAGTCAACAGTTAGATATTCAAATGGAACCACAGATTAATTCCAATCGAGGATTTGAATATGGGACAATGCCTCGTACTCGTAACAAACCTACAGAAACAGCATCTCTCCATTCACCAACTGTTGATTGTGCAAGACTTATCAAAGCAGGTGTGCATAGGTCAACTGAAATCCGAATAGGCACTAGCCAACTTGTACAGCCATCCGAAACCTATCGTGCTCATGTAGGTTATGTGAATGACATTCATGACCATAACTTCCACAATATGGGAATGAATATCAATGGTGAAATCAATAATGAAGAGTCGCTCATAGACAACTGGGAAGAGGAATCTATGTTATCGAAGGAGCCTAGCTCACCACCTGAAACACCACTGACTTCCATAAACAAGGTTCGACGGAGAACCCTACCATCTATAATGACAGAACCCCCAATCCAAACCACCAGAAATGCTTGTATTAAACCAGGATCACAACTACCAAACTCTAGAATGAATACGACTACAAAGGGAACAACGCATAACTCAAACATCGGTTGTGTTATAGATGATCAGACTGTACATAGTGCTGAGAATTTACCGGCTGATGCAGCTGCAACTTACATCATAGAGAATGGAATTCGTAAACGCGTTCAGGCTGAAACCCACAATCGCCAACAAAATCAACGCAATAAAGCATCCACAGGACCATCTCAAAAAGTATCAGAAACCGCCTACTTGGAAGGAAGCAGACCAGAATGGACCACGTGAGTGTATCTTTTTATCATTATGCTATAACTTTAAAACAGTCGTCAATATTTGTGATATCGTTTAAATTTACTATTGATATCAGTTTATTTGA